>OZ038462.1:5714266-6231766 GCA_964036295.1 Plumapathes pennacea
TTGTTCTTGTTGTTGTGTACATATTCTTGAGGGATTCATTTTCTGCTTCTTTTTTTTGTTTTGTTTTGTTTTTGTTTGTTTTTGTTTTTTTTTAAGACTTGGACCAGGGCTTGGGCTACAAGCTTCTTGTGTACATCAGCTGCAGTTTAGCTGGCAGAGCGTATCCTGTGGGAGACATTCCAGGGGACATTGTCAGTGCCGTCAAATCAGAGGTCAGTAGGCAAGAGTGTTTCTGCCTTGCCCTTCTTTCCTATACATCGTAATCAGTTATTCATCTATCAACTAATTACTATGATTTATATCGATAAAGAACATATGTATGAACCGTGGGCAGAGAGTGGCAGTGAAAGTGACCGCCCTCGTTTCCAAACTCGCGAAAGGAAGAAAAAAAGGTCACACACGTCCGAATAATTATGCAAAGTCGGTCCCTATAAATTCCGCGGTTCTGGCTTGAAGGGGCAGTGTCGTGAGATGCGCATGCACGCGTTTGGTCGAATCTTAAAAACATTCGTCCAATGTTTTCAAGTTTGAAATCCAAGATGGCGTCCATAATTGCGGTGGATCTGCCGCTCGATCGCTCGCTGCCGTTTTGGGTGCCATCTTGGATTTCAAACTTGAACACATTGAGCGATTTTTTTTTTTTTTTTTTTTTTTTTTTTAAGATGCGACCAAACGCGCGCGCATGGGCATCTCATGACACTGCCCCTTTAACGTGCTGTCAGTTTCTCGCCGCTTAGAAATATGGAGCCGTGTGTTACTTAGTGTCACATGGAAAGGACATAATGCATGTTTATGCTTTTTTCGCTCTAGGTTTTTAAGTGCATCATGGCGGAGCATACCAAAGATGGCTTTGAAAGTAAGTTTGGTCTCTTTACCATAAACAGTAATCTGCAGGCCGACCATGTGGAGTCAATTCATTTACAAAAAGTAGACCACGCTCCTTGTTCAACTAATAGGTTCACGCTTCCAAGTTGTCTTCTAAACACTTCACTGGGACCCGCAATGGGCAATTTTAAGTCCTTGAAAAAAATAAAAATTTGTCTTAAGAGGGCAGTTGAAAAGACCCTTAAATTTTGATATAAAAAGGCTGTACGAACCTTGTAGAGGCCACGGTGTACTCTCTGTCTGTCTTTTTAACCCGTGTCCACGTCTTTGCAGGTGAATCGTCGTTTCCTCGTCTTCGAGTTCTCCTGGAGTTTGATACTCAAGAGTTCTTGAATGTGCTGTCGATGGTAAAGATTCAGTTAAAATAAATTACGAAACATTACTAACAAGAGATGAAACTACATATAAATTGATACGGCTTATAGGCCCGGTTCAGACGCCGAACCTTCCGAAGTTCGAATAAACGCGTATAAAAATTATTCATCAAGAGAAAAGCAAACGGGTAAAAGTAAAAAGTAAAGTGATCCTAAACTGTCTACTTATTATTTAAGGCAAATAGGCACTTTTGTGAAAGTAGATCAGCATATCTTAATGCTGCTGTTTGGAACTTCCAGAAATGTGGTTTTTATGTTTCAACAACATTTATCTCTATTCCTGCTAGGCATTTGAGGAGAAGGATTTTGATGAAGATTTTCAGTAAGTGACGTCTCTATATAATGCCTTCAATTATATCCTGTACAACTCAAACGTGTTGAAAAACACATTAAATATGTACTTAATACATTATTCTAAGCTGCTTCTTTTCCACTTTCCCATTAGCATTGTTGGGTCATTTTAAATCACTTTTTCCCTTTTACCTTGATCTATAACGAAGCGATTTCGAATTTTTTTTTTTTTAATTTCTCCCATAAAAGTGTGTCTGCACAATGAGTTGTATAAGAGTCTACAGGCCCTCAGCTTCTACGTTCGTGTTGCATAATAACAACTTTGAGATTGTGGTTTTTGAAGCGATTTCGAAAACTTTTTTTTTTAATTTCTCCCATGAAAGTGTGTCTGCACAATGAGTTGTATAAGAGTCTATAGGTCCTCAGCTTCTACGTTCGTGTTGCATAATAACAACTTTGAGATTGTGGTTTTTGAAGTGATTTCGAAAACTTTTTTTTAATTCTCCCATGAAAGTGTGTCTGCACAATGAGTTGTATAAGAGTCTACAGGTCCTCAGCTTCTACGTTCGTGTTGCATAATAACAACTTTGAGATTGTAGTTGAGGTGAAGCGAAAAAAATAACAGTTAATGGCTGTTTGTATATTTCTTCTAGTGTGTTTACAATCTGTGGATTGATATAGCTTCTGTGTGAAGTCAGTGTTTCTCTGATTGTTTTGTGGGTGAAGGAATTTTTGCGCGGACAAGAGTGTCCTTTAGACATTTTTCCTTCCTGTAAGACACAATCGGCGGTTTGTTGAAGATGCGGAGGCCTGTGGCGGCGGTTGCCAGTTTGATTTCACATAGAAGGGATGTAGTGTGGTTCTCTTTTCATCAGCGAAAATGTATTTCAAACGCATAGTTCTGGCGAACTGGTTAAAATCCTTTAACAAGGATTTGTGTGACGTTGGAATTGGAGGAGTTGGTATGGATTTCTTAAGGCCTCTGGAAAGGATTTTAATCTCGTCATTCGATAGGGTGTGATTTGAAAGATTATGAATATATCTTTTGTTCTGAACCCCGTGTTCCCAACGTAGGGTGAATGAGTGAGAAGTTGCAAAAGGCCTATTGTCCTGAAGGGATCCGGAAATCAGTTCAAGTTATCCGAGCAAATCCAGTGGAAACGATTTAGCGTTTCGAATTGTCCAGATTATACTCTAGGACTTTTTCTCTTACTGTTCACAACACATCTCTAGCAAGCAGTGTATGATTTTGTAAACACCTGTGTTTCTTTGATTTTGTTCAGTGGGCCAAATGGGACGTCTGGCCGCCAGTTCGTTGTGAACGTTTTGCTGGAAATTATGGTGCAAGACACAGTATTCACAGTGAGTTTGTTAACAATTTGTTGTTATTTACTTGTGCAATTTTTCTTTCAGTTTCCATATTTTCAGACGAATAGTCTTTGTTTGCCATATGCCAGGCTAACCCGCCAGTAAATAAATTTTGCATGGTAGAGCCAGTTTTGGATGACGGTTGAAAATAGTCAATTGATTGCTTTGCTGCACTTTCGGATTGGTTCAAAAAAGTTTGGTAGCATCCGAAAATCGCTAATATAGAGAAGAAACAAGTTTGATGCCATATTGGCCATGGGCTGATGTACGACCTTAACCCTCTAGGATCAACTTCGATTTTCTCCCTTCTTTCTTATGCACCAGAAATATATCTAAAAGAGAACTTGGTATCCGACACCTTTCTCAGATGAAAGCTGAATTCTCACTACATCACTCGTGCATTTTGTTCTTAGAAGGTTGGGAGAATCTGTATTTTGAACTTGGTTTGTGTTTACTTCTGTTCGTGTTTTGTATTTAGTTTTGTTTGTGTTTTCATCCAGCCCAGTCAAGTGGGGAGTCTCTTCACATTCCTTGCTCGTCAAATGGCAAAACACGAGAGCAGAATCCACGTCAGCAAAGTTTTGTTTGAACAAGTAAGACACGTTGAAGAATGACCTGCGTTTAAGAATGGCAAACCGCGTCTCTTTGAAGATCATAATTGCGGCATATACATCATAGTGATGTACTTAGATTACACAAACAAAACAAAAAATAGTAGATTCACTATGATGCATATACTACGTAAGACACGTTGAAGAATGACCTGCGTTTAAGAATGGCAAACCGCGTCTCTTTGAACATCATACTTGCAGTCGAACGTTTCATTTCAGATTTTACTCCAAATTGGCGCCCGAAAGTGTTCCTAAAATTCACACAATGCCACTGTAAACGTTGAGCTCAAAAACCTGAATAATTCAGGTGAAATTTGCTTTAGGCTTCCAAAATGTACTTTGCAAGTGCCGCGTAGTGACTCTGAAGTACGTCGATTCCTGTGAATTCTACTGAATGTACAGTAATTACTTTCTGTGTTTTCCAGATTCTTGAGTATTTAGCAAATCCTGATGATGATGCGAGACACGAAGAAAGACAACAGGTGAGCCGAGTGATCAACTTCCATTTTCTCCTTCAGTTTTCACTAGAGATTTATAATCATACACTCAGTAAGGAGAGTTTGGCTTTTGATACCTTGCTCAGGTGACAGCTGGTCTAGCTATCAATTCTCGAGACTCCGTTAAGTTTTTTTTTATTGGTTTTGACCTCCGGGAAGCGACTGCCTTGTTTGCCCAAGCAGCGATTTTCAAAGAGAATATCAACAACTTTTTATTAGGTACATTGTCCGCGACCACCCGATCCTTATTACGGGAATTTATGGCGTATGACCTTTAGAGTTTTGTGGGGCTTGGCTGTCCTGTGTTTAGAAATGTTATTTTCATATACGATAAATGTTTATGTTGTACAATTCCAGGCATTGATGGAGCTACTTCTTGCTGGGGGACTGAAGGAGTTTGACGACGAAAGAGTCTTGGTATTGGCGGAAAATGCGAAGTTGTAAGTTTTTACTTTCACTATTTTCTTATTCTGTAAAGGCCAGTAAACTCTGTTCCTGGGGTGGCAAAATATTTAACAGAAGTTAAACCATATAATTAATTATCATGTCCACATCGCGCCCAAACTGTACAATCAGGAATAAAAAGCCAGACAAGTCCTTGCAGCTCGATAAGTCGAAACAAAGGGAAACAGCTATTTTTTACGGTAATTATGTGAGAAATAACGAGGGACGATACGATCTGCATCGAAACTTGTACGCACCCCAACTAAAGCTGTTTCACCGCAAGATACGAGTGTGCTCGCAAAGGATTGTAGGGGAAACATCTATGTTTTACGGTAATTATGTGAGAAAATACGAGGGACGATACGATCTGCATCGAAACTTGTACGCACCCCAGCTAAAGCTGTTTCACCGCAAGATACGAGTGCGCTCGCAAAGGATTGTAGGTGTTTTATCTTCCGTCCGAGTTTCCGATCACGTGACGGGATAGTGTCACGAAATACTGTACGCATGCGCCAGAATTTGTCAATGATATGAAAAGTTTAAAACATGGAAACTGAAATATTGGATGGGTCAAATACTGACTGAGTTTTAAATTTGTGTATGAAGTATGTGCACTAACAATCAGCACTATCTTGCTAGCTACCGAGTGTGTGAGATGCTGTATGAAAAGCAACGCCAGTTTGCCAAAGTGTTATCCTGCTACTTTAGGGACTCATCCAGAAAGGTGTGATACATTGTATTGTATGTGTCGTGTTGCATTTTAGTATCCAAAATCAAATTCCATGATGGATCTGTCTTTACCTCATGACCTAATGTTTTATCTGTCTTATCACATCTTATTATTTACATGTTGTGAGTGTTGTGAGACAAGTTGACTGTACTTGTCCATTTGTTATTGTGTTTTAATATTCCATTTACTGGATTAAGGTAGCATTTTTGAACATGTAATTGTAAAATAGACATAAATATTTTAAAGTTAGTTTTTGATAGTTATATTATTGACTCGGCTTTCATGAAAAGCAGCTTGTAAATTGATGAAACTCCGAGAGGAAATAAAGTTTCTTGTTCTTGTTCTTTGTTACTGTTAATACCCAGGAGCGCGCGTTCACCTACATTCACAATGTGATGACAGACGATTTGCACACGGACTTAGAGAGAGACGAGGTCAAGGAAGCAGCTCTGAACAGCCTTCAGGTAAGACAAAGGAAACTGCCACAATGCCATTTGATGAACTGAAAGTTTACTTTATGACCCTTTTTCTCTTCTAGGAGCTGGTGTCAATCAATTGTGGCCAAACCGCTCATCTTGTTTTGACAGACATCCCTGACATGCTCGGTACGGTGGTCAGTCGGCTGGAGGTGAGAACTTGTTTGAAACCTCGATAAAAATGTTCACTCACAAAAGAATTAGCCATGACGTTTTTTCTTCCAAGCATGGGACAAATTTATAAATATTAACACGTGTGTGACCAGTTTCTTCTAACGCAAACAAGCGGACTTTAATCTTATGAAAGTCTGCAGAAGGTTACTCAGGTACAGGACTGAAATACACAGCTCCAACAGCTTTTGTCTTTGTAGTTCGTTTCTTTTTAAGAGCTTGTCCGTTTGGTACTGTTCGGAATAATAAGCAACTCCCTCTAAGACGGACTGCCGTTTCTTCGGTCATCTACTCTAACTGAACTTATTTTTAAGACAGACACCTCTTTAAAACGGACAGTTGGAGCTGGTCCCGAGGGTGTCCGTCTTAGAGCGAGTTGACTGTAGTCGGAATAGATGCATACTCGTTCATTTGGGATCTATTCCTATTCCGGAATACGGTATTTTACTATTGCATCTCTTCTGCTCCTGAACAAGGACAACGTGTGAAATTCTCGCGGTGTGGCGTCGTGCTCATTGTGAATAGACCTTGAGATAATTTCGGATGAAGCACTGAAGCATATAACCTAAACTAACTTACCATGGGAAGAGGCGGGAGGGGCAAGAGATCCGCAAAGATCTGCAAGCAAACTGCAACTGCCACAACCGCGTGAAGCCCCAGAATTCCACGGGGCACACCCCTGCTGCGGGGGGCGACTGCTGACCAGCAATTGTCCTGAGGTTAACTTTGCCTAAATTACATTTAGCCACATATAATTTCGGATGAAGCACTGAAGCATATTCTTCCGTATCTTGTTAGGGTCAAACGGAAATCCAATTCATGTTCTTGAAAGGTGTGTTTGACAGTCGATCCGTCAAGGAACGGCAAGAGAAAGTGCCTGATGTGGAGATACAGGAGAAATACATTGAACTGATGTGCAAGTTCGAAGCGGGCCATGTGCATACTTACCTCAGAGGAATCGACAACTATCGCTTGGAGCAAACACTTGCTGTAAGTACAAACAAAAACATCCTACGGCTGCATAATTCAGGAATTGTATACCAGCTTTGATTGGGCACCGCGGATGTGCGACTGCTGATGCCACTTCCGTTGGTCAGCGTTCAACACCATTACTATGTAACTATAGGGTGAAATGTGATATTACTGTAAAAAAAGTGTAAGTTTGCCTCAGGTTCAATCGAGGTACGTGTTCTCGTGAGGTTTTGTTGGAAACGGTACAGGAGAAGATCACAGGGCACAGAGGAGTTCGCTTGCTTTCCATCATGTAAAACCCTATATATTGACTTACATGAAGGATACCGCAGAACGATTGCATCGCAGGCACGCAAAGGCCACACTGATACTGACGTGTACTAAATATAAACATTAAAATTATATCTTGTACGTATGCCTTTACGCGCCCGCGATGCAATCGTTCTGCGGTATCCTTCATGTAAGTCAATATATAGGGTTTTGCATAATGGAAAGCAAGCGAAACCCTCTGCGCCCTGTGAGAAGATGTGTTTAGAACCCCTATTTGTCCAGTAGAGTTACGTTTACCGCAGTCCTCTGCAACCGTGCGAGTATCAAAAAGGCGTGCCCGGCAGACCATGTGCCGGAAGAGTATTTTTTGCTGACAAGGCGATTATTGTCGTTTTGTTTTGTACAGATTGTTCGACAGTACAACAACACGTACGCTACAGCCTACTTGCTGGAAAAGGCTGGCGATGTTGAGGGAGCATTCCAGCTGCTGCTCCAGGTAAAATTTAACTTCTTCTCCGTGGACTGGTTGTTCAAGAGTCGATTCGAATAATCCTGGATTAGCTCTAAACTTTTGTGTCATTTTTAGGTGGAAAACGTTTCGCTTACAACACGAGTATTGCATGTGTGTCTGAGTGCCCTGTCACAGTATCATGTTATTTCTATTCCACAGACTTTGAAGGAAAAAGTCAATCTGCTGTGTGATGCATTTCAAAATGAAGAGGAACTTTTAACACGAGGTTAGGAAGTGATTTTCTTTTTTACGCACCTTTATAACATTTAGCCATTATATACGATCTCCGAATTGATAAACAATATTTTTAAACTGCGCCTATTCTCGTATTATTTATATGTGATAAAGCAGATGTATATGATAGCTTTGTATACTTAAAACTCAATATGTATCTTATTATTGTATATCCTATTATTCAAAGAAGAAGCGGTACTATTAATATTATTGTTTTTACTATTATTATTATTATTATTGTTATTATTACTATTATTATTATTATTATTATTATTATTATTATCATCATCATTATTATTATTATCATCATCATCATTATTATTATTATTATTATTATCATCATCATTATTATTATTATTATCATCATTATTATTATTATTATTATTATTATTATTATTATTATTATTATTATTATTATTATTATTACTATTATTATTATCATCATCGTGATTCCTCTCGCTCGTCTTGTTGCAGAAACGAAAACACTCTCAAGTGGCGTAGAAGCCGTGTTGCTCGGAGTCATTATCCCTCTTTGTCAGAGAAACTCCAGTAAGCTTGAAGAAGCCGATCGAGAGGTGAACAGCCCTGAAGACAAACCTGCCCTACTTCTTGACTGAATTAATCATACAGTTTTATTCTCACGATACAACATAAACGTTCTTCAGCATGGGTCATGGTAATTTGGGTGTGGGATGTTTAGAAGCGCGTTTCCAGATACATTTGGATAAAATTGCGTAGGCAGCCGTCTAAGTGTAGTTTTTACACCGATGAAGTTTGCGTGAAATACCATGTCCGATACAAGAACTATTGGTGGAACTCCCTGATTGAATATAGTCTGCAGACAGTGGTCACTGAAGAGAGGGCTGATGTACTGAGGTGTTGCTGTGTGTTTCTTTCAGGCTCTTTGGTTCCCGCTGCTGGAAACCGTGATGGCTCCACAAAGAAAATGCAAAACTACGACCAGCGCATATTTCCAGGGTGTGTTGACCAATATTAACAATGAGATCTCCGTCAATTTGGCATTTTCTGTTCGCCTTTTCAAAGGCAACCTCACTTTCATACAAATTCCTTATAATCTTTATAATCCTTATAATCTTCGTGAGCTACATGACGTCACAAATGTACTTGAGTTTTTCCCAAAATTGAAAACTTCAGATTTATCCCAAAATTGGAAAAATATAAAGAAACGTTATGTGAAGGATCTAAAAATTCTCAGGGAAGAAAGCCCTATAACATTATATGCACTGGTCGTTACAAGTAGAGCAATTGTTACTTTTTTGTTGTTTCGGTCGATTTGCTGTGGTGATGTTTTGGAAAATGGTAAATGTCGATGAAACTGCGAGCATAACATTGTTGTCTTCTTTTTAATCTCAGCCTTCAAGGATTTCACTCGTCACGTTTTGAACAGCATGATGGGACACATCTCCTTGCCAGCAATTTTGCGAAAGATTATGCAGGTGTGAGTCAGTCAGCATTATTGTCTAGAAATGACCCTTGTTTATCTCCCGATTGAACAAAACAAGCAAAAGGGGTATGGTAGGGTCTGACCAATTTTGCCAAAATCGCCGGGTAACGTTTTCAGTGTAAAAAATAATGTTATCAATGCAGGTCCTGTTAAAAATAGTAACACTGTAATATTAATAAAAGATCAGAGTTTAAAATACTAGTGGCTTGTAAAGTGACTTAAAAATGACTGAAACTGGTATAAATTTGAAACGTGAGGTATGCAGTTATTTTTCCTTACCAGGACCCAACGTACAACACGGGCAAGTTTGGTGAAATCAAAGAGCTGCTATTGGGGATGTTGGACACCTACACGTATGAATCAGTAAGCAGTTGTATCAACATTTTAAATTTTCATTTAAAAACTAGTTTTCTAGTTTTTAAATAGGTAGGTAGGTAGGCTAGTTTTCTCTCGTATTGCAACCACTCACTGACAGACTACTCTCCTTCCAACAGTTGCTTTAGTAATTCCTATTTTATCTGTTTTAACATCATTCGTTTGGTTTGCTCTCCAGACCCTTCTCAGAACCACGAATCATCTGTTAGCCAGTGACCTGCACTCGTCTTTAAGTCGGCTCAAACTGGAGCTGGGCAGCGGTCTCTCCCCCAACGCCTCCAGGTGTGGAATTTGTGCTAGACTCTGTACGGAGTCTAGCGTTGGGCACCAGAAGAGCATGACACTATTCAGGTAGGTTTTAACCCTTTCACTCCCAAGTTCAAAGTGCAGATTCTCCCAACCATTTAAGAGAAAAATGTATGAGTGATGTAGTGAGAATTGATAGTTTAATCAGCTGTCATCTGAGCAAGGTATTAGAGAGAGAGACGGGAGAGGACGACGGCAACGTCGGTAAAACAATAAAACTCATTGCAGAAGATAAAAGGCGCAGGTGAATATGTGAAATTGACATGATCTCGGGTTGCCGTGCTCTCGTGTGCGACTCCAAATGCTTTTTTAGGCTGTTGTCAGGACGTGGACGACATTTCGAGAAATTACGACGCAATCGTTCTTCTTGGTAGGAGACGATGAAAGCAATAAAACTTCGGCAAAAACGGAACAAATTTGAGCAAACTAAGAATAGCCAAAGTTACAAAGACATAAGGATTACAGAGACATTCTTTTCCTGGTTCCTCGCGTTGCCGTCGCCGTCCTAGTTTGCTTAAGCTCCCTATTAAAAGCCAAGTTCTCTTTACTGTATGACATATTTCCGTTGAGAAACTGAAGGAGAAAATTGAAGTTCATCACTTTTGGGAGTGAAAGGGTTCAAAGCAGAAAATCCAGGGTTTTGGTCTGAACTACTGTATAGATGGGGAAGCTGTCTTTCGATTGTGATTATATATATTTAAAAAAATGAATGGTGGACTTATAAAAACAAGATAATATTCGCATAATGCCACTAAGTATTTACGCCCTCTGTTATGAACCACTTTATGCGCAGTAGTAAAATAGTACTTTTTCTTCGCGTATTTAGGTGCATTTCTCTGCTGAGATTGTTTTTGTTTCTAAATAATTGCATTATGACCAAAGATTAGAAGTAGTTCTGTACTCTTCTCGCCAACTTTCATCCTGAGATGGCCCGCCAAAATGTCTCGCGAACTGCGCATGATTCTTATTGTCGGAGGAACTCAGACTCTACGCCGCAGTTCAAGGCTTTCCAAACCAATTTTCACATTGTCCTGATGCGGGGACTTTTTAATTTGGGTTCAGTTCTTCACAAAGATCATCGATCCTTCCACTAGGTATGAATTATTCGTCAGACGGACAACGCATCCACACATAAATCCAGAGTAATCACCGCAGTCGTTAAGTCGGCGAAACCAATCACGTATATTTCAAAACGTCGTCAAAAGTGTCCTCACATTCTTCTAATAAGACCTCAGATAGATTTCTAGACATACTACCAGACGAAAGAAGCGTTGCTGGATTATGCCTCGAGAATTCGTCTAAAAACTAAATTCACATTTAGATGTCTAGTACGAATTATCAGACAGTTTAAGACTGCCGTACTTCGCAGCACGCTAACTATAAACTGCGCAAAGTCACAAGTCACGGTTAGGTAGAAATTGGCAAGTGAAATACCGCAGCAATAAGCTGCTGTTATTTCAAAATTTGCCACCTGTAGCCAATTGTGACGCATGAGTCATCATGTGACTTTTCGCGGTTTCCCGGTTCCCTGGTATAAATTAGGTCCTTTTTTTCCCAGGTGTGGGCATATTTATCATTTGGACTGTATCCAGGGGGTGTGTGGAGTGGACGATCTATGGATCTGTATGATTTGCAACAAGACCAAGATAACTCGAACATCATCAAGTAGGAGCAGAAGTTCCAAGGCTTCTACCAGCAAAGGAGGCGGTGCTTCTACAAAGGTACGTATCTGCATGTGCTCTCTGAGTGTTCGGTTGAATTTAAATCAAACTCGACTTTGCATGATGTTAGGTGACGTAAAAGAGGAACCGAGGACAACGGCGCAACCTCGTCAAAATAAAATTGATAATAATAATAATAATAATAAAACTGAGTGCAGAAAACAAAAGGCACGCGTGAATTTGACCTGATCTTGACATCGTCGTGATGTCGCGTGCGACTTCAAACACTGAGCGACATTTTGAGAGTCGCTTTTCTTAGAACGAGATGGTGAACACAGCAGAAGATCGGCGAAATAAAACCAAGAGAACTCAGTTTCTGGATTCTCGCACACTCTCCTAGCGGAACATTTCCAGTGTTCCGTCTCGTTGTGAAAAGCCATGTAAACTGAACAAATTAATGCTCCAATGTAGTGTGTCTTCAAAAACAACCTTTTCGTAGTACATTGATCCCTCGTGTCCACAGGTATCTCGAGGCGAAGCGCCCGGGACTTCAAAAGGTGAACATGAGGTATGTGCTATTTATTACCGTAATGAGATATATTTGTTAACTGTGCTTTGTAAATTAGCAAATAAAAACTCTAAACGTTATTATTCTTTTCCTCTCAGTTTGACAGACCCCAAGAAACGCTGACGGACCGACAATTTGAAGCTGTTGCAAGAATAAGACGACAAACTCGCGGCCCTTCACGGGTAAAGTTACGTATTCACTTGCAATTACAGTAGAACCAAGCTAACTCGAACTCGGTTTTTCGAACTCCCCGTTATCTCGAAGTCAAACCCATTTCCCTTATATTTCCCTTTTAGTCATTTACTATCGGTTAACTCGAACTACGGTAGAACCCCGCGCTTACTCGAACTCGGTTAACTGCCCGGTTAAATGTCCTATACTACGGCTCATAACGACCCGTAAAAGTGAAATCATTTCTTGGCATTGGACAAGCCTCTCATTTGCAGTGTACTGTCTTTGGTTTTGGGTTTACGGTCATACGAGTATTTTTGTCCGTTACTGATGCAGTAATAATTTCTATTTCTTTTTTAATTGTTTTTCAGTATGCCATACTGTCGGAACTTTCCAAAGGGAAAGACACTGAATTGTTCGGTCTCAGTTACGGATCAACTCCAGCCATTTCGCACAGCATCTTTCAAGACGAAGTCTTTCGTCTTTGCCTTCTACCGCCACCACACTAGGGCACAGAATGGATTACCATACTATCCAGTAAGAATAGGCCATTTCCGAGATGTCTGTTGCCTCTGTTTCAAAGCGAGGCCTTTCTTATAAAACTTTGTTTGTCTCGTATGTAAATTTTCATGGAAATCAAATTTGTTTTCATAAGAAAAGTTTTGCACTAGGCTTCGGTTTGAAGCAGAGGCAACAGGCATCTCGGAAATGGCCTATTGATCTGTGGCACGTGTCCTCCAATTCAACTCTATGTAGCTCTCTTATAACGTCCACACTAAAATTCAAACAGCCAGTCAACTCCAGAGTCTTTAAATGAGCCCTGTTTTTCCATCTTTTTCTGGTTTTCACAATTTTCCAGGGAAAACGTATACTATGTTAAGCTATCTTCATGTAAATATAATGGATGATAGGATGAATAGAAAAAAATGATAAACGAAACATAACAGGCGGAATGCACGCAAACCAAAAAAAATATGGCCTCTTGGGTCTTTCTTTTATGGAAATATCAATTGACGATCTCTCACCTTTAGTGCATTGCCTGTTGTATTTTCTACAGTGTAGGACTATTGCGATAACTAAATACCGTTTGTAATTAAGATCCAGTTTTGTACAGAAGATAAAAACAGTTAATCAATAATTAGTGGAAAACTAGAAATACGATAATCGCAGATATCCCCTTGCCCTGGCATTGATTGGCTTATTATTTTGGTAGCTGAAGTTTGACGTTTTGACTGGTATATTTTTGCGTTGAAAAAGGAATCGATTGCGTGACTCTACGCATTTCTCACGGTCGACACGCCAAATTGATTCTTGCAGTCTGCCGGGCACACTCTCTAGCATTTATCTTTGAAGTTGGTCGGCCGTAGAACGGGAAAAGCTGAACACTAGTTTTACAGTTTTGAATTCATATGCAGTACTGCTAATTCTTTTTAACTCTGGGCCCGGTTTTTCAAAGCACGATTAGGCTAATCCTGGATTAGGTTTTAACTTTCATGTCGTTTATATGCCTGAAAATGTGAAGGTTTCGTCCACAACAGCTTCCTTTATATGTTTTTAAGCTGGAACAAGCTTTTTAATCCATCTTCGTTTATTGGCAGAGGGGTCGAGAGAAAGAATTTCGTTAATCCTGGATTAACTTAATCGGTTTTCGAAAATCCGGGCCCTCGACTGCATGAACTGGACTCAATTTAATAAGCTCAAATTGTTTTGTATGTGAACCCGCTCAAAAGAGCATGATTTCTCCCAGAATCAAATTAAAAAATATTATTGAAACTGAAGTGGAAAAACATGGAGGAGGATAAATCTTTTTCGTAGAGATATCTAAATTTTGAAGCAGCTGGAGCTCGTGCCCTCAATGATTGGAGGGTCATGCATTGCTAATTTTAGAAAGCTCTTTTCCGTAGTTCGTGTATGCAGTTTACAGTAAAAGTAAGGACACCCCCCCCCCCCTTATATAAAAAGTGGCCTTGTAGATTGGAAAAGAGGGTACATTTTAGGGGGGGCTTCTTTAACACGATAAGGTGACGACAATATGAATTGTATCAACAAAATACTATGTGAAGTTGGATGTGGGAAATGTAAATTTCAAAGTTGTCACCAACCATCTAATGTGCGTCATTGATCTTGTTTCTCTACTAATTTTGGCGCTCAAATATGGGGTGGAGGGCGGGGGAGGGGGGGGGGGGGGATGGGCTATCAGAGTATTTACGGTATTTGCATTCGGTTTCACATGTTTTTGTATGGTGGATTTGCTTTCTCTGTAAATGTTCGGGCCGGCATAACTGTCCACAAACATACCACAGAACTGCCATTTTACAAACTAAGGCTGAAGCGTGCAAAAGGTAAAAACTATAAATATAGCTAGTTGACTTCGAGGAAATTTGAAATACAAAGAGCAAAGGATAAGAGGGAGGTATAGCAGGATTGAATGACGACAATACTCTACCATTGTGGCAATATCTCTTTATTGCTTTCTGATGACATAGCTTCCCTTAAATTACCATTTTACCCACTGGAAATTGCATGTTTCCATCATTTACTTTAGAATCTGTCACCAATCGACATGAAGGGCCTGAAATGGAATGCGGGTCAAACTTAGTAATTGGCTCTCAAGCGTATCACGTGACTGGGGAGTGAATGGAATACAGATCAGGCAGATATTTTTTTAATACTTCATTTAAGGCCCTGTCCGCACTAGTTTGAAAACGCAGCTATTTTTCCCGTTTTCGAAAATTTCTCCTTTCACTATAAAATTATCGTTTTCGATTTCACTTTTGTCATCCAATCGTAAACGCAAAAATGAAGCGAAAACACTCATTACAAAAGATTGTGACGTCAGATTCCGTTTTCGCGTGACACACGACCGCAGGAAACAAATCCACTCTGGAGAGCATTTTCAAAAAGTTGCGTTTCCGTGAGCAAAAATGCCGGCTCAGGCCACGTCCGCACTAGTCAGAATTTTTTGAAAACTTATTTACTTTTTTTTTTTTTTTTTTTTTTTTTTGCCTGCCGGCATTTTCATATTGTGGACAACCAAAAACGAATTGAAAATGATTAATGTGGACGGATAATTTTTGTAAACGAGAAAAAAAAAATGCGACTACTGTGGATGGAAGGCCAAAACGGAAAAAAAATATTGCCTTTTCAAGCGAAAACGGACTAGTATGGACTAAGCTCTAGCTTGAGTTGGGTCGACTTTGATCGAGGTCCAATTTTCTGCCAAAGTGTTTTATCTATTGGCCACCCAAACCAAGTCGAGCCAACTTAAGTCACGGTCAACACAATGTGATTGCGTCAGCTTTGTTATGGCATTTGAATTGTTTTGCTGCGACTTGGCTCAACTAATGGGACTACCGTTTAGCCACTCCGCAACGCAGGTTCAGTGATTTTACAGAACTTGGGTTGAGTGTTTCTTTATTTTTTGCTCGCGAGGGCCTGGGGGCCAACGCGAGCTTAGGAAGGCAGATTCTTTTTTTTTTTTTAATTTTTTTAATTTTTTTTTTCTTTTTTTTTTTTTTTTTGTCGGTCGAGAATCAGCACACGGCCGGATTGGTTCATATTATCACGTGCTAAGCGATGACGTAAATTGACTTCGCTGAACAACTCGAGATGCCAGTGAATTGCTCGTTACTTGTGTGTAAAAGTTAACTGCATCCCATCCAAACTCAACACCATTTGGCTCTATTTGGGAATATGCACGGATAAACTGGATTTTAGGAAAATATTTTGGCTCGCGTTCACCGCGAAAGCTTCGAGAATAGCCGTAAACATATTTTTGATGGATACCGCTGGGGAATTGCAAATATCTCTGTCGCCGATAAATATTTAGTCCCGACGATACTTTCTGTGGCAACACGAAATACTTTTGGGAAGGTAACAGGGCGAAAACAGAAACCAAAGCTACGGTGAGCTTTAGCCGTAAAACAATGGCGCTTTATGCTTTACTCTGTACATGACATCTGTTGCCTCATAAAATTCTTCTGCGTATCGTACATTGCCTGTTGAAGTGTTTCTTTCATTCGATCATGTAGTCTTTGTTTCGCAATGGTCATTGAATCACAGAAATGAAAAAACACCGAAATAATTCTGAGGATTGAGTTTGCAGTCACAAATGTACTGAACACACTGTGAACAAAACCGCAATAATATTGTAAACATCTCTGGTGTGACATTCCTCGCTTTCAATTTTATATTTGTTACAGAGCACGAATACTCGAAAGCCTGATAGAAGAAACGTATCGAGTTAATAAAAGAAAACACATAAGTAGTGAATCGAAGGCTGGATTAATCGTGGCCTCTGATTAGAGATAAGAATCACGCATTCTCAAAATGCAGGGCCGCTAAAACCTTTAAGAAGCAAGTGTATGAGTGTTGTAATGATAATTTTTAGTTTAATCAAGGTGTCAAAAGAGCAAGGTGTCAATAGCCAAGTTCTCTATATTGTGTGATATTTTTCTGGTGAGAAACTGAAAGTCTGTCTTGGGAGTTCCGCTCTTGTCCCCTATTTTCCATTTTATATTCTGGTCTCGACCCAACTCACGCCGCGAGCTCACTGGCAGCGCCAGTCTAGTTTAACTTGGGTTGAGTTGGCTCGACTTTGGAGTCGGACAAGGGCAAAAATACTATAAATATTACAAATACTGTACACACTACACGCGGTCTTAACAAATAGTTTAATAATACATATAATACAAATTGACTTTTCCCAATAGACTTGAAATGGAGAAACAACATATTGCTAAACAAAGGAATTCAATCTAACTTTAAAATTAATTTAGATCTGAAATTTAGTTCAGTCGTTTTGTTTCGCAATTGTTTGTTTACCCATTTTAGGTCAAGCGGAAGAGCTCAATTATAAATTGCAATGTCTACTAGGTTACATGTTTTAATACTCACAGATTTCATTTTCAATTATAGCCATGTCGTTGCCTATCAACGCCCCTTGCGGAATCAGCCTTTCGATCCCACCACCACTCATCATCCCGAGCGGAATCAGCCTTTCGATCCCACCACCAATCATCATCCCGAGCGGAATCAGCCTTTCGATCCCACCACCACTCATCATCCCGAGCGGAATCAACCTTTCGATCCCACCACCACTCATCATCCCGAGCGGAATCAACCTTTCGATCCCACCACCACTCATCATCCCGAGCGGAATCAGCCTTTCGATCCCACCACCACTCATCATCCCGAGCGGAATCAGCCTTTCGATCCCACCACCACTCATCATCCCGAGCGGAATCAACCTTTCGATCCCACCACCACTCATCATCCCGAGCGGAATCAACCTTTCGATCCCACCACCACTCATCATCCCGAGCGGAATCAGCCTTTCGATCCCACCACCACTCATCATCCCGAGCGGAATCAGCCTTTCGATCCCACCACCACTCATCATCCCGAGCGGAATCAGCCTTTCGATCCCACCACCACTCATCATCCCGAGCGGAATCAGCCTTTCGATCCCACCACCACTCATCATCCCGAGCGGAATCAACCTTTCGATCCCACCACCACTCATCATCCCGAGCGGAATCAACCTTTCGATCCCACCACCAATCATCATCCCGAGCGGAATCAGCCTTTCGTCCGAATTGTCTGAAACAATAAGAGCACGCGGTCGTTAGCAAAAGTTCCTGTTGCCGACAACACAGATTAGGTCACCAATTGTATTTTGGGATAGATTGGGATTACCCGGATCACCTGAGAGTGTTTCCATATCATCGCTTCACTTTCTTTTTTTTTTTTTTTTTTTTTACGATCGTCAGTTAGAACTCAGTTTTATCTGGGCGATCGCGATCGTCCCAATCGTCTGTAATCACCCTGCAGTGTTTCCATATGGTCGCTCTAGTCGCCCGAGCAGATTTTGGAGCGATCAGGACGATTTGGACAATTATATGAAAACCAAGCTTTAGCCAATCATAATAGTCGAATTCCCCGATCATGCCATCATTCCTGCGATAAATGCCGATGCACCGGTGAATTGCGATATTTCTGGTCACAAACCAAATCAACAAAACAGAAATATGGCGAGACATAAGTAACGATTTACATCGCTGTGTTCAAAATCGTATTAGACATATGTTTTTCCTTACTTTTTGTATCGTATCGTGCATTGTGTCGTACGAAATGAATCAAGATGCGTCAGGAGCTTATCGTATCATTGAAAAATGTATCATTGGCAGACCTACCCGCGATCCTTGTTTTGTCCTCCTCTTAAAGATTTGGTTTCGTCCATGGGCGCTCCCAACACAAGAGGGACCAATAACAAGCACATATAAACCGTCAAAATCATTCTTCAACTGCAGGTAAAAACAAAAATATAATTAATCATATTTTTATTTATTTATTTTTGATTCCCAAGCATATCTGACGGAATAAGTATCAATAACTTTTCTCGATTTCCAATATGATTAATCGTATGCTACTGTATTCAAGACACCGCAAAAGTAAGCTGTCAGTGAGTTTTCGTATTTCGCGCTACGCGCTCGTAAAAACCCCACGACTCACGCTAAGAAACTTAAACCTGCAGTATATGACTCTTTACTCAAGTATAAGTAAATAACGGGACATGCATACGACGTGAAATTTACCCAAGTCAGATAGTATTTGTACATTGTGGATCGGCACAAATTCTGTTTTCAGTGAATGTTGTCAAACGTGTGTATATTTTCGCTACGCGTACTTCCAGCAAATGAAACAGGAATTTTGGGTCCACAGTACGTACTCTTTTTCATACAGAAAAAAGAAATCAGTCAAACTTTTATTTTTGATTATTTAGTGATCATCGCTTGTCGAGCGGAATTAGTTTCCTTTTTACATTCCTCTCAACATTTCAAACTTCAAAGGAGAGGGTCGGTGAATCGTCTTATACTGTAGTAAAAGTATTACAAATAAATAACGTACGATTTTAATTCTAAGCGATATAAATAATTCGACTGTTTTTTCCTGGCACCAGCCGAAACTGCAATAAAATGGCGAGAAAGATATTTGGTGGAGTCTGGTACTCATTATTCAGGGCCGAGTAAATGGACTTTTTCAGCTTGGTAAAAGTTATAACATACGCGCGTACTGTAAAATTATTTTGCTGAGGTTTCGGGAACTGAAGCTAAAAATCTCAATAAAAGTCATCTTTTACTTCATCTTGCCAAACATGTCTTGTGCATATTTTGGAAAGCTTCAGGGATTTCTGAGCTGTAAATCAGGTGTCTGGTTTAACAGGAAATTCACGATATTAAAGCTTCACATTTAACTTCAAATTTAAAGGAGTTATGAGCCAGCTGGTAAAAAAATAATTTAGCTCTCAGCAAAAGCACCCCAACGCACTACTAAGTAAACTCATAAAGGAAGAGTTAGCTGTTGCCTTCCAATACAGTGTAATGTAAAAGAGAGGTACATGCGATTATAATTTATAACAGATCCTTTTCGATATGATTATTTTAAGTCAAAGTATAACAGGACGCACAATAACCACACAATATCTCACCTTTATGTTCCTTTCGGTAGACGTCTCTGAATTCGCGCAGAACTTTTCCAGTTGATTTGCAGTCGCTTGGTAGGACTCACAAACTGATGGTTCCAAGGGATCACGTTGTCTTTTCAACGCTAAACCCTGAAAGGTGATTGGCGTTTTTTAACAAAAGGGCGTGTTCAAAAAGAAATACGAGAGATCTGTTTTGATAAGCCAATGCAAATTATATGTCAATGGACGCTGAATAGAATACCTTACGAACTGGGATATTCAGACCCCTCTGCTAATGTTGAAGTAACACTAGGTTATTTTAATCATGCAGGATTGATTGTAGCGCATTTGAAATAGGCAGTCGCAAATGTGTGGTAGAAAACGTGAGAGTGCTATGGATATGTTGATCTGCATAAAGAATGCCATCTGGGAGTAGTTCCCCCGACCCCCTTTTTTAAAATAAAAAATAAACAACAAATAACGTGAAGACCGAACAGCTAAACCTTGGACCTTGGAAGGTGATTTTTTTTTTTTTTTTTTTTTTTTCCAAAACGGCGCGTTTACAAAGAAAAACGAGAGATTTGTTTTTATTAGCCAATGCAAATTATTTCTCAATAGATGCTGATTAGAATACTTTACGAACTGGGATATTCAGAGGTTATTTTACTCATGCAGGATTGCAATGTGTGGTAGAAAACGTGAGAGTGTTATGGATATGTTGATCTGCGTAAAGAATGCCATCTGGGAGTCGTCCATTTCCCCTGCCCCCTGCCCCCTGCCCCCCTGCCCCCTCCTTCCCTTATGTGTAGACTGCATGGAAGTCGTGAAGAGAAAAACATTAAAAGTCAATTACCATATTGCTGTTTTCATACTTGTATTAAGTAAAAGTTGATAAACGTCCTGGTGAGTGTGTGTATTGTTTTCATTCGAACTATTTCCGACTTAGAATTTGCCGACTTGGATTGTCTACTTCCAACTAGTATTAATACTTATACGGGAAGAGAAAAAATCCAAAAATAATTCGCCACCTTCTAATTTGCGCCAGGCTATTTGAGACAAGGACACTGATCGATTATTTTATCGACGGTTGCCGGGAACCTTAAATAAATTACGATATCATCCAGATGGGCTATCAAACTGTAGTTCCTTTATTGCACATTTGACAAAAGGAGCGGAAGTCACAACACATAAAGGAATTAAACAAAATTAAAAATAAAATAAAATAAAATAACTATTGTGCAAACCGAACACCTAAACCTTGGAGGATGACTGGTTTTTTTAACAGAAGGGCGTTTACAAAGCAACACGAGAGATCTGTTTTGATAAGCCAATGCAAATTATATGTCAACAGATGCTGAATAGAATACTTTACGAACTGGGATATTCAGAACTCTTCTGAAGTATCTCTAGGTTCTTTTACTCATGCAGGATTGCAGTGTTGCGCATCTGAAATAGGCAGTCGCAAATGTGTGGTAGAAAACGTGAGACTGTTATGGATATGTTGATCTGCGTAAAGAATGCCATCTGGGAGTCGTCCACCCCCTCCCTCCTTTCTTTATCTGTAGACTGTTTGGAAGTTGTGAAGAGAAAAATGCTGAAAGTCAATTACCAAATTGTTGTTTTCGTAATTGTACTGACTAATTATGGATAAAAATCCAAAAATGATTTCATCGCCACCTTCTAATTTGCGACAGGCTATTTGAGACAAGGATACTGATCGATTATTTCATCGACGGTTGCCGGGGTTTTTCATTTATCGCTTAAATATAACACTATATTATCCAGATAGGCTATCAAATTGTAGTTCCTTTATCGCACATTTGACAAAAGGAGCGGCGATGATTGGTTTTTGAACAGAAGGGCGCGTTCACAAAGCAATACGAGAGATCTGTTTTGATAACCCAATGCAAATTATATGTCAATAGATGCTGAATAGCCCTTTACGAACTAGGATATTCAGAGCTCTTCTGCTAATTTTGAAGTATCTCTAGGTTCTTCTACTCGTGCAGGATTGCATTGTAACGCATATGCAATAGGCAGTCGCACATTTGTGGTAGAAAACGTGAGAATGTTGTGGATATGTTGATCTACGTAAAGAATGCCATCTGGGAGTCGTCCATTTCCCCTGCCCCCTCCTTTCCATGTGTAGACTGCATGGAAGTCGTGAATAGAAAAACATTAAAAGTCAATTACCATATTGTTGTTTTCATAATTGTATCGAATAACAGTTGATAAACGTCAGTACCGGTAAGTGTGTATATTGATTTCATTCGAACTATTTCCAACTTAGAATTTTGAACTTGGAATATCTACTTCAAACTAGTATAAGTACTAATATTGAAAGAGAACAAAATCCAAAAATAATTTCGTCGCCACCTTCGCAGGCTATTTAAGACAAGGACACTGATCGATTATTTTATGGACGGTTGCAGGGGATGTTTCGTTTATCGCTTCAATAAATTTCGATATCATCCAGATAAGCTATCAAACTGTAGTTCCTTTATCGCACTTTTTTTTTTTTTAACAAAAGAGCGCGTTCAAAAGAAATATGAGAGATATGTTTTGACAAGCCAATGCAAATTATATGTCAATAGGAGTGCCGAATACCCGGCCGAATAGAATACTTTACGAACTGGGATATTCAGAGCTCTTTTGCTAATGTTGAAGTATCTCTAGGTCCTTTTACTCATGCAAGATTGCAATGTTACGCGTATGAAATAGGCAGTCGCAAATGTGTGGTACAAAACGTGAGAGTGTTATGGATATGTTGATCTGCGTAAAGAATGCCAACTGGGAGTCGTCCATCGCCGCCCTCCCCCTTCTTTTTTGATGTGTAGCAGTGTATGGAAGTCGTGAAGAGATAAAAAATTAAAACTCAATTACCATTTTGTTGTTTTCATAAATGTATTGACTAATAGTTGATAAACTTCCCGGGGAGTGTGCACATTAATTTCATTTATTCGAGCTGTTTCTTGAACCTGGAATGCTTCCTTCAAACTAAAGTACTGGTACTAATACTGGAAGAGAAATAAATCCAAAAATATTTCCACCGCCACTCTTAATATGCGCTAGGCTATTTGAGTCAAGGACACTGATCGATTATTTCGCCATCAACGGTTGCCGGGGTTCTTTCATTTATCGCGTAAATATTGTACATACAAAGTACAATATCATCCAGATAGGCCATCAAACTGTAGTGAGGTGTAGTCGTTTAATCGCACATTTGAGAAAAGCAACGCAAGTCAAGACACATAATTATGATCCTTGGTTTTCTTCCTCGATTCAAAACAGCTGAGCCTTGAGAAAAACTTTACATGTTTTTGAGTAATAAATGTATCCTGATGTAAATCATGGAAGGGAGAAACATCGGCATTCGAATGTCCGGCAACCTGCACGGAAAGCAAATAATTCATTTATCAAGTGACTGAGTTATTTGTATTTTAAACTCAGTGAAGTACAAAAAAGTCCAGTTGAAGCTTCTTATTCTTGTGGTGTTGTGTGAACATAATCCAGCGTAATTCCTTGTAAATGAGTCACTGTGACTATGGATATGTTGAACCGCATAAAGAATGTCACTGCCAACCAAGGGCAACAAAAATGTAAATCATGGCGAGAGAGGAACACCTGCACTCCCCAGCAACCTACTCCGTATAATTCTGTATTGATGAGTCACTGACTATAGATATGCTGAACTGGATAAATGATGCCACTGTCAACCAAGGATAATAATGGATATTTCTTGTATGTCGATTGAGTAGTAGCCCAGAACACATGTCTACGCGTACTTCAGCGACAGCATTTCGAGGTCAACTCCACTCCACCCCTCCCTCTACTTCTCCTTCTTTTGTAATCTGGCACTCGAGAAAATAGAACTGTTTAAAAGTCAATTACCATATTGTTGTTTTCACCATTATGTTAATCCTGAAATAACTTTCGGAGTGTTGATTCTGAAGGAGTTTTTCGGAAACTTTAGTTCCCATGTCTTCATTTTGCGAGCGTGTTCGCACGGTCAAGATGGCGGCATCCACAACATTGACAACAAAGTCTTTGAATTAGCCATATAATGCAATTAGCCTCTTACTGGAAGCTTTGAGATCACGCGAAAAGTTTATGGAACTCCAAGTCAGAAGGAAAAGAAACAACGAAAATTTGTCAAAAAACTCGTTAAAAGAAAATTGCTCGACCGTATACACGAGCAAATCATTTGTCACAGAAAACTTGTCATAGAAAACTTGCTCGTGTGCATGGGGCTTAACTCGAACTCGGTTTTTCGAACTCCCCGTTATCTCGAAGTTAAACCCACTTCCCTTATATTTCCCTTTTAGTCATTTATTATCGGCTAACTCGAACTCCCGCTAACTCGAACTACGGTAGAACCCCGCGCTTACTCGAACTCGGTTAACTGCCCGGTTAAATGTCCTATACTACGGCTCATAACGACCCGTAAAAGTGAAATCATTTCTTGGCATTGGACAACCCTCTGATTTGCAGTGTACTGTCTTTGGTTTTGGGTTTACGGTCATACGAGTATTTTTGTCCGTTACTGATGCAGTTCTTTTTTAATTGTTTTTCAGTATGCCATACTGTCGGAACTTTCCAAAGGGAAAGACACTGAATTGTTCAGTCTCAATTACGGATCAACTCCAGCCATTTCGCACAGCATCTTTCAAGACGAAGTCTTTCGCCTTTGCCTTCTACCGCCACCACACTAGGGCACAGAATGGATTACCATACTATCCAGTAAGAATAGGCCATTTCCGAGATGTCTGTTGCCTCTGTTTCAAAGCGAGGCCTTTCTTATAAAACTTTGTTTGTCTCGTATGTTAATTTTCATGGAAATCAAATTTATTTTCATAAGAAAAGTTTTGCACTAGGCCTCGGTTTGAAGCAGAGGCAACAGGCATCTCGGAAATGGCCTATTGATCTGTGGCACGTGTCTTCCAATTCAACTCTATGTAGCTCTCTTTATAACGTCCACACTAAAATTGAAACAGCCAGTCAACTCCAGAGTCTTTAGATGAGCCCTGTTTTTCCATCTTTTTCTGGTTTTCACAATTTTCCAGGGAAAACGTATACTATGTTAAGCTATCTTCATGTAAATATAATGGATGATAGGATGAATAGAAAAAAATGATAAACGAAACATAACAGGCGGAATGCACGCAAACCAAAAAAAAAAATATGAAATCAATTGACGATCTCTCACCTTTAGTGCATTGCCTGTTGTATTTTCTACAGTGTAGGACTATTGCGATAACTAAATACCGTTTGTAATTAAGATCCAGTTTTGTACAGAAGATAAAAACAGTTAATCAATAATTAGTGGAAAACTAGAAATACGATAATCGCAGATACCCCCTCGCCCTGGCATTGATTGGCCTATTATTTTGGTAGCTGAAGTTTGACGTTTTGACTGGTATATTTTTGCGTTGAAAAAGGAATCGATTGCGTGACTCTACGCATTTCTCACGGTCGACACGCCAAATTGATTCTTGCAGTCTGCCGGGCACACTCTCTAGCATTTATCTGTGAAGTTGGTCGGCCGTAGAACGGGAAAAGATGAACACTAGTTTTCCAGTTTTGAATTCATATGCAGTACTGCTAATTCTTTTTAACTCTGGGCCCGGTTTTTCAAAGCACGATTAGGCTAATCCTGGATTAGGTCTTAACTTTCATGTCGTTTATATGCCTGAAAATGTGAAGGTTTCGTCCACAACAGCTTCCTTTATGCGTTTTTAAGCTGGAACAAGCTTTTTAATCCATCTTCGTTTATTGGCAGAGGGGTCGAGAGAAAGAATTTCGTTAATCCTGGATTAGCTTAATCGGTTTTCGAAAATCCGGGCCCTCGACTGCATGAACTGGACTCAATTTAATAAGCTCAAATTGTTTTGTATGTGAACCCGCTCAAAAGAGCATGATTTCTCCCAGAATCAAATTAAAAAATATTATTGAAACTGAAGTGGAAAAACATGGAGGAGGATAAATCTTTTTCGTAGAGATATCTAAATTTTGAAGCAGCTGGAGCTCGTGCCCTCAATGATTGGAGGGTCATGCATTGCTAATTTTAGAAAGCTCTTTTCCGTAGTTCGTGTATGCAGTTTACAGTAAAAGTAAGGACACCCCCCCCCTTATATAAAAAGTGGCCTTGTAGATTGGAAAAGAGGGTACATTTTAGGGGGGGCTTCTTTAACACGATAAGGTGACGACAATATGAATTGTATCAACAAAATACTATGTGAAGTTGGATGTGGGAAATGTAAATTTCAAAGTTGTCACCAGCCATCTAATGTGCGTTATTGTTCTTGTTTCTCTACTAATTTTGGCGCTCAAAGATGGGGTGGAGGGCGGGGGAGGGGGGGGGGGGGGGGGGGGGGGATGGGCTATCAGAGTATTTACGGTATTTGCATTCGGTTTCACATGTTTTTGTATGGTGGATTTGCTTTCTCTGTAAATGTTCGGGCCGGCATAACTGTCCACAAACATACCACAGAACTGCCATTTTACAAACTAAGGCTGAAGCGTGCAAAAGGTAAAAACTATAAATATAGCTAGTTGACTTCGAGGAAATTTGAAATACAAAGAGCAAAGGATAAGAGGGAGGTATAGCAGGATTGAATGACGACAATACTCTACCATTGTGGCAATATCTCTTTATTGCTTTCTGATGACATAGCTTCCCTTAATTTACCATTTTACCCACTGGAAATTGCATGTTTCCATCATTTACTTTAGAATCTGTCACCAATCGACATGAAGGGCCTGAAATGGAATGCGGGTCAAACTTAGTAATTGGCTCTCAAGCGTATCACGTGACTGGGGAGTGAATGGAATACAGATCAGGCAGATATTTTTTTAATACTTCATTTAAGGCCCTGTCCGCACTAGTTTGAAAACGCAGCTATTTTTCCCGTTTTCGAAAATTTCTCCTTTCACTATAAAATTATCGTTTTCGATTTCACTTTTGTCATCCAATCGTAAACGCAAAAATGAAGCGAAAACACTCATTACAAAAGATTGTGACGTCAGATTCCGTTTTCGCGTGACACACGACCGCAGGAAACAAATCCACTCTGGAGAGCATTTTCAAAAAGTTGCGTTTCCGTGAGCAAAAATGCCGGCTCAGGCCACGTCCGCACTAGTCAGAATTTTTTAAAAACTTATTTACTTTCTTTTTTTTTTTTTTTTTTTCTTTGCCTGCCGGCATTTTCATATTGTGGACAACCAAAAACGAATTGAAAATGATTAATGTGGACGGATGATTTTTGTAAACGAGAAAAAAAAATGCGACTACTGTGGATGGAAGGCCAAAACGGAAAAAAAAAAAGGTTGCCTTTTCAAGCGAAAACGGACTAGCATAGACTAAACCCTAGCTTGAGTTGGGTCGACTTTGATCGAGGTCCAATTTTCTGCCAAAGTGTTTTATCTATTGGCCACCCAAACCAAGTCGAGCCAACTCAAGTCACGGTCAACACAATGTGATTTGTGTCAGCTTTTGTTATGGCATTTGAATTGTTTTCCTGCGACTTGGTTCAACTAATGGGACTACCGTTTAGCCACTCCGCACCGCAGGTTCAGTGATTTTACAGAACTTGGGTTGAGTTGGCTCGACTTTGGAGTCGGAAAAAGGCTTTACAGGCACAAATCACAAATACCATCAATATTACAAACACTTTACACTCAGTGTTCCTTTTTCCCGTAGTACGGCGGTCGACTATTAAACTTCAAAATTTAAGAGCGAATTTTCCTAAACACCGGGTGAAATGAGAAAAATGTGGCACATCAGTCAAAAATCGGGGTTCTTCATATTTTGTCCAGAGATAGCCTATGGTGAGCCAATTACTCTCGTATACTTATTTTGTTCAAACTTTTTTGGAGTTTCAAGAAAAAAAATTAAAACCGCTACGCCTCAAAATGACTAAAATGAAAGGAATTAGGACCACAAAAGCCTTCGCGCGCGACCGCGCAACGAAACTCTACACATAAATGTCTTCATTTATTGATTAAGTAGACATCTACGAGCAATTTGAGCCTATAAATAGAATTATAGGTCAAATATTGAATATCTGGTGTCGTGGCAAAGACAGCCCAAATTTCAATGCTCGCAAATCTCAGTTTAGATCACTTTTTCAAAAAATCATGTCCGGTATAACTCAGATTTGCACACAAATTCGGTTGTAATATCTAGAAGTGTTGTTCTTATTTAGAAAATAAAAATTAGTTTGGTACTTTTCATTGCTCGAAAGAACTAACGCGGCTAATTTTGCCAAAATCACAACGTCGACTTGTAAACAACGCGCAATGATCAATTCACACTTTCGGATAAACTCAAACAAAAACTTCGCCCTCCACCTCAAACTTGGCACAAAACTCTGTAGGAGACCTTATAATAAGTTTAACTTTCAATACACCGGTTAACGATTGATTTATGTGGTTTTTTCCTATCAAAATGCCTCTTCGACTCAGTGGTCGACAAGCGCTAACTGATTGCTTCACTTTCTTTGCCAATTTACGCCTCATTTCGCTTTATTCTGCTTCAATATAGCACAAATATGTTTCCAAGGATGTCCCTGTTGTTTTAAGAGCTCTTTCTTGTAAATAATGAAAGAGTCATGCAGTCAAAATATACGCGCCGACGTCGCCGTGCGTTCGTTATTGGTGTCACGCAATCTTAAAACTCAGGGAGATATGTTTATTATATTTAGTTACATTGATATCCCTTGTTTGACCCAAAAATATATTAACTTTGTTTTATCATTATCGCTACCGGGAATGAAAATGCGGAAAAAAGCTTTATTATTTGGGTATCAAAGTGGCCAAATAATGAAAACAAAAACAACCATAAACTAGAATGGTTATGGCCTGAGCAATCAAAACATCACAAAGGCAAAAGTAACTCTTCTGACTTGACATTGTACCGTACACGTCATTAGGAGCTGCAGGCCAACTACATAGAAAATACTCCCCAAAACTTCCCCTCCCCCTCCTCCCCATACCCAGAAACGGATCCTATATTTTGGTCTTCCCCTCTCGCAATTTTCAATTTTCTCCAATACATTATTTGTACTTTACACCTTTGAGACTCCACTCCGTCCCAACACAACCCACTGTCCCAATACAATTGTGTCATAAACCGGCTTGGGGAGAAAAGTGCCCTTCCATTAAATCAAGTCAAACATTCCGAAAGCGGCAACTTTTAAGTTAAAAGCCCTGTATATATGAAAAAAGGTTGGTCCGGGGACCCTAACCTGGGCGCGCCAACTATTCATACATTTCTTTATTATACAGTCGAAACGAGCGTGTACATGGCAAAGTGATTTAAAGCTACAGTAATCTACTTGGAATAAATTAGTTTTAGTATGTACCGTAAGCACACCCATGCAATGCAGATAATCTTAAAGTTATATTTTCCGTTGTTCTTTCTTTTTTTAATTGGTACAAAGAAGATATGAAGCCAGATCTAGAAACGAGTTTCCTATCAGAGCAGATAACAAATTATAAAATAAAGACTTGACGCACGTACCCGAACCAGCCGCAACAAATATACCAGTTCGGCGAAGGATTGTCCTACTAGAGAGCGCTTTGTTGATCCCGCGATCAGCCTTGCGCGATTTCCCCTTCTCACCATGTCTGCATAGGCCCGCTGGAATTCGGCAACGCTGCGATCCTTTGCGCCAACCAATTCGCAAAGAAGAGCGGTGTGAAGCGCAAATCGTCAATTTTGATATATCAGACGGCGGAGTAAATATCGACGCCCGTGCTAATATCAATTCAACTTCGGTCTCAACATCGCTCATCCCCATCGCCTTTTTGTGCCCCGAAATATCCTTAGTACAGGAAAGAAGGGGAATTGCTGTCGCGTTGCTTTCTGATACTTTGTTTCGCTTGTCAAGGGCATAATATCCCCCAACCAGTCGCTGAAATGAGCAACTTATCTCCATTACAGACTCGCCTCCACTTATCAATTTGCCAAGTCTGTTTTGAAAAACTAAAACTTTTATGTCACTGCTATTTTTTCCTAACACCTAACGGCAACTGCTTCGACAACCAAAATAGGTATTCATTTTGGTGTGTCGGGAAAAAGTAAAACGGAAGTTGCCCCGCCCGACCCCGCCTTTACGTGTCCTTTCATTTTCTTTCTTTTCCCTCGGCACTGAATAGCAAGACAAGACGGCCACTGAATAGAAAGAAAATTACGAAAAAGAACTAAAATGTGAATCTCTGTTAGTGATGTAAATTTGAGAAGAGGTCTTATTAGAACCAAAAACAACAACAACAACAACAACATGAGGGTGAATGGGTGTATAAATGCAATATTTGGATTAGTCATGCCCTTTATGAACAGATAAAACTCTCGAGAGACAGTCACATAAATAGTAACGATTTCTTGCCAGTTAGGCCAGTAATAAAAGGTACATATCACTTCCTTGTCAGTTTCTCATTAGATCTGTGTGCAGTTCATTAAGCCGGATCCAGTAAAATAACTCGTTTTGGTAAATAAAGTCAGCTCAGTGCCACTAAAAGCTACTGATCTTATCATGTTTTATTTGTGTATAAAGAAAACAAAATATTTCTTGGCCAGATGCGTATTCATGTATCACTTCAAGTACAAATTCTCTTGTTGTTGTTTTCATTATTTGGCCACTTTGATACCCAAATAATAAAGTTTCATGTCGCATTTTCATTCCCGGTAGCGATAATGAGGGGCAAAAAAAAAACGCTGAAAAACAGATACACGTCTAACAATTTGACTTGTTATTGTGAAAGTCGCGCGCGTCCGAGCTCGATAACGGTGAGTACGTTGGCTAAAATTGTTTCTTTAAGCGAATTACACTGTAGGAAGTAAATACGAGTGATTTGCAAGACTGAAGCAGATTTATGAACTATTTATATACTGGGCCGGGGAAAAAAGTCGAAGGGAATTGACACGGAATTGTCGACAAGAAATGCCGCGAGTCGTGTTCCGATGCGCCGAGGGTATTAAAGTCGTTGACATTTTTCTTTAAACCGTACGGCTAACAAAATGCATTTATTTAACATCCAATGATAAGGTTCAAACCATACCTTAAGCCAGCGAAGCAGCGCTTTATTGCGAGTTGTTTAAATCGTAACGGCGCAACATCGGAGATTGATCCTCGATAAATGAACGTTGTGCTTGGAACATTCACTGATATGCCTCTCAATTTAGACAAAATAAACACTTAGCACACACCGTACGCACAGCTAAAACACTTTCGCGTAAAGCGGGGCGAAATTGAGGGAACGAGTTCAAATTCCCCACCCCTCCGTGGTTGTGGTCAAATGCCCCACCCCGGGCGAGAGCGGTTGGTCAAATTCCCGCCTCCCCGGGCAAGGGAGGCGGTCAAATGCCCGGGGTATGCCCGGGGGGGGGGGGGGGGGGGGATGTGCGAGTTTCAAATTGATTGGTACATTAGCGCTTGTCGACCACTGAGTCGAAGAGGCATTTTGATAGAAAAAAAAAAAACACATAAATCAATCGTTAACCGGTGGTATTGAAAGTTAAACTTATTATAAGGTCTCCTACAGAGTTTTGTGCCAAGTTTGAGGTGGAGGGCGAAGTTTTTGTTCGAGTTTATCCGAAAGTGTGAATTAATCGTTGCGCGTTGTTTACAAGTCGACGTTGTGATTTTGGCAAAATTAGCCGCGTTAGTTCTTTCGAGCAATGAAAAGTACCAAACTAATTTTTATTTTCTAAATAAGAACAACACTTCTAGATATTACAACCGAATTTGTGTGCAAATCTGAGTTATACCGGACATAGAAATGATTTTTTGAAAAAGTGATCTAAACTGAGATTTGCGAGCATTGAAATTTGGGCTGTCTTTGCCCCGACACCAGATATTCAGTATTTGACCTATAATTCTATTTATAGGCTCAAATTGCTCGTAGATGTCTACTTAATCAATAGATGAAGACATTTATGTGTAGAGTTTCGTTGCGCGGTCGCGTGCGAAGGTTTTTGTGGTCCTCGAAATCCTTTCATTTTAGTGATTTCGAGGGGTATGGCGGTTTTTCAAAAATTTCACGAAATGCAACAAAATCCGGACATCTAAATATACCAGGGTGATCGGCAAACCATAGGTTATCTATTGACAAAATAAAAAGAACCCCGAATTTTGACCGATGTGCCACTCCTCACCCGGTCAGAAAAAAAAGTCGCTCTTAAGTATTAAATTTTGAGAACGTGCTTGGCAGACTGAATTAATTTGACGTGCCGACCGTGGGGAATACGTACGGCGTCACGCAATCGACACTTTTCAACGCAAAAGTATAACACACCATTCTCCTTCCTTTGCGTGTAGCACTTGACTTCGAAGGAAAGATTGCGTCAACATTTCGGTAAAACAAAGGCTGCCCTTGTTGAGCAGTACGAAAGTAAAAGTTCAATCAGTGGCAGAGCGAGGGGGTATCTGCGATTATCGTATTTCTAGTTTCGATCTGAAATTTAGTTCAGTCGTTTTGTTTCGCAATTGTTTGTTTACCCATTTCAGGTCAAGCGGAAGAGCTCAATTATAAATTGCAATGTCTACTAGGTTACATGTTTTAATACTCACAGATTTCATTTAAACCAATGATCACCATGTCGTTGCCTATCGACGCCCCTTGCGGAATCAGCCTTTCGGTCCCACCAATCATCATCATCCCAATCCCAATCATCCCGAGCGGAATCAGCCTTCCGTTGCCTATGAATGTCCCTTACGGAATCAGCCTTTCGGTCCCACCAATCATCATCATCCCAATCCCAATCATCCCGAGCGGAATCAGCCTTCCGTTGCCTATGAATGTCCCTTACGGAATCAGCCTTTCGATCCCACCAATCATCATCATCCCAATCCCAATCATCCCGAGCGGAATCAGCCTTCCGTTGCATATGAATGTCCCTTACGGAATCAGCCTTTCGATCCCACCAATCATCCTCATCCCAATCATCCCGAGCGGAATCAGCCTTCCGTTGCCTATGAATGTCCCTTACGGAATCAGCCTTTCGGTCCCACCAATCATCATCATCCCAATCCCAATCATCCCGAGCGGAATCAGCCTTCCGTTGCATATGAATGTCCCTTACGGAATCAGCCTTTCGGTCCCACCAATCATCATCATCCCAATCATCCCGAGCGGAATCAGCCTTCCGTTGCCTATGAATGTCCCTTACGGAATCAGCCTTTCGGTCCCACCAATCATCATCATCCCAATCATCCCGAGCGGAATCAGCCTTCCGTTGCCTATGAATGTCCCTTACGGAATCAGCCTTTCGGTCCCACCAATCATCATCATCCCAATCCCAATCATCCCGAGCGGAATCAGCCTTCCGTTGCATATGAATGTCCCTTACGGAATCAGCCTTTCGGTCCCACCAATCATCCTCATCCCAATCATCCCGAGCGGAATCAGCCTTCCGTTGCCTATGAATGTCCCTTACGGAATCAGCCTTTCGGTCCCACCAATCATCATCATCCCAATCCCAATCATCCCGAGCGGAATCAGCCTTCCGTTGCCTATGAATGTCCCTTACGGAATCAGCCTTTCGATCCCACCAATCATCATCATCCCAATCATCCCGAGCGGAATCAGCCCGTCTGAAACAATAAGAGCGCGCGGTCGTTAGCAAAAGTTCCTGTTGCCGACAACACAGATTAAGTCACCAATTGTATTTTGGGATAGATTGGGATCACCTGAGAGTGTTTCCATATCATCGCTTCAGTTTTTTTTTTTTTTTTTTTACGATCGTCCAATGGTTCAGTTAGAACTCAGTTTTATCCGGGCGATCGCGATCGTCCCAATCGTCTGCAATCACCCTGCAGTGTTTCCATATGGTCGCTCTAGTCGTCCGAGCAGATTTTGGAGCGATCAGGACGATTTGGACAATTATATGGAAACCAGGCTTTAGCCAATCATAATCGAATTCCCCGCTCATGCCATCATTCCTCCAGTAAATGCAGATGCCACCGGTGAATCGCGATATTCCTGGTCACAAACCAATTCAATAAAACAGAAATATGTCGAGACATAAGTAATGATTTACATCGCTGTGTTCAAAATCATATTAGAAATATGGTTCTCCTTACTTTTCGTATCGTATCGTGCATCGTGTCGTACGAAATGAATCAAGATGCGTCAGGAGCTTATCGTATCGTTAAAAAATGTATCATTGGCAGACCTACCCGCCATTCTTGTTTTCTCCTCTTCCCAAAGATTTAGTTTCGTCCATGGGCGCTCCCAACACAAGAGGGACCAATAACAAGCACATATAAACCGTCAAAATCATTCTTCAACTGCAGGTAAAAACAAAAATATAATTAATCATATTTTTATTTATTTATTTTTGATTCCCAAGCATATCTGACGGAATAAGTATCAATAACTTTTCTCGATTTCCAATATGATTAATCGTATGCTACTGTATTCAAGACACCGCGAAAGTACGCTGTCAGTGAGTTTTCGTATTTCGCGCTACGCGCTCGTAAAAACCCCACGACTCACGCTAAGAAACTTAAACCTGCAGTATTTACTCAAGTATAAGTAAATAACGGGACATGCATACGACGTGAAATTTACCCAAGTCAGATAGTATTTGTACATTGTGGATCGGCACAAATTCTGTTTTCAGTGAATGTTGTCAAACGTGTGTATATTTTCGCTACGCGTACTTCCAGCAAATGAAACAGGAATTTTGGGTCCACAGTACGTACTCTTTTCCATACAGAAAAAAGAAATTAGTCAAATTTTTATTTTTGATTATGTAGTGATCATCGCTTGTCGAGCGGAATTAGTTTCCTTTTTACATTCCTTTCAACATTTCAAACTTCAAAGGAGAGGGTCGGTGAATCGTCTTATACTGTGGTAAAAGTATTACAAATAATTAACGTACGGTTTTAATTCTAATTAAAAGCACCCCAACGCATTACTAAGTAAACTCATAAAGGAAGAGTTAGCTGTTGCCTTCCAATACAGTGTAGTGTAAAAGTGAGGTACATGCGATTATCTAAAGGTTTTTATTTCCACTTATTTTTAGGGTATTTTTTTACAGAAACGATAATTCTAAGTCGATGATAAGTGGAGGAAGCATGCTACAACCCATTATGGATTTTTGGGCGCATGCTCCCTCGTACAAATTTTAATTACTAACGGCGTAGGTTACAAAATGAAATAAATAGGGTAATAAAGGTTTATACAATGAAGTAACACGTATTAAGTAGGTAATAGGATCTGTAAGTTAACAAGACTGAATATGTAGCTTTATAGGTATCGAAGAAAGTGTATACATAGGCTATGGATATAGCTCTAGCTCTGCCGGCGTTGTCTGAGAGATAATGTGCTTCTTATAAAGACGTTTAAAAACTTTTAGCGAAATACAGTTCTTTAAACCTATTGGAACAGAATTCCATATTTTCGCAGAAGCGTATTTGATGCCAAATTTTCCATAGTTCAAATTATTTTGAAATTTATAACAGATCCTTTCCGATGTGATTATTTTAAGTCAAAGTATAACAGGACGCACAATAACCACACAATATCTCACCTCTATGTTCCTTTCGGTAGACGTCTCTGAATTCGCGCAGAACTTTTCCAGTTGATTTGCAGTCGCTTGGTAGGACTCACAAACTGATGGTTCCAAGGGATCACGTTGTCTTTTCAACGCTAAACCCTGAAAGGTGATTGGCGTTTTTTAACAAAAGGGCGTGTTCAAAAAGAAATGCGAGAGATCTGTTTTGATAAGCCAATGCAAATTATATGTCAATGGACGCTGAATAAAATACCTTACGAACTGGGATATTCAGACCCCTCTGCTAATGTTGAAGTAAAACTAGGTTATTTTAATCATGCAGGATTGATTGTAACGCATTTGAAATAGGCAGTCGCAAATGTGTGGTAGAAAACGTGAGAGTGTTATGGATATGTTGATCTGTGTAAAGAATGCCATCTGGGAGTAGTTCCCCCGACCCCCTTTTTTAAAATAAAAAATAAACAACAAATAACGTAAAGACCGAACAGCTAAACCTTGGACCTTGGAAGGTGATTTTTTTTTTTTTTTTTTTTTTTTTTTGCAAAACGGCGCGTTTACAAAGAAAAACGAGAGATTTGTTTTTATTAGCCAATGCAAATTATCTCTCAATAGATGCTGATTAGAATACTTTACGAACTGGGATATTCAGAGGTTATTTTACTCATGCAGGATTGCAATGTTACGCATATGAAATAGGCAGTCGCAAATGTGTGGTAGAAAACGTGAGAGTGTTATGGATATGTTGATCTGCGTAAAGAATGCCATCTGGGAGTCGTCCATTTCCCCTGCCCCCTGCCCCCTGCCCCCTGCCCCCTGCCCCCTCCTTCCCTTATGTGTAGACTGCATGGAAGTCGTGAAGAGAAAAACATTAAAAGTCAATTACCATATTGTTGTTTTCATATTTGTATTAAGTAAAAGTTGATAAACGTCCTGGTGAGTGTGTATATTGTTTTCATTCGAACTATTTCCGACTTAGAATTTGCCGACTTGGATTGTCTACTTCCAACTAGTATTAATACTTATACGGGAAGAGAAAAAAATCCAAAAATAATTTGCCACCTTCTAATTTGCGCCAGGCTATTTGAGACAAGGACACTGATCGATTATTTTATCGACGGTTGCCGGGAACCTTAAATAAATTACGATATCATCCAGATAGGCTATCAAACTGTAGTTCCTTTATTGCACATTTGACAAAAGGAGCGGAAGTCACAACACATAAAGGAATTAAACAAAATTAAAAATAAAATAAAATAAAATAACTAACGTGCAAACCGAACACCTAAACCTTGGAGGATGACTGTTTTTTTTTTAACAGAAGGGCGTTCACAAAGCAACACGAGAGATCTGTTTTGATAAGCCAATGCAAATTATATGTCAACAGATGCTGAATAGAATACTTTACGAACTGGGATATTCAGAACTCTTCTGTAATGTTGAAGTATCTCTAGGTTCTTTTACTCATGCAGGATTGCAGTGTTGCGCATTTGAAATAGGCAGTCGCAAATGTGTGGTACAAAACGTGAGACTGTCATGGATATGTTGATCTGCGTAAAGAATGCCATCTGGGAGTCGTCCAACAAAATTTAAGAATTAAAAAAAAAAAACTAACATAAACGTGCAAACCGATCACTTAAACTCTGGAAGATGATTGGTTTTTGAACAAAAGGGCGCGTTCACAAAGCAATACGAGAGATCTGTTTTGATAACCCAATGCAAAGTATATGTCAATAGATGCTGAATAGCCCTTTACGAACTTGGATATTCAGAGCTCTTCTGCTAATTTTGAAGTATCTCTAGGTTCTTCTACTCGTGCAGGATTGCATTGTAACGCATATGAAATAGGCAGTCGCACATTTATGGTAGAAAACGTGAGAATGTTGTGGATATGTTGATCTGCGTAAAGAGTGCCATCTTGGAGTCGTCCATTTCCCCTGCCCCCTCCTTTCCTTATGTGTAGACTGCATGGACGTCGTGAATAGAAAAACATTAAAAGTCAATTACCATATTGTTGTTTTCATAATTGTATCGAATAATAGTTGATAAACGTACCGGTGAGTGTGTATATTGATTTCATTCGAACTATTTCCAACTTAGAATTTTGAACTTGGAATATCTACTTCAAACTAGTATAAGTACTAATATTGAAAGAGAACAAAATCCAAAAATAATTTCGTCGCCACCTTCGCAGGCTATTTAAGACAAGGACACTGATCGATTATTTTATGGACGGTTGCAGGGGATGTTTCGTTTATCGCTTAAATAAATTTAGATATCATCCAGATAAGCTATCAAACTGTAGTTCCTTTATCGCACTTTTTTTTTTTTTTTTTTAACAAAAGAGCGCGTTCAAAAGAAATATGAGAGATATGTTTTGACAAGCCAATGCAAATTATATGTCAATAGGAGTGCCGAATACCCGGCCGAATAGAATACTTTACGAACTGGGATATTCAGAGCTCTTTTGCTAATGTTGAAGTATCTCTAGGTCCTTTTACTCATGCAAGATTGCAATGTTACGCGTATGAAATAGGCAGTCGCAAATGTGTGGTACAAAACGTGAGAGTGTTATGGATATGTTGATCTGCGTAAAGAATGCCAACTGGGAGTCGTCCATCGCCGCCCTCCCCTTTCTTTTTTTATGTGTAGTAGTGTATGGAAGTCGTGAAGAGATAAAAAATTAAAACTCAATTACCATTTTGTTGTTTTCATAAATGTATTGACTAATAGTTGATAAACTTCCCGGGGACATTAATTTGTGCACATTAATTTCATTTATTCGAACTGTTTCTTGAACCTGGAATGCTTCCTTCAAACTAAAGTACTAGTACTAATACTGGAAGAGAAATAAATCCAAAAATATTTCCACCGCCACTCTTAATATGCGCTAGGCTATTTGAGGCAAGGACACTGATCGATTATTCCGCCATCAACGGTTGCCGGGGTTCTTTCATTTATCGCGTAAATATTGTACATACAAAGTACAATATCATCCAGATAGGCCATCAAACTGTAGTGAGGTGTAGTCGTTTAATCGCACATTTGAGAAAAGCAGCGCAAGTCAAGACACATAATTATGATCCTTGGTTTTCTTCCTCGATTCAAAACAGCTGAGCCTTGAGAAAAACTTTACATGTTTTTGAGTAATAAATGTATCCTGGTGTAAATCATGGAAGGGAGAAACATCGGCATTCGAATGTCCAGCAACCTGCACGGAAAGCAAATAATTCATTTATCAAGTGACTGAATTATTTGTATTTTAAACTCAGTGAAGTACAAAAAAGTCCAGTTGAAGCTTCTTATTCTTGTGGTATTGTGTGAACATAATCCAGCGTAATTCCTTGTAAATGAGTCACTGACTATGGATATGCTGAACCGCATAAAGAATGTCATTGCCAACCAAGGGAAACAAAAATGTAAATCATGGCGAGAGAGGAACACCTGCACTCCCCAGCAACCTACTCCGTATAATTCTGTATTGATGAGTCACTGACTATAGATATGCTGAACTGCATGAAGAATGTCACTGCTAACCAAGGGCAACAAAAATGTAAATCATGGCGAGAGAGGAACACCTGCACTCCCCAGCAACCTACTCCGTATAATTCTGTATTGATGAGTCACTGACTATAGATATGCTGAACTGGATAAATAATGCAACTGTTAACCAAGGATAATAATGGGTATTTCTTGTATGTCAATTGAGTAGTAGCCCAGAACACATGTCTACGCGTACTTCGGCGACAGCATTTCGAGGTCAACTCCACTCCACCCCTCCCCCCACTCCTCCCTTTTTTTGTAATCTGGCACTTGAGAAAATAGAACTGTTTAAAAGTCAATTACCATATTGTTGTTTTCACCATTATGTTAAGCCTGGAATAGCTTTCGGAGTGTTGATTCCATTGCAACTATTTCCGAAAATAAAACCATCGCCACCTCTAATCCACGCTAGGCTATTTGAGACAAAAACACTGATCAATCGATCGATCGACGGTTGCCGAGGTTTCTTCATTTCTTGCTTGGGAATTACAGTATCATCCAGATTGGCTGTCAAATTGTAGTCTCTTGGCATTTATTTGTTGCATTTTAAACTGTTTCTTTTTTTTTTTTTTTTTTTTATGTTTACATCATTGCTCAAGACGTTTATAATATATTTTATTTTATCAAATTGGAATTCAAATAAAAGAACATGCAACAAAAATGACAGTATTCCATAATTATAGCTCAGCCTTGAGCTGGAAAGCGGATCTCTGTTTGAAGCCTGATGAGCAAGTTTTTTAAATTTAACTTGTTTGTGCGTTGGGCCCCATGCAATGCTCAGAAAAGGAAGACGCAGTCCAGTTTGAAATTGAGGCTGACTAGAGCCTTTAGTTTCTGGATAGCAGTCTAACAAAGGAAATCGCCAGGCTACCCAGCTACGTAAATATGGCGGACACGAAGCGAGGCTTCTCGTGATGTGAAACAGGGATCTTGTACCTTCACTTGCCGTCCCCAGAAGTGCTGCGTCTTATCGTATTTTCACAATACATCCTAGTCAAACAGCCAAGGAAAATCTAAGAGGTTTGGACCAGTGATACGCAGTACACTCATATGCACGAGCCACTAAACACTAAATTTTGTTGGAAAGAGGACTATTTTATTGTTGTTCTTGTAAAGTCTACATAACCTGAGCTTCGTAGCAAACGTTGAGGACCTATTGTTCGTTTGTTTCTTCTGGTATCGTCTCTCTTTTTTCTTTTTTTTCCAGATTGACAATCTGTACAGTGATATTATATTTGTAATATAATGTACTGCAGCTTCTATGTGAAAAACCGCGTTTCGTGGATTGGTTGTGTAGATGAAGGAATTTTCGCGCGGACTAAAGTGCGCTTTAGATAATTTCCCTTCCCGCAAGATACGGTCTACGGGGTATTTTTTATTGAAGAACCAAGAAAGTTTTTGTTGAATTTCGATTAGATGCCAGTGTTTTGTGAGAGTATGTTTTAAATTCGGTTTAGCCAGGTCTGTAAGAACTTATACAATAACTTATAATATAACTTTTAAGCAGGTCTTGTCCACTAGCAATATATGCGAATAAGATTTCTTTCCACTAGCAAAACAAATTAATTAAGCAACTAGCATTCTGTTTCTCAAGCAGATATTTCCTTTAATTGAAACTGCTGACCTCCATCTACTGGCAGCACAGGTCTGACAAATCTCAGTTGTCTGGGAGGATGATGCGAACTGTTTTTCCTTGACGGAGTAGAGGAGTTTGCACAGATCAAACAAGGATGAAGCAAACTTTTGGTTATCTTACCTGTTAGTTATCAAGCCAGTACTATAAATTTTTAATCTGCATTTCTTATTTATAAATTTTCTTAAAAATAAGCATGTCATCGCAAGTAGTATGTATTGTTTACGGCTATCATTCTCAAAGCTTCCGCCGGTGAACTTAATTAAGAACGCAAACCAAAGTCGTTCCCTAAAATCCAGTTTATCCGTGCATGTTCCACAGAGCCAAACGGTGTTGAGTTTGGATAGTGCGACGCAGCTAACTTTATACACAAGTATTCAATTCAATTGCCCGCATATCAAGTTGTTCACGATCACCTTACTTCATCGCATATCACGTGACAATGTGAACCAATCACCGTGTGCTGATTCTCGACCCAGAAGAAGAACAAAATATACAAACACGCTTCATTTTAAAGCCTGTGCGCTACGCCACAAGCAATAATACATAGTACGTAAATTCATTGTTCCACCGCACGCGTCATGTTTCGACCATTTCCAGGTTCTACCTGCTCTGACAAAAGGGAGTTTAAGAAACCTAGGACGGCGACGGCAACGCGAGGAACCAAAAAATAGTGTCTCTGTTTTCCCTATGTCTTTGTAACTTTGCCTATTCTTAGTTTGCTCAATTTGTTCCGTTTTTGCCGAGGTTTTATTGATTTCATCGTTTCCTACTAAGAAGAACGACTGTCGTTCATTTATCGAACTGTCATCCACGTCCTGACAACGACGTAAAAAAGAAGCATTTAAAGTCGCACGCGAGAGCACGGCGACCCCGAGAACATGTCAATTTCAGATATTCACGTGCTTCTTTTGTCTTCTGTGATTAGTTTTATTGTTTCACCGACGTTGCCGTCGTCCTCTCGCGTCCTGTATCTTAACCGCTCAAAACGTCGTTTTCAACCAATTTCACTGCAAGACCTGTTACCCTAACAGACCGAAGGGACCAACTCTACACTCTATTTCAGTCCAGAATGCTTTTTAGCTTCCCAGACAGAAGATTCCGTGTTGGCTAAAGTTTCCTGCTGTGTTGGAAACGACGCAAATTTACATCATTGTTGAAAACGCTGTCAGTATGTCAGTGTGAGTTGTCAACGTGCCAGTTCAATGTATCCGTTTGGGTTAACGGCGACATCACGACCGAGTACTGAAACAACGCTGCAGTCATATCCTCCAGCTACACGAAACAGCAGACGATGCTGAGTATTTGCTTCCAGACCCACGAGTTTAAAACACAAGGGCATGACAAGAGACGGAAAAATCTTGAACGAAGCATTGTAGTCTTTTGGTTGTAAGTTCCCTAGTTCTGAAAACTCATAGTACCCTATTTCAAACCCGAAATATACGATTTTTCCTTTTTTCTTTTTCTTTTTTTTTTTTTTTTTTTTTTTTTTTACGCTACTTCAGACTTTTATTTCACAAAGAGACAAGATCAATACTCGATTTCAGGCTAAAGTGTTAGAAAACGATACAATTTGCATACCGATATGGCTCAAATGAAAAGCTCTCAATAAATACATTCTCATACGAGTGTTCATGTGCAACTCCTTCTGAAATTTAAAGTGAAACCTAAAAGTGTGATTCAAGGCCCAAAGCATTCAAATGAAAGCTCTCAATGAGCAACTTTGAGTTGGACAAAGAAACCTGGCAGTAAAAACTACTATCAAAGACTCGGCCGGAATGCTGACAGTTAAGTGTCGTGGGTAGAGCTAGCCAACACACCGGAAATATTCAATTTCATATTTCTCTGGGGGGAGGGGGGGGGGGGGGGGGGGTGCTCATAATTTTGGGTGCGGTGTGCCGCCGGGGTCTCAAACCCAAAACGTACGATTTTTTGACTTTCAGACCAAGATGCGCGATTTTTGACCGTATTTTCACACTAAAATGTGCGTTTCTCGACCCTATTTCAGATCAAACACCAAAGATCCTATTCTACCCTATTCCAGACCAAAGACTCAAAATCGATACCCTATTTCAGACTATAATGCTGAAAACGACACCCTTGGGGCAGCACATACCTATATGGCTTGAAAATGGGGGTACCCCCCTCTCCTCTCGTATATTTTCCCCTGAGCTGCCTGGCTGTTAGCCAGCGGTTAGCCGATGGAAAAAAAAATACGAACGATTGCGTTGAAAACGGAAGAGCCAAGTATTCATATCGATATTTAGTTTCGTACACTGATCCGTTTAAAAGAAAAACTCTTCTCCTCCATAACATAAAACTTATAGACGAACGTTAATTAATATGACTTAAACTGACCTGAATGTGTCAGACAGACCACAGACTGACTCTCGCACTGATAAAAGAAGCCTGGGGGGTGGGTTTTTCAGACCAAAATGTACAATTCTCGACCCTATTTCATACCAAACATCAAAATCTCCGAACCTACTTCGGACTAAAATGCTAAAATCGATACCCTATTTCAGACTAAAATGCTGAAAATGATACCCTTTGGGGCGGCACATACCTATATGGCTCATATATGGGAGTACCCCCCCCGGGAAAAGAAGACATCAGATCAGGGGTTTAGTTTTCAGTACTTCGCGGTGTTAATAGCATGACCTCGTATATTTGTCAAAATTTAAATTAGTAGATATTCAATTTCCAGAATTCATCCAAAACTATTACGCTAGAGGGGCAGGTAATTAAAACGCTATATCGTCTTTCCACGCAGCGGCCAGACACTGATTTCCTGTTAAGGGGAGAAGGAATTTGTGCCCAAGGGACTTGCAGGGAAATTTCATCTGTTGCCGAAAATCAGTTGTTTGAGAGAAGTTCGTACCCCGAGTTATTCAACCCCGTGCGTAAATTGCCCTGGAAGTGTCATTTGGCCGTGTATCACATATAATTTGTAAGCGTTTATCTGCAAAATGTGCTTCTAATTTAACAATGGAGTGACCACTGCGAAAAAGACAAGCAGCTTAAGTCGTCTGCACGGTTACAATTTATTTGTTCTTTACTGTACATAATCATGTAAAGTGCATAGCTCTGAAGAGCATTACTTTACAGCTATTAATCTACGTTCACGAATGGAGCACTCTTACGAGCTGCGATAATCTCATAAATGTGTAAACTAGCTGTTAATATGAACACACTGTTTCCTATTTCATCGCCTCGTCAAATTATGACACGCCAACAGCCGCATTGTGTTATGAAGTCTCAACCTCTATCGTCACTTTGTGCCGAAGTAATCCCTCCAAGGGCGTAAAGCCCGGTTTAACTTCTGTCGACACAAAGTGGCATAAAGTCCTTATTAATATCTGAAGTCTTGCAAAATATCCTTATCGCAAACCGCCAAGATCGAGGACTACCTTCTTCGGCATGAGTGACTTGGCTTGCAGATGACTGCATTCTCAGTACATGCATTCGTGAACAGTAGCTAACTTCTGACGACATTAGGCCGCATGAAGTCCCCATTAACGATCCATAATCTTATGCTATTAATCTTATTGTACAGGGCATGAGCAAACCGCTATGCACGACTCAAAGAACGAAATTCCTCGGTATGTGGCTTGGCCTCTAAAGGAATTCTTTGCTCATTCGTTGCGCGTATAAAATATTTCTGGATATATCTCTTTTCAACACAACTCTATATTTTGAGCAATTAAGTATGGTTTAAATTATGTCTCCATTTGTTTGTACAAATCAAGTTTTTTTCTGTTTGCTCAGGACTAGAAGCTCTCGTACTGTACATGCAAAAAATACAAAAGAAAACCGTTTTTTGTCTGTTTAAACTGTTTATCAGAACACTTCAATTGGCTTGTCTGTACAATCATGGGCTTCTATATGGGCCTTGTTGACGGAAGGTGGTCAAGTTCGTGTGGTTTCTGTGGGCAATGATTTAAAGTCTTTGAAATGTCCGCCTCATTCAAGTGAAAGATCATGGCAGTTTACACTAAAAATCAGTTTCAGTTTCTCGCAGGTTTCCTGCACCCATCTCAGAACGCGCAAAATCCATGCCAGCTCGCTCGACTAAGTACACGTCAAACTCTGATCGGTTCAGATTGTCATCCAGCAACTCTGAAAGTTGTTCAAACACGGGAGCCATGTGTTCCTTTGGTCCTCGTCTGTTTGGGCCGACACTGCTTGTATCTCCGACAACACGCGCGTGTGAACTGGGTGACACTGAGGCAAACCTACAAGAACTACGCATTCTCGGCCCTTCCTTCTGACAGTTCCTTTCAGCTGAGTTGATCGCTCTTGATGTGAGCACACCTCCCGTGGGGAAGGAAGGTTTTGAGGGTTTAGGGTCGTTTTCATAAGAGGACGTCGCTCTTTGGGCAGAATAGAAGCAAGTGGAGCTGTTCTCTCGCTCGGATTGGGGTCTCTGGAGTCTTTGGTCGTCACAGGGCACGCTTGGCTCAGACGCGTATGAGTAGACTTGCCTTGGAGGATAAAAACTCGCAGCATTCTCTTCGTAATAAAAGCCATCTTGCAGTCCAGTATAGTAACTTTGTCGCATGTTCGATGTGGGATGCAGGTTTTGATAGTCGTAAGCTTCAGCTGGTTCCATTTTAAAGTGTGGTGGGTTAGCGTACTGCCAGTTTTCTTCTGCAGGGATGAAATACTGCTGCTCTGGGTAATACTCGCCAGCAAACTGACGTTCTATCGTGGGACTTTGTTCAGGTGTGGGAGGCATAGCGAGTCCCTGGTTGTTCATAACTCCGTTAGAAAGTGTACCGATGAACGCAGGATTCACGAATGTAGTCGTCATTCTTTGTCCTCCTCTTCTTTCCTTCTTTTTTCTCTGAGGAGTGTAGCGATAGTTAGGATGTTCCTTCATGTGATGGATGCGAAGTCGTTCCGCTTTCTCTACGAAAGGCCGCTTCTCCTTGGTCGTCAGCTCATTCCACGCTTTTCCCAAAAGCTTGCTTATCTCGGCGTTGTGCAGTTTTGGATTCTCTTCGGCGAACCGACGCCTCATGATTTTTGCCCAAATCATGAACGAATTCATGGGCCTCTTCACGTGAGGGTCATCCTCTTCGTCATATCTGCAAGGCTGGTAGATTTGCGTCTGGAGCATGGGAGACCAGGGTGCGTATTCAGCTGAAGTCCACATTTTCTCAAATCACTTTACACGTCTGACATGCACCGTCCTGTTTATCTCTCTATTACTGACGGCTACCACAATAAAATAACTCGCGCCTACCACTCTTGATATATAAGCCTTGGGATCATGGCTTTTCTGGCAGGGGGTGACTCGGGTATGCGCTGGCGAGAAGTCCTGTTGTTAGATTTGACACTTTCCTATTAACGTGATACCCAGGAGACGCACGGTCTCGGCCCGGTGACCAATTCTAACCCTCGTTTCGTTTGCTAAAAGGGGGATATCTCGACAATATGTTTTTGAAAGCAGTCGCAGTGTTTGTTTACTTGGCCACCAAAACCACCATGTGTTTAATAACGGTAGCGTGAGTCCTCGCGTGACTTATGCAATGACAACCGACTGCGTTCCAGTTTCCTGTCGGACAGCGAAACAGGAAACACACTTGAGAACTGTTAGCTCGATATAACGAAGGTTTTCCCCCGAAGAGGTCTTATGGTCTGTTATTTCTCCCTCTTGAGGGATTAGATCCACAAATAGGATCCCTTACTATCCACTTGAACTCAACAAGGCTGGGAAATGGACCATTATTCGGTCTTTGTGTGTCCATACGGATTTTACCAGCTTTTTGCCCTGTCAACTATGGCATGCGATGAGCACAGTTTTGAATAACTGTGGGTATTGTATGACCGTTGATTCCCAAATCACTTTATTAATGCGCGCCTTGTACAGTACTTTTCTACTTGCATATCGTTTTCACTTCCTATGACATATGTCGTGATGATAGTCTGTTGAACGAGAACTATCCTCTTGCTATCACGAAGCCTTAAACTTTGCCGATACAAAAAACGAAGTAGAAAACGCTGTGAAAGCAATTGAGTCACTGTGACTAAAGAGAAGGTTGACATTTACAAAGAACACTTGTGTAAAAGGTTGCTAATTGTTTTGATTACAAACATAATGCTAACAATGGATAGCTCATTTGGCATGCTAAAAGCCCCTGAAGCAAACAACGGGAAGACGAGCTGCCATTAAGAAATGCTTTTGCTTAAACACAGAAGCATCTGTTCAGCATATTTTTGTTCATTCTTTTTGTTGTGGTTTTTATTGTTGTTGTTTGTAATAAATCAAGGAAGTGAAAATATTCATGTGAAACAAGTAACTCACTCCCGACCCCGCCTTTGAAGCATACTTCGGTGGTGCTTTAAGCGTAGTAGTTATCTTCAGAACATTGAGGTTAAATGACAAAATAACACAAGCCCAACTTTATTACATGTTGCACTGATTCATCGTGGAACATCGATGAGTCCTAATCAAGTACATATGGCTGTCGAAAGGCCTCTGAAGGGTCATTTTATTGCGCCACGGGTTAGGGCAAAAATCCAATTAGCAAAACACGCAACGTAAATTGATCCTCTTTTTATTTTACACACTTCTTTCCGTGCAGTTTAGGTTATTGGTTCATAAACTACGCGATGATGGTATGAACATTTCTGAGTCTATCTACATCTCTAAACGTTTTCTCTAAACGCATCTTCACGTTTTCTGTGCACTATATATTTCTGGTTTTCTTTTTCTTTTTTCCTTTATTTTGTTTTTGTTTTTGTTTGTTTTTGTCTGTTTGCTTGTTTTAAGTCTTCGAATCGCTTTTCCTTTAAAGAGAAGGGTTGGTATTTTTCGGGTCACAGTTAGAAACATAAAACTACAAACAAATAAAAGTAAAATGACTTTCATGCACAAAGCTGAAAACCTCGCTGTTCGTTTTAAGGCTCCCACAGGGATAGCACCCTATCTAACAGCAAGTACTTTGACTGCTTATTGTGATATATTTTACGCATAAAGATACACCATTATAAAGACATTGATCACAAAGTAGAAGAGCGAGCATTATGTATCCAAGTGGGGGACATACAAGCAAAAAGCAAACAGAGCCTACTAACTGAATTTTGAAAGGAAACATCTATTCTCTCCATGATACGGACTTTTAGTGTCTGTTCGCGGGGGAGGTATGACTACCTCGAGGAGGTCACCAATGCAGCGTTTAATTTAGATAGTGGCCGGGACGGCACTGTTCACTGTCAGGTGAGTTTGAGTGTCCACCACTAACTACAGATGTACCGTTTGGGATGGAGGTCTAGTGAGTGAGCCATGAGTTGACCTATGGAGATCCAAAGGAATTGAAACATTACAGTTCACGTTCTGTTTTAGCTGTCTCTCGAGTCTCTCTCCATTTCTGTCTATCTGTGTCTGTCTTGCCAGTTGCCACTGGTAACCCCTTAACTGCAATTGTTGAAAAAAAAAAAAATCCAATTGAAACTTCCAGAAATGGGTGCACGTGTTTTGGGCATCCATGGCTCGCGCGCTGGGCACATTGTTCCTCATCTAGGGCTTTCTAAAAACATATGGTTTGGTGTTCCAACTATTCAAATTATCAAGATTCCGTGTCTCACCTCAAAACGGAAGGCTGAAAATGTGTCTTTCTTTATCGTTTCCGACGTTTCCGATGCCTGTCAAAAAGTGGTTGAAAAATCATTCGATAGCTTTGCTATGGTCCGTTCCAAAAAACCACCAGGACACTTAGAGGATTTAATAAGAGAGTATATATTCGATGAACGTGTGGCACACCCGGGGGGGGGGGGGGGGGGGGAATTCCCATATAAAAAAGGACGGGGATGCTTGTCGTACCGCTTAGGGGTCAAAATTTGGGTTTAGGTACCGCTTAGAGTGCTCAACATCAAACTCTGACATTTTTATGTGACGTGGTACCGCTAAGGGGTCGGGTGTCAGTCGAATGAAATTTTTTGGTTGGAAACAGCAAGGGATAAAGTGCTTGGTGATGTCCTCTTTATGGCAATTAAAGGCTTGATGGCTTGATGAACTTTAAATTCTTGGTATGATTTTTAGGGGTGAAAGTAAGCTCAAGCCACGCCCATTTAAGTACCTTTCAGGGGTCAAAACGAAATTCCCGACGAGCATCCCCGTCATTTTTGTGTGGGAGTTCCCCCACCCCCCCCCCCCCCCCCCCCCCCCCCCCCGGGTGGCACACTTATTCCAGCACGGCTGTCACTACTTTGCTCAGAGAGAAAAGTAACGGGAACAAACCTGGAGTGATGGCTCGATTCCGGTTTCAACGAACTTCCCAAAAAGATATAAAAAATTTAAATGCGTATTGGCTGTTAATGAGGCTCAGTGAGGCAAAGCTGGTCCATTGCCAACTCGGAACCGTGACAGGTCGTGATGGAAAACTTAATTCCGGCGCGTTTCAGAGCCAAAAAAACTCGAAACAATAAAATAAAGAAACCTAAAGTTACGTTAATTCTTCCTTTGTTCGTTTCTCCAAGGAAACAGTGGGTGCCAACGAAGTTGCCAGAAATCTATTTTCGCGACACAGACGTTTTAAATAGCATTGCATTTCGTTAGAAGAGGGTGTAAATCATTGCGGTATGCTTATAATCAAATTATCTTGATCGGCCCAGATTCTTAGATAATAAGATTATGAAACTATAAAGAATTTTCGTTTTGTAATATGGTAGCCCTACGTACGTCGTTTGTAGAGTTTGTTTTTGTTTTAGATTACAGTTACAAAGGTCTCGTCCCAAGACTACTTTAAGTAGGCCTGCTTCAGTGAGTTGCTTCATGATTGTGCTGGATATCGTTCAGTTTTATTGAACAAGAATATTGTTAAATCACGCAGAAGTGGGGCGGTGATAAACTTTTACATCTATAATACTATTAAAATAATTCATTCAGTAGGTATGTGCCACCCCAAAGGGTATCGTTTTCAAGCATTTTTAGTCCGGCTGAAATAGGTGTAGATTTTGCATTTTTGGTCTGAAATAGGGTATTTTGCCGTTGGTCTGGGGGAGGGTATAATTTTGACAGAAATGTGTCGCCGGGGACTTTGCACGGCAAATGGGGACAGCAAAACACACTCCTAATATACACAAATTGAACAAATACACTAGTAGTATCAAATGCATCAGCAGTCGGTATAAGCTGACGAGGGAAGTAACCCACAGCTGCCGGCCACCCTGAAGTGTAAAACATCTGAGGTTAATTTTATTGTGAAATACTTTTAACGATAAGCACCTTTATCCGTTTAGAGAAGTTGGATCTCTGCTTCAGAAAACAAATCCTTGCGCTAAGTGGAGATGCAAAGCTGTTCAAGATAAAAAAATTATTTGCCGACCGGATATTTTAATCTTATTCAAGTGGAACGGTGGGATCCGGTTTTTGATAGTCAAATAATGCGGTCTGCTCATAAAATATTTGCTGTGCTTGACCAGTGATGAACTTATACAATGAGGTTTTATTCATCTTTTCTGAACATTTTTTTGCAATTTGGAAAGCGATGGGGTTTCCTCGCAATGTTATTGAGTTTAGTTCTCGGCCTACCAGAATCTTTTCGCCAGAAACAAGATGGCATGTCGCTTTCAGAACTTGGAGCTGGGGCACTTTACTGGTCGGTTTTATCGAAGTAGACGATGATAAAAGAGTCAAAAATAAAGAAAAGAATACGAATAGCGAAGTGTAAATATTCGCATCATAGCTTGGGAAAAAGGGTGGTTTTATCGATCTTTTTCACGCATTTTTGGTCGGTTCGATTGATTTTCAGGGATGATACTTTGAATGGGATGTCCATATAAACCAAAAACTGTGCTGGCTCAAATAAGAAAATACGATTTCCTGCTTTTTTGATCAATTATTGAGTTTAGTTCTCGGCCTACCAGAATCTTTTCGCCAGAAACAAGATGGCATGTCGCTTTCAGAACTTGGAGCTGGGGCACTTTACTGGTCGGTTTTATCGAAGAAGAAGACGATGATAAAAGAGTCAAAAATAAAGAAAAGAATACGTTCTGGGCCGTTGACCTTTTTTGAGATCTAGTTTTAGGTCTTTTTTGGCCTGATTCGCAGCTGGGGCTCTTTCACTTAGGTGCAATGAAACGGCTAACCTCATGAGAAAAACTGTTGGCCCAGACTCTTATCAGAACAACTGAGCCCGGGGATTCCCAGTCTGCGAGGTTACAAAGGTCCTTAGCAACCGCGCACTCTAAAGCGAGCTCATGAATTATGCGTCGTTTTGATCAAGCTTGCTTGTTTGCCTCAACGACCGCCAATTTCGCCAAAATACCGCATAGATGTGGCGGGGTGATTGGAGATGGTGGTATGGGGCCGCCCTGGCTTCTCTGGTGGGGATTTTGTGTTACCTAAATTCCTTATCTGCCGACTTTGTTTACGATGACAGGTAGGCGGACTGTAAAAGAGTGATTTGTTCTCTTCGAAATGTAACTCGTTCAAGCGAAGTGTAAATATTCGCATCATAGCTTGGGAAAAAGGGTGGTTTTATAGATCTTTTTCACGCATTTTTGGTCGGTTCGATTGATTTTCAGGGATGATACTTTGAATGGGATGTCAATATAAACCAAAAACTGTGCTGGCTCAAATAAGAAAATACGATTTCCTGCTTTTTTGATCAATTGACCGTACCCTGCAGGTCAGGGAGGAGACACTTAATTCGCTTTGCATGACTTGCTCAAACTCTGAAAGTTACAGTAACTGCATCTACGTTTTGGAAAACGGATGACAATGAAAGTATCTTCGTGCGATGCCCGAGATGTGATGAATCCCAGAAGATGTTAGGTTTGACACTTACAGTGAAAAATAATATCTTCGAGGTGTTTAATATTTGATGAGTTCTGTTGTATTGTACTTGTACAAGCATTATTTTCAAACAACGCCCGGTCTCTAAGACAAGAGAGAATCTTTAATATAATCGTGCCATGGTATATAATCGAAACTGAATCATTTTGACAGCGAATTTAACGTCGGACGAATTCGAACGCAAAAAAAACTTTAACGCGGCATCGTTCTTGAAATTTTTATCGGTGTTTTTCAGCATGCAGTGAATCTTAATAACTTTGAGTTTATGGGCGTACGGTGACCGCTGTCAAAATCCGATATTTTCTGACATTTCGGCGACACAGCATCTTGTGTCTGTGGGAGAAAATATCAAATATGTAAAATTTGATAATCTTGTCTTTTCTATGGGACTGTGCTCCAGAAAAAATGTCAAATATATAAAAAAAACCTGATCGATCAGTCGCAGAAGTATATTCAATCATGACAAATGATTTGAGGAATTGTTATATAACATTTATACTTGAATGCACTGGGAAGCCTGTGCCTTATTTTATTCTATTCTATTTTTATTTTGTTATTATATATTTTTTACCAGTGATACATCATATGGCATGTGGGGGCTTGGGGGCTCAGTTAAACCTCTTTGGCTTATTATTAGGATGAAAAATATTGATATGAATGTTTATTTTTGCTCAAAAGTACCTTTCAGAGTGGTCGATCTACGAACCCCAGCTCGAATCTCCTTTCACAGAACTCTACCCGCCCCAGAAGAACTTGTGCTATTTGGGAATTAAATTTGCATTTATGAGCTTTGGATATGAGAGAAGAGCAAACACGAATTGTAGATAACAGCTTTATATTAAATTTATTATATGTATATATATATTTAGTATATACCACACAAGTGAATAGTACTTTTCACACGCTCTGATTGGCTCCTCAATCTCGGAATATCAAGTACCATTCACCTCCCAGCGGCTTCCGGTAAAACAAAATGGCGCACGAACCCAGTTTTTGCCCACTTTTGTCAGAAATAAAATAGCTATTTGGGAGTTGGCTATTAAACTTGTGTGGTATATACTAAAACAATTATTCACCTCCACTTCAGCGAATAATAATTGTTAAATATTTACATTCATTCAGCCGGGCAATCCAGAAGAATGCAGACCTCCTTCCAACAACACCGTGGATAGATCTACTGTCCAATGACTTCTGGGGGACGCCATTGACACACAGCGGCAGCCATAAATCATATCGTCCACTGTGTGTTGCATCATTCAGACTGAATTATTATGTTGGTGGTCTAAACCCTTGGGGTTATCATCTTGTGAATGTTTTGCTGCATGGTGTTGTGTGTTGGATGGTGGTAGTGCTAGCATACACCCTTTTCAAGGCCCATTTTCCAAGTCTTGTCGCTGGGTTCTTGTTTGCTGCCCATCCAATACATACAGGTAGGAACAACATGTTTGCTTGTGAGTTGTGCTTGAATGTAAACTCAACACAGTCATGTTACTTTGTGTCATTAGCTTAGAGTACAAATTCTCCCCACCATAAAATAGGAAAATGTATGAGTAATGAAATATACATTATAGATTTCATTACTCATTATCTTTTTCCTTTAAAATATAACATAAGGCAGCTGGAAAAAGCTGTGTCTTTTCAACTCAATTTTCTGGCAAGAGTCAGTTGTTTCTGCTGTAATTCTACATTGTTTTTTTATCTTACCAATTTACCTCCACCCTCTGCCAGCCACACCCCTTAGCCGAATGGGACTCAGATAAAGTTTGTTAAGGTTGGCATGACTCAGGGGAGGGAGGAATAGATTTCCAAAATAATGCAGTGTTAGAGCTCATAATAAGGTATACATGCAAATAAACATTTTAGGCTGAAATTATTTCATTATTTCTGGTAGGCTTGGTGGGAAATTAAATGGCTGGGGTGAGCAGAAGAGTTATTGAATTTTTCTCTTTTGTGAGTGTTTTTCAATCAAAATGGATTAGCCACTGTGATTCAACTCATCAAAAAATCTCAAAAACGAAAGTTGACCTAAAAAAGTCACATATTAAGGTATATTCAATATAAATTAAATAATATATTCAATTATTATTTTGTATTTTGTCTTTATTTTTGTCTGTGATGTGGGCTGTCATTATGGTGGTTGTATGAAATATATAGGGCACAACAGCATAGAGTAGATTTCCTGACAATTTGCTCTGTTTAATCTACAATGAGTCAATGACTACAGCTTGCTTTGGGCTATACCTGCCAAAACTATTTTCAAATTTATTATTATTTTCAGTATAGGTGCAAATTTTATGGGAACAGTCTTCTGAAAAATCATTTTAAATTTGGCCTGAAACAGGCCTATGTATTTTAAAACAGTGCAGTGCACCCCAACATAGTAGCTAGCCCACCCCATGAAACCTGATTCATTTATGAATTCTCACTAGATCACTCTTGTATTTTCTTCTTAATGTTTGAGAGAATTTGTATTTGACATCAAGAATGAAAATTGGTTTTAACAGCTCACTTTTCTTTCCAGAGGCTGTCACAGGAGTTGTGGGCAGAGCAGATGTTGGCGCTTGCTTGTTCTTCATCTCTGCACTCTGTACTTACATCAAGGCCTGTCCAACTCTTCAACTACCCACCCCTCCCCTATGGTGTACCAACTGGCAGTGGCTGCTTTGTAGCCTGGTCTTCTGTCTGGCCAGTATGCTGACAAAGGAACTGGGGCTTACAGTACTGGGGGTCTGTGCTGTTTATGACCTTGTTGCTATTAGTGACTTCAATGCCAAGGATCTTAGAGCATCTGTGAAACAGGTACGATCGATCAGAGCCTATACCTTTCTTGAAATACATGAGATGCACTCAAGAACAACAGCAATGTTAGATGTTATAGATGCTCTCGTTTAGTTGTGGAGTTGGAAGTTAGTGAAAACCTGCTGTTAGATTATGTACTCATTGAGAGCTTTCATTTGGGTGGTCATATCCAAAGTTGTAGGTTTCATTTTACAGTTCAGGGCCCGGTTTTTCAAAGCACGATTAGGCTAATCCTGGATTAGGTCTAAAGTTTCTTGTCATTTTTTTAGCCTGAAAACGTAAAAGTTTCGTCCACAACGACTTTCATGATAATGTTTTTTTGAAGATGGAACAAGCTTTCTAATCCATCTTCGAACAAAACCAAGCAGTTTAATGACAGAGAGGTCGAGAGAAAGAATTTCGTTAATCTTGGATTAGCTTAATCGACCTTCGAAAAACCGGGCCCAGGGCCCAGTTGTTCAAAGCCCGATTAAGCTAATCCAGGATTAACCAATATTGTTCCTTTCGTCCTGTTGGCTAACAAACTGCAAGTGTTTGTTCAACGACCAACTAAAAATCTTCTTTTAACTCAAAACTTATTAATTACGCTAAATTATGAGCGAAGCCTTCCCGTTTTTCAGGCTTAAAAATGACAAAACGTTTGCTGCTAAGTGCCGATCCAGGATTAACCTAATCGTCCTTTGAACAACCGGGCCCAGAATCGAGTCAGAAACTGTCTTCAGGGTAGTGAAAGCATGCATTAATCCGTCATTCCAGTGATTGATAATTAGTAAGGTCAATTTATCATTTACATTCCCATCAGATATAGTTCATATACTAACAGTAAGGAGAAAATTGCGTTTGATGACTTGCTCATTTTAAAGCTGATTGAACTATCAATTCTCATTAGTACATCACTCGCGCATTTCCTTCTTGACTGGTTGGGAGAATCTTACCAGTTGTAAACTGTCACTTTTTCAACTTTCAGGCCTGCAAGAAAGGATGTCACCATCGAATCCTCGCCCTCTCCGTCACAGGAGCAGTACTTTTGGGTCTTCGCATGTCTTTGATGGGAAAAACTCCGCCAGACTTTTCTCCTTCCGACAATCCGGCCGCGAATTGTGAAAGCTTCTTAACAAGATGCCTAACATTCTTGTACCTTCCCGCGTTCGATTTTGGGTTGATGCTGTGTCCCAGGCTTTTGAGTTTCGATTGGTCAATGGACGCTGTACCGCTCGTGGAGTCTATCTTTGATTCACGGAATATAATTTCAGTCACTTTCTATGGATTTTTGATGTTCTTAGGGATATTCAGCTTGAGAAGGGTCTCGCTGAATCACTGTCCAAAGGAAATGATTAACTCTGACGAGCACTCAAGTTGCGGAAGAACGACAAATGGGACTCATGACATTAGGAGAAGGACTACGACATTATCAAAGCAAAACGGTTATCACGGCTCTTCTTTAAATGGAAAGACACAAAACGAAGCTGTTGGAAAGAAAACTCATTTAAACACAGAAGTGCCGTTTGTTGTTTCAAGCGAGAAGCTTCTACTTGTCTCGTTTTTGGTTTCCCTTGGCGTGCTCATTTTTGCTTTCATTCCTGCGTCTAATTTGTTTTTCTATGTCGGCTTTGTTGTGGCGGAGCGTGTCTTGTACATCCCAAGTGTTGGATTTTGTTTGCTCATTGCCGGTGGAACAGACGTGCTTTGGCAAAACTGCACCCGTCGTAACAAAAGTATCCTCGCGATTTTACTGATAGCAATATTGGCTTTATTCGCAGCGAGAACCGTGAGCCGGAACAGGGACTGGCAGAACGAAGAAACACTTTACAGGTCTGGAATTTCGGTTAACCCTGCTAAAGCTTGGGGGAACCTTGGGAACGTTCTGGGAAACCAGGGCAGAAAGGAAGAGGCCGAGCGAGCTTATAAGAAGGCATTGACGTACCGTGCCAACATGGCAGATACTCACTACAATCTCGGCATCCTATTGGCTGGACAGAAGCGCTACAGCGAGGCGATTACGTGTTACAAGCGTGCTATCAGGTTCAGGCCGCGCCTTGCTGTGGCCCATTTGAATCTTGGGAATGTGTTGGATCTTGTTGGACAAAAAGGAGATGCAGTGAAGGTGTGTATTTTTTTTGTTCTTTTTAATTTTCTCTCTATTGATGAAAGTTTCCGTATCCTTTTTACAGGCGGACGCTCGATCTCTGGCCTGTATTCGGCCTTGTGTCGCCTCTCCTCCCTCCCCTCCGTAAGCAAAAATCGTATCGTGCTCTTAGTTTATAGACGCACAGCCGAGAAATCTTAGGCGCAGAACTTTCAGAACATCACTTCTTGATCACAATAGGCCTTTTGCAACAATTTATCACGTGACCCAAACTAGCCACGTTAACCGTTACATGCTGACATACACAGCTTACTAAATAACATGCATGCTAAAAATCTAGTTTACAACTGTAACTTAACTATAAGCACTAAAGCACTAACCCACTAAAACCCCAAAACATTAATATCTAATTACACTAATCTAAGTACTGAAATATCCTTACAGTCTGCAAAATAATACGGATACAGGTGTCATGCTCAACTGTAACACTATTTGGCCATAGTAAATAAATAAATAAATAAATAAATAAATCACTTTATTTAAATCTTGATGTATTTAGCACTGCCGTGCTAATTGGGGGGACTTGCAGAAATGCAGAAACGAAATATCATAAATTGAACACAAATTTGTTAAGAATCCCAGCTGGTCGGAGGCTAACCAGTTGGCTATTTACATAGTGTGGCCGAGGATTTGAACCAGGGCTACCGTGTTGCAAATTCAGCTAGTGGTCAGAGTGGGACTTGAACCTGGGACCTCCGGATTTCAAGTCCGGCGCCCTAACCACTCGGCCACACTGCCTCCTAAAGTATTGTGTTAACCTTGTAGGAAAATAGGTCCAGCTTGTAAAATAAGCTTGCAAGTGTTTTAGTGAATAAGACCCCGGTCACTCTTTTGACTATTCAGATCTTAAGACGTGCAGTGGAAATCAGCGGGCACGGACTCAAAGACCCAAAGCTTCACGCACACGCCATTGCCTCAATAAAATACAACCTGGGAAGAATTCTGCTTGATTTGAATCAAGTGAAGGAAGCCATCAAGGTGTTCTTAGACGTTGTGCATACCAGACCGGCACATTTTGAATCTCACAGTCTCTTCAATATGTTAGGTAAGAATTACGATAGGGGCCACTTGTGAATTTACCAATTCGCACGTTTCCTCTCGCACTGGTTCACTCACGCATGTATTTGTACTTCAACGAGCATGACACATGTTGGGCTGATTTTTTTTTTAAACAAAATCTAACTTAGACCTGGTTTATCGCTAAATTGAAGTTTTGACGGGCACCGTAAAGCAGGGTTAGTCAAACTTTAAATTGCATTTTAGAACATGAATCGGAGTCGGTTTATAAAGATGACGTTTAGCCGTTAAGCATGGCAATTGTTTAAACCTTGTTTAGACCAGGACTTTCTTAACCGCGGTCTGAACCTTGTTTGAAAAACCGGCCCATTGTGTTTGCAGGTGAAGCTTACTCCAAGGCAGATCAAATCATCGAAGCAGAGAAATGGTACACAGAATCCCTTCGCACGAAACCAGATCACATTCCTGCGCATCTCACATTCGCTAAGCACCTGTCAAAAGTGGGACGAGATGACGAGGCACAGCGGTGGTTCCAAAAAGCGCAGGCTCTGGATCGCAATGACCCCGCGGTCTGGACTCACTATGGTAAGAGTGAAATTATTTTTTGACGTCGAACAAATATTGAGAGAATGTTGCTTTTAATGTTCAGACCGTTTGACAGAGGTATTAGCATCAACAGCGAGACGACGGTTTATTTGACGTTTGATCTACAACATTCGTCGGCAACAAAGTGTCTTTTGAAAAGGTGTGAATTTCCACATTACATAAAGTCATACTACGTCACTTGTCATTTTTGTGCAGTGACGACTCGAAAAATAATGTGGTCATAGTATTACTTTAAAGGTTAAAACTAAAAAGCTGTGTCATTTCATGGAGTGTCCGTTACTATAATTTAGGTTGTCTTACGACTACGGTTCTACAAAAGTCTATAAACGTCGCAGATAAAAAGTTCTTTAGTCCAAGGAAAGAGTTACTGGATACCTTGTCAAGGAAGGAAAACAGAGTTCAGTTCGGAGTGCAGAGCTTCTTGCTCTTGGAGAAAAATGAAAGGTTTAAGGCATGTTTTTTTTTTTTTTTTTTTTTTCACTGAATTGTTCTGTTAAAACAGAGCTAATTTTTGGCTAGCACGCTCATCTCAGCACATTATTTTGAATTGACTTCAATCATTTGTTCTTTTTGTTGTTATTCTTTACCGTTCAGGTTTGTTTGTTGTAAAAAAACCTTTGTTTATTTTGTTCTAAACAACCTTTGTTTATGTTTTCAGGTCAGTTCATGCACGAACACAAGAATATTGCGGAAGCTGCCGCCATGTTTTCTAAAGCAGCGGAGCTCGAACCACGGGACTTTGAAATCGTTTTCTCAGCAGCAAATTATCTAAGAGAAGCCGGAGATTATGGAAAGGCGGAGACCATGTACAATGTTGCTGTTGAACTTCGACCTGACGTAAGTTTTTTTCTTGTCTGTGTTTTGTGTCGGTTCCTTTAATTTAAAACTGACGCTAAATAATAGAGTTTAGTATGAGACTTTATAAAATAACTCCGATACTACGCGCGTACTGGTTGGCCAAATAGCCGTGTAAGCTTTGTGGTTCCCTACTCTACTCTCGTGTTCTCCAACTTCCCTCGTGTTTAGATAAGGCTATATTACACGGGAAGGCGTCTTAAACTTCTGTGTCTTTGCTTTCAGTAGGGCTAGCGATTTGAAATTTTGCACACGTTCTTGCAGCAGCTGTGTATATTGCATTATGTGGTTTAGAGGTTCGAATGGAAATAAGTGATAATAATGACATGCCTTTGCGCGCCCGCGATGCAGTCGTCTTGCGGTATCCTTCATGTTGTGATAGTATATAGGGTTTTACATGATGGAAAGCAAGCAAACTCCTCTGCGCCCTGTGTTTCAGAATGCTGTTGCTTTCATGAACCTTGGCGCCCTTCTCCATCTTGTTGGTAAACTGGAGGCAGCAGAGAAAGTGTACCTGCGAGCTTTAGCGCTGGAACCTGGTAACCAGATGACTGAGGAGAACCTGAACAAACTGAGATCACTGCTCGCGAAAAAACGACTCAAGAAGCCATCGTGATGCGGTCGGGATTAAATCCGACGAGCAGCCGACGCAGTGGCGTCGAAGCGATATGGCGACGAAACTCTCCGATGTTGATTTTCGATTATCGAAGCGCCAAAGCATACTCTAAGACGAAGCTTTGATTTTCTTTGTTTCTTTTCGTTTGTTTTGTATTTTTGTTTTTGCATTGTTTCATGGGAATATCTTTTGATAAACTTCCACAAGTGAACCAAAATCAAATTGGGGTGGTAGGTGGGATGGAAAGGGGAGGAGTCGTCGGCTCAGTTGGTAAACAGACGACAAGTTCCCAATTCAGTTCGAAGCCAGTCTGACTTAATACATAAAATATATATATATATATAGGTCAGAAAAGGAAATTATATATATTTTTTAGGGGAAAGTTTTGTTAACGGTCACGTCACTTTCACTTGGTCTGCCGATGGTAGCAATTCAATAATCGTTTGTGTGAATTTTGCTCCCAAAAGCATGCTGTTCTTCAACAGAGTTATGTTACGTTTCGTTACAGTTACGTGAACTTCACGGTTTGTAAAGTTAACTTGTAAAATATTAAATTAGAGAATATCTTCGACTAAAATATCACACTTTTCTAACAAAGGAGGCTCAAGTTTTGCGTGGTTTTGCTGCTACAGTCGTCAACTGCTGAAATATTTTTCGTGTTTTCCGCCACCGGGAAGGGAAAGGAGGGCTTGATCACAGGCTACTCACATCTCAAGTTGCTCACAAGTAAATAATGCTGCTTTTCACATAACGTCATCACAAATCACGTGATCAACTATTGTACCAATCACCTTGTGCAGATTGCCAACACAATAAAAAGAAAAAGGGAAAAATATTAACACTGAGCAAACTATAACTCAATTGTTGCCCTTTCAGGGCATGAGTAATTAGGCCTTATTTACTTTACTAACAACATTGAGCCAGAACCCACAAAGGGAAGGGGTGGGGGTACTTCCAATAGTGGACTATAAGGGGAGGCATCACCCAAAAGGGGGACCTTTTTCAGGCTGAAGGTATATGAAAGGGCTCCCTCTTGCCCGAAGTATCTTAACTCCTGCGATAAAGTGAACTGAATAAGTGAGATTGTTTTGCTTCAACACCTCTGTGTGTAAAACCTGATGTTCTTGATGTTCCCTAAGTTAATTTTAAAGGAACAGAAAAGGGATAGAGTGTTTGTACTGCAATTGTATGAAAGGAGTACCATTTCAGAAAGGTATATGAAACGGGTACCATTTTCAGAACGGTATACTTAAAGGGGTACCATTTTTTATGAAAGGTATGTTTACAAGGGTACCTTTTGCTTTCAAAAATGGTATGTGAAATGGTAAGTGTTTGGTACTCGAGGCAGAGCCTCACTGTATAAAACTTGACTGAGTGAAACTTTCAAGAAACCTTCCCTGGACTATAATAAGACTTTACAACACATTTGCTTTATCTAGATTCATCCATTGCCGAGATATATCAGCTTAAATTTGGCTCCTTTGCTCGAAAGGTGTGATGTTTTAATTAGTGCAGGATTTGCTCTAATTTCTCACGACGCGCGGACTAAAAGTTTACAGAACCTGTCCAAACTCCGTCCGCATAGTCCCAGGAACGTTCCCTGAAAGTTTCATGCGATTCTGAGATGGTCGAAAAATGACCGGATTTTGACAAAATACTAAGGCTATAGCACAGGGTTTTTTGTCAAAAATTGAAAAGTCTTGAAACTTTCAGGAAGCCTTCCTTGGACTATAACAAGGCTTTTTGCAGTGCATTTTGCTTTATCTAGCTTCATCCGTTGCCGAGATAATTATATCAGCTTAAATTTGGCTCCTTTACTCGAAATGTGTGATGTTTTAATTAGTGCATGATTTGCTCTAATTTGCTCTAATTTCTAACGACGCGCAGACTGAAAGTTTACAAAACCTATGCAAACTCCGTCCCCATAGTACCAGGAACGTTTCCTGAAAGTTTCATGCGATTCTGAGATGGTTGAAAAATCTTGGAATTTTGACAAAATACTAAGGCTATAGCACAGGGTTTTTTGTCAAAAATTGAAAACTATTGAAACTTTCAGGAAACCATCCTTGGACTATAACACGACTTTTGCAATACATTTTCTTTATGTATCTTCATCCGTTGCCGAGATATAGCAGCTTAAATTTGGCCCCTTTGCTCGAAAAGTGTGATGAATAAATTAGTGCATGTTTTGCACTAATTTGCTCTAATTTCTAACGACGCGCGGGCTAAAAGTTTACAAAAACTATGCAAAAACCGTCCGCGTAATCCAGGGAATGTCTCCTAAAACTTTCATGCGATTCTGAGATGGTTGAAAAATTTTGAAATTTTGACAAAATACTAAGACTATAGCATAGGGATTTTTGTCAAAAATTGAAAACTCTTGAAACTTTCAGGAAACCTTCCTTCGACTATAACAAGACTTTTACAATACATTTTCTTTATGTATCTTCATCCGCTGCCGAGATATAGCAGCTTGAATTTGGCTCGTTTGCTCGAAAGGTGTGATGAATAAATTAGAGCATGTTTTGCTCTAATTTGGTCTAATTTCGCACGACGCGCGGGCTAAAAGTTTACAAAAACTATGCACAAACCGTCGAAGTACTCCAGGGAATGTTCCCTGAAAGTTTCATGCGATTCTGAGATAGTTGAAAAATCTTCCACTTCGAAAAAATACTAAGGCTATAGCACAGGGTTTTTTGTCAAAAATTGAAAACTCTTGAAACTTTCAGGAAACCTTCCTTGGAATATAACAAGGCTTTTTGCAATACATTCTTTTTTATGTATCTTTATCCGTTGCCGAAATATAGCAGCTTGAATTTGGCTCCTTTGCTCGAAAGGTGTGATGAATAAATTAGTGCATGTTTTGCATTATTTTGCTCTAATTTCGCACGACGCGCGGTCTGAAAGTTTACAAAAACTATGCAAAAACTGTCGGCGTAGTCCAGGGAATGTTTCCTGAAAGTTTCATGCGATTCTGAGATGGTTGAAAAATCTTGGAATTTTGACAAAATACTAAGGTTATAGCACAGGGATTTTGTCAAAAATTGAAAACTCTTGAAACTTTCAGGAAACCTTCCTTGGACTATAACAAAACTTTTTGCAATACATTTTCTTTATGTATCTTCATCCGTTGCCGAGATATAGCAGCTTGAGTTTAACTCCTTTGCTCGAAAGGTGTGATGAATAAATTAGTGCATGTTTTCCTCTAATTTCTCTAATTTCGCACGACGCGCGGGCTGAAAGTTTACAAAAACTATGCAAAAACCATCGGCGTAGTCCAGGGAATGTTTCCTGAAAGTTTCATGCGATTCTGAGATGGTTGAAAAATCTTGGAATTTTGACAAAATACTAAGGTTATAGCACAGGGTTTTTTGTCAAAAATTGAAAACTCTTGAAACTTTCAGGAAACCTTCCTTGGACTATAACAAGACTTTTTGCAATACATTTTCTTTATGTATCTTCATCCGTTGCCGAGATATAGCAGCTTGAATTTGACTCCTTTGCTCGAAAGGTTTCATGAATAAATTAGTGCATATTTTGCTCTAATTTGCTCTAATTTCGCACGACGCGAGGTCTGAAAGTTTACAGAAACTATGCAAAAACCGTCGGCGTAGTCCAGCGAATGTTTCCTGAAAGTTTTATGCGATTCTGAGATGGTTGAAAAATCTTGGAATTTTGACAAAATACTAAGGTTATAGCACAGGGTTTTTTGTCAAAAATTGCTTCCTTCGACTATAACAAGACTTTTTGCAATATATTTTCTTTATGTATCTTCATCCGTTGCCGAGATATAGCAGCTTGAATTTGGCTCCTTTGCTCGAAACGTGTGATGAATAAATTAGTGCATGTTTTGGTCTAATTTGCTCTAATTTCGCACGACGCGCGGGCTAAAAGTTTACAAAAACTATGCAAACATCGTCCGCGTAGTCCAGAGATTGTTTCCTGAAAGTTTCATGCGATTCTGAAATGGTTGAAAAATCTTGGAATTTTGACAAAATACTAAGGCTATAGCACAGGGTTTTTTGTCAAAAATTGAAAACTCTTGAAACTTTCAGGAAACCTGCCTTGGACTATAACAAGACTTTTTGCAATACATTTTCTTTATGTATCTTCATCCGTTGCCGAGATATAGCAGCTTTAATTTGGCTCCTTTGCTCGAAAGGTGTGATGAATAAATTAGTGCATATTTTGCTCTAATTTGCTCTAATTTCGCACGACGCGAGGTCTGAAAGTTTACAGAAACTATGCAAAAACCGTCGGCGTAGTCCAGGGAATGTTTCCTGAAAGTTTCATGCGATTTTGAGATGGTTGAAAAATCTTGGAATTTTGACAAAATACTAAGGTTATAGCACAGGATTTTTTGTCAAAAATTGAAAACTCTTCAAACTTTCAGGAAACCTTCCTTGGACTATAACAAGACTTTTTGCAATACATTTTCTCTATGTATCTTCATCCGTTGCCGAGATATAGCAGCTTGAATTTGACTCCTTTGCTCGAAAGGTTAGATGAATAAATTAGTGCATATTTTGCTCTAATTTGCTCTAATTTCCCACGACGCGAGGTCTGAAAGTTTACAGAAACTATGCAAAAACCGCCGGCGTAGTCCATGGAATGTTTCCTGAAAGTTTCATGTGATTCTGAGATGGTTGAAAAATCTTGGAATTTGACAAAATACTAAGGCTATAGCACAGGGTTTTTTGTCAAAAATTGCTTCCTTCGACTATAACAAGACTTTTTGCAATATATTTTCTTTATGTATCTTCATCCGTTGCCGAGATCTAGCAGCTTGAATCTGGCTCCTTTGCTCGAAAGGTGTGATGAATAAATTAGTGCATGTTTTGGTCTAATTTGCTCTAATTTCGCACGACGCGCGGGCTAAAAGTTTACAAAAACTATGTAAAAATCGTCCGCGTAGTCCAGGGATTGTTTCCTGAAAGTTTCATGCGATTCTGAAATGGTTGAAAAATCTTGGAATTTTGACAAAATACTAAGGCTATAGCACAGGGTTTTTTGTCAAAAATTGAAAACTCTTGAAACTTTCAGGAAACCTTCCTTGGACTATAACAAGACTTTTTGCAATACATTTTCTTTATGTATCTTCATCCGTTGCCGAGATATAGCAGCTTTAATTTGGCTCCTTTTCTCGAAAGGTGTGATGAATAAATTAGTGCATGTTTTGGTCTAATTTGCTGTAATTTCGCACGACGCGAGGGCTGAAAGTTTACAAAAACTATGCATAAACCGTCGAGGTACTCCAGCGAATGTTTCCTGAAAGTTTCATGCGATTCTGAGATGGTTGAAAAATCTTGGAATTTTGACAAAATACTAAGGCTATAGCACAGGGTTTTTTGTCAAAAATTGAAAACTCTTGAAACTTTCAGGAAACCTTCCTTGGACTATAACAAGACTTTTTGCAATACATTTTCTTTATGTATCTTCATCCGTTGCCGAGATAGCAGTTTGAATTTGACTCCTTTGCTCGAAAGGTGTGATGAATAAATTAGTGCATATTTTGCTCTAGTTTGCTCTAATTTCGCACGACGCGCGGGCTGAAAGTTTACAGAAACTATGCAAAAACCGTCGGCGTAGTCCAGGGAATGCTTCCTGAAAGTTTCATGCGATTCTGAGATGGTTGAAAAATCTTGGAATTTAGACAAAATACTAAGGCTACAGCACAGGTTTTTTTGTCAAAAATTGAAAACTTTTGAAAGTTTCAGGAAACCTTCCTTGGACTATAACAAGACTTTTTTGCAATATATTTTCTTTATGTATCTTCATCCGTTGCGGAGATATAGCAACTTTAATTTGGCTCCTTTGCTCGAAAGGTGTGATGAATAAATTAGTGCATGTTTTGGTTTAAATTTGCTCTAATTTCGCACGACGCGCGGGCTAAAAGTTTACAAAAACTATGCAAAAACCGTCGCCGTACTCCAGGGAATGTTTCTGAAAGTTTCATGCGATTCTGAGATGGTTGAAAAATCTTGGAATTTTGAAAAAATACTAAGGCTATAGCACAGGGTTTTTTGTCAAAAATTGCTTCCTTGGACTATAACAAGACTTTTTGCAATATATTTTCTTTATGTATCTTCATCCGTTGCCGAGATATAGCAGCTTGAATTTGGCTCCTTTGCTCGAAACGTGTGATGAATAATTTAGTGCATGTTTTGCTCTAATTTGCTCTAATTTCGCACGACGCGCGGGCTAAAAGTTTACAAAAACTATGCAAACATCGTCCGCGTAGTCCAGGGATTGTTTCCTGAAAGTTTCATGCGATTCTGAAATTGTTGAAAAATCTTGGAATTTTGACAAAATACTAAGGCTATAGCACAGGGTTTTTTGTCAAAAATTGAAAACTCTTGAAACTTTCAGGAAAACTTCCTTGGAGTAAAACAAGACTTTTTGCAATACATTTTCTTTATGTATCTTCATCCGTTGCCGAGATATAGCAGCTTTAATTTGTCTCCTTTGCTCGAAAGGTGTGATGAATAAATTAGTGCATGTTTTAGTTTAATTTTGTCTAATTTCGCACGACGCGCAGGCTAAAAGTTTACAAAAACTATGCAAAAACCGTCGGCGTAGTCCAGGGAATGTTTCCTGAAAGTTTCATGCAATTCTGAGATGGTTGAAAAATCTTGAAATTTTGACAAAATACTAAGGCTATAGCACAGGGTTTTTTGTCAAAAATTGAAAACTCTTGAAACTTTCAGGAAAACTTCCTTGGACTATAACAAGACTTTTTGCAATATATTTTCTTTATGTATCTTCATCCGTTGCGGAGATATAGCAGCTTGAATTTGGCTCCTTTCCTCGAAAGGTGTGATGAATAAATTAGTGCATATTTTGGTCTAATTTGCTCTAATTTCGCACGACGCGCGGGCTGAAAGTTTACAAAAACTATGCAAAAACCGTCGGCGCAGTCCAGCGAATGTTTCCTGAAAGTTTCATGCGATTCTGAGATGGTTGAAAAATCTTGGAATTTTGACAAAATACTAAGGCTATAGCACAGGGTTTTTTGTCAAAAATTGAAAACCCTTGAGACTTTCAGGAAACCTTCCTTGGACTATAAAAAGACTTTTTGCAATACATTTTCTTTATGTATCTTCATCCGTTGCCGAGATATAGCAGTTTGAATTTGGCTCCTTTGCTCGAAAGGTGTGATGAATAAATTAGTGCATGTTTTGCTCTAAGTTGCTTTAATTGCGCACGACGCGCGGGCTAAAAGTTTACAGAAACTATGCAAAAACCGTCGGCGTAGTCCAGCGAATGTTTCCTGAAAGTTTCATGCGATTCTGAGATGGTTGAAAAATCTTGGAATTTTGACAAAATACTAAGGCTATAGCACAGGGTTTTTTGTCAAAAATTGAAAACCCTTGAGACTTTCAGGAAACCTTCCTTGGACTATAACAAGACTTTTTGCAATACATTTTCTTTATGTGTCTTAATCCGTTGCCGAGATATAGCAGCTTGAGTTTCACTCCTTTGCTCGAAAGGTGTGATGAATAAATTAGTGCATGTTTTGCTCTAATTTGCTCTAATTTCGCACGACGCGCGGGCTGAAAGTTTACAGAAACTATGCAAAAATCGTCCGCGTAGTCCAGGGAATGTTTCCTGAAAGTTTCATGCGATTCTGAGATGGTTGAAAAATCTTGGAATTTTGAAAAAATACTAAGGCTATAGCACAGGGTTTTTTGTCAAAAATTGAAAACTCTTGAAACTTTCAGGAAACCTTCCTTGGACTATAACAAGACTTTTTGCAATACATTTTCTTTATGTATCTTCATCCGTTGCCGAGATATAGCAGCTTGAGTTTCACTCCTTTGCTCGAAAGGTGTGATGAATAAATTAGTGCATGTTTTGGTCTAATTTGCTCTAATTTCGCACGACGCGCGGGCTGAAAGTTTACAAAAACTATGCAAAAATCGTCCGCGTTGTCCAGGGAATGTTTCCTGAAAGTTTCATGCGATTCTGAGATGGTTGAAAAATCTTGGAATTTTGACAAAATACTAAGGCTATAGCACAGGGTTTTTTGTCAAAAATTGAAAACTCTTGAAACTTTCAGGAAACCTTCCTTGGACTATAACAAGACTTTTTGCAATACATTTTCTTTATGTATCTTCATCCGTTGCCGAGATATAGCAGCTTGAATTTGACTCCTTTGCTCGAAAGGTGTGATGAATAAATTAGTGCATATTTTGCTCTAATTTCGCACGGCGCGCGGGCTGAAAGTTTACAGAAAGTATGCAAAAACCGTCAGCGTAGTCCAGCGAAAGTTTCCTGAAAGTTTCATGCGATTCTGAGATGGTTGAAAAATCTTGGAATTTTGACAAAATACTAAGGCTATAGCACAGGGTTTTTTGTCAAAAATTGAAAACTCTTGAAACTTTCAAGAAACCTTTCTTGGACTATAACAAGACTTTTTGCAATATATTTTCTTTATGTATCTTCATCCGTTGCCGAGATAAAGCAGTTTGAATTTAACTCCTTTGCTCGAAAGGTGTGATGAATAAATTAGTGCATGTTTTGCTCTAATTTGCTTTAATTGCGCACGACGCGCGGGCTAAAAGTTTACAAAAACTATGCAAACCCGTCGAAGTACTCTAGGGAATGTTCCCTGAAAGTTTTATGCGATTCTGAGATGGTTGAAAAATCTTGGAATTTTGACAAAATACTAAGGCTATAGCACAGGGTTTTTTGTCAAAAATTGAAAACTCTTGAAACTTTCAGGAAACCTTCCTTGGACTATAACAAAACTTTTTGCAATACATTTTCTTTATGTATCTTCATCCGTTGCCCAGATATAACAGTTTGAATTTGGCTCCTTTGCTCAAAAGGTGTGATGAATAAATTAGTGCTTGTGTTGCTCTAATTTGATCTAATTTTACGCGACGCGCGGGCTAAAAAATTACAAAAACTATGCATAAACCGTCGAGGTTCTCCAGGGAATGTTTCCTGAAAGTTTCATGCGATTCTGAGATGGTTGAAAAATCTTGGAATTTTGAAAAAAAACTAAGGCTATGGCACAGGGTTTTTTGTCAAAAATTGAAAACTCTTGAAACTTTCAGGAAACCTTCCTTGGACTATAACAAGACTTTTTGCAATACATTTTCTTTATGTATCTTCATCCGTTGCCGAGATATAGCAGCTTGAGTTTGGCTCCTTTGCTCCAAAGGTGTGATGAATAAATTAGTGCATATTTTGCTCTAATTTGCTCTAATTTCGCACGACGCGCGGGCTGAAAGTTTACAGAAACTATGCACAAACCGTCGGCGTAGTCCAGCGAATGTTTCCTGAAAGTTTCATGCGATTCTGAGAAGGTTGAAAAATCTTGGAATTTTGACAAAATACTAAGGCTATAGCACAGGGTTTTTTGTCAAAAATTGAAAACCCTTGAGACTTTCAGGAAACCTTCCTTGGACTATAACAAGACTTTTTGCAATATATTTTCTTTATGTATCTTCATCCGTTGCCGAGATATAGCAGTTTGAATTTGGCTCCTTTGCTCGAAAGGTGTGATGAATAAATTAGTGCATGTTTTCCTCTAATTTGCTTTAATTGCGCACGACGCGCGGGCTAAAAGTTTACAAAAACTATGCAAAAACCGTCGAAGTACTCTAGGGAATGTTCCATGAAAGTTTCATGCGATTCTGAGATGGTTGAAAAATCTTGGAATTTTGACAAAATACTAAGGCTATAGCACAGGGTTTTTTGTCAAAAATTGAAAACTCTTGAAACTTTCAGGAAACCTTCCTTGGACTATAACAAGACTTTTTGCAATACATTTTCTTTATGTATCTTCATCCGTTGCCGAGATATAGCAGTTTGAATTTGGCTCCTTTGCTCAAAAGGTGTGATGAATAAATTAGTGCATGTTTTGCTCTAATTTGGTCTAATTTCGCACGACGCGGGGGCTAAAAGTTTACAAAAACTATGCAAAAACCGTCGGCGTAGTCCAGGGAATGTTTCCTGAAAGTTTCATGCAATTCTGAGATGGTTGAAAAATCTTGAAATTTTGACAAAATATTAAGGCTATAGCACAGGGTTTTTTGTCAAAAATTGAAAACCCTTGAAACTTTCAGGAAACCTTCCTTGAAGTATAACAAGACTTTTTGCAATATATTTTCTTTATGTATCTTCATCCGTTGCGGAGATATAGCAGCTTGAATTTGAGTCCTTTCCTCGAAAGGTGTGATGAATAAATTAGTGCATGTTTTGCTCTAATTTGCTCTAATTTCGCACGACGCGCGGGCTAAAAGTTTACAAAAACTATGCAAAAACCGTCGACGTACTCCAGGGAATGTTTCCTGAAACTTTCATGCGATTCTGAGATGGTTGAAAAATCTTGGAATTTTGACAAAATACTAAGGCTATAGCACAGGGTTTTTTGTCAAAAACTGAAAACTCTTGAAACTTTCAGGAAACCTTCCTTGGACTATAACAAGACTTTTTGCAATACATTTCCTTTATGTATCTTCATCCGTTGCCGAGATATAGCAGCTTGAGTTTCACTCCTTTGCTCGAAAGGTGTGATGAATAAATTAGTGCATGTTTTGTTCTAATTTGCTCTAATTTCGCACGACGCGCGGGCTGAAAGTTTACAGAAACTATGCAGAAACCGTCGGCGTAGTCCAGCGAATGTTTCCTGAAAGTTTCATGCGATTCTGAGATGGTTGAAAAATCTTGGAATTTTGACAAAATACTAAGGCTATAGCACAGGGTTTTTTGTCAAAAATTGAAAACCCTTGAGACTTTCAGGAAACCTTTCTTGGACTATAACAAGACTTTTTGCAATATATTTTCTTTATGTATCTTCATCCGTTGCCGAGATATAGCAGTTTGAATTTGGCTCCTTTGCTCGAAAGGTGTGATGAATAAATTAGTGCATGTTTTCCTCTAATTTGCTTTAATTGCGCACGACGCGCGGGCTAAAAGTTTACAAAAACTATGCAAAAACCGTCGAAGTACTTTAGGGAATGTTCCATGAAAGTTTCATGCGATTCTGAGATGGTTGAAAAATCTTGGAATTTTGACAAAATACTAAGGCTATAGCACAGGGTTTTTTGTTAAAAATTGAAAACTCTTGAAACTTTCAGGAAACCTTCCTTGGACTATAACAAAACTTTTTGCAATACATTTTCTTTATGTATCTTCATCCGTTGCCGAGATATAGCAGTTTGAATTTGGCTCCTTTGCTCAAAAGGTGTGATGAATAAATTAGTGCATGTTTTGCTCTAATTTGCTCTAATTTCGCACGACGCGGGGGCTAAAAGTTTACAAAAACTATGCAAAAACCGTCGGCGTAGTCCAGGGAATGTTTCCTGAAAGTTTCATGCAATTCTGAGATGGTTGAAAAATCTTGAAATTTTGACAAAATACTAAGGCTATAGCACAGGGTTTTTTGTCAAAAATTGAAAACCCTTGAAACTTTCAGGAAACCTTCCTTAAAGTATAACAAGACTTTTTGCAATATATTTTCTTTATGTATCTTCATCCGTTGCGGAGATATAGCAGCTTGAATTTGACTCCTTTCCTCGAAAGGTGTGATGAATAAATTAGTGCATGTTTTGCTCTAATTTGGTCTAATTTCGCACGACGCGCGGGCTAAAAGTTTACAAAAACTATGCAAAAACCGTCGACGTACTCCAGGGAATGTTTCCTGAAAGTTTCATGCGATTCTGAGATGGTTGAAAAATCTTGGAATTTTGACAAAATACTAAGGCTATAGCACAGGGTTTTTTGTCAAAAACTGAAAACTCTTGAAACTTTCAGGAAACCTTTCTTGGACTATAACAAGACTTTTTGCAATATATTTTCTTTATGTATCTTCATCCGTTGCCGAGATATAGCAGTTTGAATTTGGCTCCTTTGCTCGAAAGGTGTGATGAATAAATTAGTGCATGTTTTGCTCTAATTTGCTTTAATTGCGCACGACGCGCGGGCTGAAAGTTTACAAAAACTATGCAAAAACCGTCGAAGTACTCTAGGGAATGTTCCCTGAAAGTTTCATGCGATTCTGAGATGGTTGAAAAATCTTGGAATTTTGACAAAATACTAAGGCTATAGCACAGGCTTTTTTGTCAAAAATTGAAAACTCTTAAAACTTTCAGGAAACCTTCCTTGGACTATAACAAGACTTTTTGCAATACATTTTCTTTATGTATCTTCATCCGTTGCCGAGATATAGCAGTTTGAATTTGGCTCCTTTGCTCAAAAGGTGTGATGAATAAATTAGTGCTTGTTTTGCTCTAATTTGCTCTAATTTTACGCGACGCGCGGGCTAAAAGTTTACAAAAACTATGCAAAAACCGTGGAAGTACTCTAGGGAATGTTCCCTGAAAGTTTCATGCGATTCTGAGATGGTTGAAAAATCTTGGAATTTTGACAAAATACTAAGGCTATAGCACAGGGTTTTTTGTCAAAAATTGAAAACTCTTGAAACTTTCAGGAAACCTTCCTTGGACTATAACAAGACTTTTTGCAATACATTTTCTTTATGTATCTTCATCCGTTGCCGAGATATAGCAGCTTGAGTTTCACTCCTTTGCTCGAAAGGTGTGATGAATAAATTAGTGCATGTTTTGCTCTAATTTGCTCTAATTTCGCACGACGCGCGGGCTGAAAGTTTACAAAAACTATGCAAAAATCGTCCGCGTAGTCCAGGGAATGTTTCCTGAAAGTTTCATGCGATTCTGAGATGGTTGAAAAATCTTGGAATTTTGACAAAATACTAAGGCTATAGCACAGGGTTTTTTGTCAAAAATTGAAAACTCTTGAAACTTTCAGGAAACCTTCCTTGGACTATAACAAGACTTTTTGCAATACATTTTCTTTATGTATCTTCATCCGTTGCCGAGATATAGCAGCTTGAGTTTCACTCCTTTGCTCGAAAGGTGTGATGAATAAATTGGTGCATGTTTTGCTCTAATTTGCTCTAATTTCGCACGACGCGCGGGCTGAAAGTTTACAAAAACTATGCAAAAATCGTCCGCGTAGTCCAGGGAATGTTTCCTGAAAGTTTCATGCGATTCTGAGATGGTTGAAAAATCTTGGAATTTTGACAAAATACTAAGGCTATAGCACAGGGTTTTTTGTCAAAAATTGAAAACTCTTGAAACTTTCAGGAAACCTTCCTTGGACTATAACAAGACATTTTGCAATACATTTTCTTTATGTATCTTCATCCGTTGCCGAGATATAGCAGCTTGAGTTTCACTCCTTTGCTCGAAAGGTGTGATGAATAAATTAGTGCATGTTTTGCTCTAATTTGCTCTAATTTCGCACGACGCGCGGGCTGAAAGTTTACAGAAACTATGCAAAAATCGTCCGCGTAGTCCAGGGAATGTTTCCTGAAAGTTTCATGCGATTCTGAGATGGTTGAAAAATCTTGGAATTTTGACAAAATACTAAGGCTATAGCACAGGGTTTTTTGTCAAAAATTGAAAACTCTTGAAACTTTCAGGAAACCTTCCTTGGACTATAACAAGACTTTTTGCAATACATTTTCTTTATGTATATTCATCCGTTGCCGAGATATAGCAGCCTTAATTTGACTCCTTTGCTTGAAAGGTGTGATGAATAAATTAGTGCATGTTTTGCTCTAATTTGGTCTAATTTCGCACGACGCGCGGGCTAAAAGTTTACAAAAACTATGCAAAAACCGTCGACGTACTCCAGGGAATGTTTCCTGAAAGTTTCATGCGATTCTGAGATGGTTGAAAAATCTTGGAATTTTGAAAAAATACTAAGGCTATAGCACAGGGTTTTTTGTCAAAAATTGAAAACTCTTGAAACTTTCAGGAAACCTTTCTTGGACTATAACAAGACTGTTTGCAATACATTTTCTTTATGTATCTTCATCCGTTGAAGAGATATAGCAGCTTGAGTTTCACTCCTTTGCTCGAAAGGTGTGATGAATAAATTAGTGCATGTTTTGTTCTAATTTGCTCTAATTTCGCACGACGCGCGGGCTGAAAGTTTACAAAAACTATGCAAAAATCGTCCGCGTAGTCCAGGGAATGTTTCCTGAAAGTTTCATGCGATTCTGAGATGGTTGAAAAATCTTGGAATTTTGACAAAATACTAAGGCTATAGCACAGGGTTTTTTGTCAAAAATTGAAAACTCTTGAAACTTTCAGGAAACCTTTCTTGGACTATAACAAGACTTTTTGCAATATATTTTCTTTATGTATCTTCATCCGTTGCGGAGATATAGCAGTTTGAATTTGGCTCCTTTGCTCGAAAGGTGTGATGAATAAATTAGTGCATGTTTTGCTCTAATTTGCTCTAATTTCGCACGACGCGCGGGCTGAAAGTTTACAAAAATTATGCAAAAATCGTCCGCGTAGTCCAGGGAATGTTTCCTGAAAGTTTCATGCGATTCTGAGATGGTTGAAAAATCTTGGAATTTTGACAAAATACTAAGGCTATAGCACAGGGTTTTTTGTCAAAATTTGAAAACACTTGAAACTTTCAGGAAACCTTCCTTGGACTATAACAAGACTTTTTGCAATACATTTTCTTTATGTATCTTCATCCGTTGCCGAGATATAGCAGCTTGAGTTTCACTCCTTTGCTCGAAAGGTGTGATGAATAAATTAGTGCTTGTTTTGCTCTAGTTTGCTCTAATTTTACGCGACGCGCGGGCTAAAAGTTTACAAAAACTATGCAAAAACCGTCGAAGTACTCTAGGGAATGTTCCCTGAAAGTTTCATGCGATTCTGAGATGGTTGAAAAATCTTGGAATTTTGACAAAAAACTAAGGCTATAGCACAGGGTTTTTTGTCAAAAATTGAAAACCCTTGAAACTTTCAGGAAACCTTCCTTGAAGTATAACAAGACTTTTTGCAATATATTTTCTTTATGTATCTTCATCCGTTGCGGAGATATAGCAGCTTGAATTTGAGTCCTTTCCTCGAAAGGTGTGATGAATAAATTAGTGCATGTTTTGCTCTAATTTGCTCTAATTTCGCACGACGCACGGGCTAAAAGTTTACAAAAACTATGCAAAAACCGTAGACGTACTCCAGGGAATGTTTCCTGAAAGTTTTATGCGATTCTGAGATGGTTGAAAAATCTTGGAATTTTGAAAAAATACTAAGGCTATAGCACAGGGTTTTTTGTCAAAATTGAAAACTCTTGAAACTTTCAGGAAACCTTCCTTGGACTATAACAAGACTTTTTGCAATACATTTTCTTTATGTATCTTCATCCGTTGCCGAGATATAGCAGCTTGAGTTTCACTCCTTTGCTCGAAAGGTGTGATGAATAAATTAGTGCATGTTTTGTTCTAATTTGCTCTAATTTCGTACGACGCGCGGGCTGAAAGTTTACAAAAACTATGCAAAAATCGTCCGCGTAGTCCAGGGAATGTTTCCTGAAAGTTTCATGCGATTCTGAGATGGTTGAAAAATCTTGGAATTTTGACAAAATACTAAGGCTATAGCACAGGGTTTTTTGTCAAAAATTGAAAACTCTTGAAACTTTCAGGAAACCTTCCTTGGACTATAACAAGACTTTTTGCAATACATTTTCTTTATGTATCTTCATCCGTTGCGGAGATATAGCAGCTTGAATTTGACTCCTTTGCTCGAAAGGTGTGATGAATAAATTAGTGCATATTTTGCTCTAATTTGCTCTAATTTCGCACGACGCGCGAGCTGAAAGTTTACAGAAACTATGCACAAACCGTCGGCGTAGTCCAGCGAATGTTTCCTGAAAGTTTCATGCGATTCTGAGATGGTTGAAAAATCTTGGAATTTTGACAAAATACTAAGGCTATAGCACAGGGTTTTTTGTCAAAAATTGAAAACTCTTGAAACTTTCAGGAAACCTTTCTTGGACTATAACAAGACTTTTTGCAATATATTTTCTTTATGTATCTTCATCCGTTGCCGAGATATAGCAGTTTGAATTTGGCTCCTTTGCTCGAAAGGTGTGATGAATAAATTAGTGCATGTTTTGCTCTAATTTGCTTTAATTGCGCACGACGCGCGGGCTGAAAGTTTACAAAAACTATGCAAAAACCGTCGAAGTACTCTAGGGAATGTTCCCTGAAAGTTTCATGCGATTCTGAGATGGTTGAAAAATCTTGGAATTTTGACAAAATACTAAGGCTATAGCACAGGCTTTTTTGTCAAAAATTGAAAACTCTTGAAACTTTCAGGAAACCTTCCTTGGACTATAACAAAACTTTTTGCAATACATTTTCTTTATGTATCTTCATCCGTTGCCGAGATATAGCAGTTTGAATTTGGCTCCTTTGCTCAAAAGGTGTGATGAATAAATTAGTGCTTGTTTTGCTCTAATTTGCTCTAATTTTACGCGACGCGCGGGCTAAAAGTTTACAAAAACTATGCAAAAACCGTGGAAGTACTCTAGGGAATGTTCCCTGAAAGTTTCATGCGATTCTGAGATGGTTGAAAAATCTTGGAATTTTGACAAAAAACTAAGGCTATAGCACAGGGTTTTTTGTCAAAAATTGAAAACTCTTGAAACTTTCAGGAAACCTTCCTTGAACTATAACAAGACTTTTTGCAATACATTTTCTTTATGTATCTTCATCCGTTGCCGAGATATAGCAGTTTGAATTTGACTCCTTTCCTCGAAAGGTGTGATGAATAAATTAGTGCATGTTTTGCTCTAATTTGCTCTAATTTCGCACGACGCGCGGGCTAAAAGTTTACAAAAACTATGCAAAAACCGTCGACGTACTCCAGGGAATGTTTCCTGAAAGTTTCATGCGATTCTGAGATGGTTGAAAAATCTTGGAATTTTGAAAAAATACTAAGGCTATAGCACAGGGTTTTTTGTCAAAAATTGAAAACTCTTGAAACTTTCAGGAAACCTTCCTTGGACTATAACAAGACTTTTTGCAATACATTTTCTTTATGTATCTTCATCCGTTGCCGAGATATAGCAGCTTGAGTTTCACTCCTTTGCTCGAAAGGTGTGATGAATAAATTAGTGCATGTTTTCCTCTAATTTGCTCTAATTTCGCACGACGCGCGGGTTGAAAGTTTACAAAAACTATGCAAAAATCGTCCGCGTAGTCCAGGGAATGTTTCCTGAAAGTTTCATGCGATTCTGAGATGGTTGAAAAATCTTGGAATTTTGAAAAAATACTAAGGCTATAGCACAGGGTTTTTTGTCAAAAATTGAAAACTCTTGAAACTTTCAGGAAACCTTCCTTGGACTATAACAAGACTTTTTGCAATACATTTTCTTTATGTATCTTCATCCGTTGCCGAGATATAGCAGCTTGAGTTTCACTCCTTTGCTCGAAAGGTGTGATGAATAAATTAGTGCATGTTTTGCTCTAATTTGCTCTAATTTCGCACGACGCGCGGGCTGAAAGTTTACAAAAACTATGCAAAAATCGTCCGCGTAGTCCAGGGAATGTTTCCTGAAAGTTTCATGCGATTCTGAGATGGTTGAAAAATCTTGGAATTTTGACAAAATACTAAGGCTATAGCACAGGGTTTTTTGTCAAAAATTGAAAACTCTTGAAACTTTCAGGAAACCTTCCTTGGACTATAACAAGACTTTTTGCAATACATTTTCTTTATGTATCTTCATCCGTTGCCGAGATATAGCAGCTTGAATTTGACTCCTTTGCTCGAAAGGTGTGATGAATAAATTAGTGCATATTTTGCTCTAATTTGCTCTAATTTCGCACGACGCGCGGGCTGAAAGTTTACAGAAACTATGCTAAAACCGTCGGCGTAGTCCAGCGAATGTTTCCTGAAAGTTTCATGCGATTCTGAGATGGTTGAAAAATCTTGGAATTTTGACAAAATACTAAGGCTATAGCACAGGGTTTTTTGTCAAAAATTGAAAACTCTTGAAACTTTCAGGAAACCTTTCTTGGACTATAACAAGACTTTTTGCAATATATTTTCTTTATGTATCTTCATCCGTTGCCGAGATATAGCAGTTTGAATTTGGCTCCTTTGCTCGAAAGGTGTGATGATTAAATTAGTGCATGTTTTGCTCTAATTTGCTTTAATTGCGCACGACGCGCGGGCTAAAAGTTTACAAAAACTATGCAAAAACCGTCGAAGTACTCTAGGGAATGTTCCCTGAAAGTTTCATGCGATTCTGAGATGGTTGAAAAATCTTGGAATTTTGACAAAATACTATGAATAATTTAGTGCATGTTTTGCTCTAATTTGCTTTAATTGCGCACGACGCGCGGGCTAAAAGTTTACAAAAACTATGCAAAAACCGTCGAAGTACTCTAGGGAATGTTCCCTGAAAGTTTCATGCGATTCTGAGGTGGTTAAAAAATCTTGGAATTTTGACAAAATACTAAGGCTATAGCACAGGGTTTTTTGTCAAAAATTGAAAACTCTTGAAACTTTCAAGAAATCTTCCTTGGACTATAACAAGACTTTTTGCAATAGATCTTCTTTATGTATCTTCATCCGTTGCCGAGATATAGTAGCTTGAATTTGGCTCCTTTGCTCGAAAGGTGTGATGAATAAATTAGTGCATGTTTTGCTCTAATTTGCTGTAATTTCTGACGACGCGCGGCTGAAAGTTTACAAAACCTATGCAAACTCCGTCCGGATAGTCCCAGGAACGTTTCCTGAAAGTTTCATGAGATTCTGAGATGGTCGTAAAGTAACCGGATTTTGACAAAATACTAACTTAAAGGCTTATAGACTTAAAGGCTAGAGCAGAGGGTGATTATAGTATATCTTGAGAGTATTTGAAGAACTGTAGTGAAAAACCCACAACAGGTACATGTGATTTAATTGAATAACGTGTTATCCGCATTGTTACCTTTTTTGCTAGAAACTAAATTTCTAACTTCTAAAAAGAGTTTTTTTTTTAAATTTAATTTGCATTCGTTATGGAGTGTAGGTTGGGTAGAAAACCATGGTCCATCAAAAGGTCAGTCTAGAAGTATATATAAAATATCAGGTTTTCTTTTAAACAAACTCAAGTTACAGTCTGGCAGCGCCGACAGAATGATCCCGCGATAAACACAATTACAGACTGCATCAGATGTGACGTGTACGGCTGGAGTGGTGTACCCAAACCCATTTTGTCAGTCAGCTGAGCGGTTAAAGCTTCTGCTCCAGCTCCTACGGGAACAGTTACCGCTACTTCTTGCAATGCGCATGCAACATGCAAATACTTACTTCGGGGAAAAGATGGAGGGAGGAAATCGCGCGGGAAAGCTGAATTGGAGTGATAACACAACCTCTATACTCCTCGATATTTGGGAGGACGAGAGTATTCAAGTTCCCTTCAGCAACTGCAAAGGCTTGAAACAATGAAGCCAAGTCTACAAGTCGTTGCTGATAAGTTTATACAAGCTTATCTTCGCCCAGCCGCCACTATTCAATACGTCCATCATCCGTGTTTCTAAATACTGTAATATACACTATCTGAACAAGTACCCAAGACATATTTACAGTAAAAGGTGATTGTGACATTTGGTAAAAATCCACCCGTATTTGTTGGATACCTGAAGGAAGCCCAGTTTACAGTTGGCAGACGTATATTTAATAAATTTCCACTGGTTTGCCGTGGTGTGGACTCTTATTTACCACGATTTACGTCATCACATGGTCAAAATGTTGTGGACTCACGAGGCGCTTCGCCGAGTGAGTCCACAACAAATTTTGACCATGTGATGACGTAAATCGTGGTAAATAAGAGTCCACACCACGGCAAACCAGTGGAAATTTGTTTTTTACCACAATATTTAGAAATGTACAAGAAAGTTTTGTTGTATTTCGTTGCAAAGCGTGACACGCTGGCGTCAGCTAGCGTCATATCGTTGTCTGGACTTTTATTTACCACGGTTAATCCACCAATCAGAGTGCGAGAAACTAGTGTGTTGTGGTAAAAATATTAACTGCAATGAATAAATGCTCTGCAGAAGTTAAAGTACTTGTGTGGTACAGTTCGGCTTTCTCGTCTTTTAATACATTGATACGCTTGGCGGTATAAGTAACCATTGTTCAGAGTTCTCCGATCACTGGTCAAAGTTACAATGCCAATTAACGATAACAAGATAATGAAAGCGTGATGGAGAATGTTTCAATGAATTGTGCATGCGTTCCTTTTTTGAGCATTGTTTGTTACAGTTACAGTTAAAGTTGAAATAAAGAAATACCGGTTGTTTAAATCTGAGAAACAAACAAGCGACCCCTTCTAATACGCGCCCCCCTTCTAATAAGGGTTCTCCCTCGAGATCCAAAGATTAAGTAAGCGCCGGGGGCAATTATTCGAGCATTTATGGTGTTTGGCATCCGCTGTACAAACTGACTTGGGCCCCGTCCACACTAATCCGGATAAATTTGAAAACGGAGGTTTGGTATGAAAACGCATCGAAAGTTTTCCGTCCACACTACCGTTTTCGAGTCGTTTTTGCTGTCCACACTAAAAAAGGGTTTTCGAAAATACCCGTTCTCGGTCACAGAAATCGCGTCTTAGTGTAGAAGGGAGGCCAAAACGGATAAATAAATATCCGTTTTCAAATTTATCCGGATTAATGTGGACGGGGCCTTAATGAAACCCCCTGAATTCACGATCACTTCTATTCAGATATCAAGGTCATTGTCAGGGTCTTCCTCGTCAAAATCGTCCACTTCGTCAGGTTGATAGAAGATGTTGCCCTTGTCAACTGCGTCTTTGGTATTTTTGTGGAACATGTATGGCAGACTCAACTTGGCTCGTGCCACACGCTCGTCCTCACTTAGCTTGAGATTGAATGACAAATTGGATGTGGGATCGACCTGAAAGTATTCGACAGAGGAAGTCAAAACTTGAGCTGCATACTGTAGGTTCCTCCTGATTCCCCTCGGCTCTGTTTAAATGCTGTTACTTCTTTTCTGTTGTCTCAAGCCCTTTCACACAACAGGCACTTGAATGAGCACAATTGACAAGGCCGAGATATTCTGCTAGAGAAATGCTACATTTAACAATTCTTATTCGCCGAATCGGTAAATATCCACCGCGTATCACTGACACTGTGGCAAATAATTATTTTAGTATACTGTATACCACACAAATTTTAGTCAGCTCCAAAACAGTTATCTTATTTTTTGAGAAAAATGGGCAAAAATTGTGTTCGCGCGGGTAGTATGTTTCATTGAAAAGCCGCCGCGAGGTGAAAAGTACTTGCTATTCCGAGATTGAGGAGCCAATCATAACGTGTTAAAGACTATTCACTTGCGTGGTATATACTAATGACAATAGCGAGACTAAACAGAGAGATTTACTTCACAGCCACTCATTTATACGAGAAGTAAAAAGTGGCTGCTACAAGTGGTTTATACAGCTTATTCCAAAATGGCGGCCGCACGGATTAGACTAGGTTGACTTACATGGAAACTAGGGCCTGCTAAAACCCAGGTTTTATCCGTGTGGCGACCATTTGGAATAAGGTGTCTTGTTAGGATAAATAAGTTGGTAAACATTTGATTGACTTTGTACAGCCTACCTCATCCTCACTATTTCTTCTTGCACAATCTCTGTGCCAGCCACGTTCAGGGAAATCAAACAAATGGGCCCCTTGCATGGTGATCCTGTACTGCTGCATCTAAAACACAACATTCAAATACATTCTAACTAAAGTCAGCACCGATTATATCCCACAATTTATTCCTTTAAATTATTCTTGAGAGTGGGCAACTGTTCGTACATCTCCTTCAGTTTCTCATCAGCACATACTGCATGATACTAGTTGCCATGGTTTCAGTACATACTGTATTATATTAAAGTCAAGCAACCACAGAAAGTCTGGTTGACATTAGATCAGCAGTCCTGCCATTCTCTGTGAACAAACACACGAACACCCAAACAAACCAACCCCAGTAAACATCCCCGCTAATCTATAATCTATTGTATATCTATATATTATTATATAGACACGAGTGTTTTACTGGAAAATATACCGTGCGTAAAATCCATACGAAACTACATCCGGGACCCGAGTGGCGTATTTTCCATATCCTCACTAGTGAGGATATCGTTGGCATCATTTCCCGCTTTTGCACGGTTTGTGCAATTTCTAGTAAAACACTCGTGTCTATTATAATAAAAAGAAAATTACACAGCGGCTTGAAGATATGGATTTTATTTTCTCGTGGTAAAAACAATATTTTACTCACTCGCGAAGCGCTCGTTCGTAAAATATTGTTTTTACCACTCGAAAATAAAATTCATATCTTCGCGCCTCCGTGTAATATCCTCTATTTAGTACAAATAATAATTATAAATAATAACTATTTTAGACGCAGTAGTACGGAGAACATACTGGTCTATAGTAGAACTGAATTTCAGTCATTTTCTTCCTAAATTAAGCAGCAAGAAACAAACACCATGAAATTCCTGCTTTAAATTTCCAACTTTTAGTTTCTGTTTTACCTTGACATCATACTGTAAATAAAATACACTAATTAGGGGCAGTGTCATGAGATGGGCATGTGAAGGCATTTGATCGAATCTTGAAAATTAATTGCTCAATGTTTTCGAGCTTGAAGTCCGAGACAAAGTCCACAACGGCAGCGAGCTATCGAGCGGCAGATCCACCGCAACTTTGAAAAGAATGGGTGAATGTTTCTAAGATTCAACCAAACGCGTGTGCATGTATATCTCATGACACTGCCTCTTTAGTTCAACTGACCTTTCTAAGCACCTTTCCTGATTTTCTCTTGTGTAAAACTTTGCAGCAACACCGCAGTTGATCTAAAGGAAAAAAGAAACTCAAAAGTGGGTGGTGGGGGTGGGGAGGGGGAGGAGGGGGGGACTCCCACACAAAGAGGACAGCGATGCTCGTCGGGAACTTCGTTTTGACCCCTAAGAGGTACTAAAATGGGTGTGGCTCAAGCTTATTTGACCCCTAAAAGGTACCAATGAAAGCATACCAAGAATTTAAAGTTTCGGGAGTTTGCAGCTGAAAAGAACAAAACTGAAAAGAACAGCCCGTTTATTGTTTACAGTGCTGTGACTACAGGGATGCGACCCATACGATAAAAGTGCATTCAACTAACAACTGACCCCTAAACAGTACCAAATCACATAAAAATGTCAGTGTTTAATGTTGAGCACCCTAAATGGTATCAAAACCCGTAATTTTAACCCCTAAGAGGTACAGCGAGCATCCCTGTCCCTTTTTACATGGGAGTCTCCCCCCAGGGGGGGGGGGGGGGGGGGGGGGGGGGGAGGGTTGGTACATAAATAATATTATCTCTGGTTTGAGTTGAAACAATCTTCAGGTGATTTTCACAACACCAGAAATCAAAGTCACTGCTAATCACATAAGCCGTAAGAACCCCTATCAACCAATCAGCTTGATAAAGTAATATAATTTTGTGATTCAGTTTTAATTTGAATAAGAATCCAATAAGCAGTGTAAGAAAATGTCATCGCCACTTGTCTGCCTTAGATCATGGTATCAAAGTGCTAACATTGTGGATACAGAATGAAAAACAAAACTAAGGTTTAGCATAGACTTCAGTGCTCGACATTAAGGTTTTAGGTTGGTTGCCCTTCAGACTGTAGATTGACTTCAAGCAATAGAAAGTTTCATAATTTCTAGTTGCCCGGCCCAGAATTTACTTGCCCGACCAAAAGTTTTGGTTGCCCCGGGCAAGCGGGCAACCGTTAATGTCGAGCGCTGGACTTTGCTTGTTACAGATAATTATGTAAACTTAAAAAAATGTTTTGATGTGATGCGAACTACCTGTCAAGCAGAGGGCTGAAGTGTCAAGAGATACAGAGATATGAGAGGATGCAAGGGAATTGATGCAATCCAGAGTATGTTTATCATGAAGGTCCATATGAACCAAGCAGACGACTTGAACCACTTGGAATCCTAAAGGAAAAGCAAACTTGCATTATTACTGTGCATACAGTACAAACAGAAAAAAAGGAATAGCAGTTAGAGCAGCTTTATGATTGCTAGGGCAAAAATATAACCTTGTCTAATTGTGTCCAAATTGGTAATGCTTTGTGTCCCAAATGAACAATAACCGGCTTTCACTCCCAAGAGAAATCAGCTCCAATTTTCTCCTTTAGTTTCTCACCCAAAGTACATCATAGAGTAAGGAAAACTTGGCTTTTCATACCTTGATCAAATGAAAACTGATTATACTTCAATTCTCACTACATCACACATACATTTAAAAGGTTGTGCATTTTGATCTTGGGAGTGAAAGGGTTGAAGACACATCGCAAGTACTTTTGCCAGAAAATACTGTCTTTAGGGTCCTGGGTTTAGTGATTACAGTATAACAGACCTGCCAACTGAACTTAAAACGAGGAATGACAGAACGGTGGAATATTGTTTTAGTATATACCACACAAGTTTAACAGCCAACTCCCAAATAGCTATTTTAAAGTGGGCAAAAATTGGGTTCGCGCGCCATTTTGTTTTACCGGAAGCCGCCGGGAGGTGAATAGCACTTGATATTCCAAGATTGAGGAGCCAATCAGAGCGCGCGAAAAGCACTATTCACTTGTGTGGTATATAGTAAACCCTGATATCCTACATATATATCTGAATATATCCTACAACACGGAATGGTGGAATACTCCCCGAAATCTCAAAATGCAAAATGGTGGAACACAACCCTAAAACCACCTTTTGTATTTGAATCTGAATGTCATTCTCTCTGCCTGTCAGTCTTTTCCTTTCATCTCGCTTGTATGTAGTTCTTCTCTTTATTTATTAATATTATATTTTCCCACTGCCCTCTTACTCAGTGTATTGTGCCATTCTATATTTTAGGATTTTCAGGGTATGAACCACCAATTCGCCACTCCTTAGTTTAGGGCCACCCGACCTGCCAACTCCCATGGACCCTTGAGAGTTCTGCCACCAACTAAGCATAGTGCAGATTCCATACTCTAACCCAAATCTTTGAGTTTGGCAGAGAACAAACACTTTGTAGCTGTCTGTTTTTACTTACCAACTACATTGATCGAGCACAGTTGGTGCACTGAGCAGCAAGTTGATGAGCTTGAGTGCCATAACAACAATTTACTGAGAGAATCAATCACAACAGCTACTTTAGTAGGTTCACCTGTGAACAACAATAATCATGACACATGATAATGGGTTTGCTAGCCTTGGTGTAGGTCTGTCAAGTGAAACAAAGAAGTATCAAAATCACGTCTTTAGTTTCTTGGTTATATTTAAATCTGGTTTGTTTATTTTTGATTTAGCTACTGTAGGTTAGGGTGATATAGCAAAGATATGACAAAGGTCCAATCAAGCAACCCTGCATGGTTGAGTGGTTCACGGCTAAGGAGAGCGGAGAGTGGAAAAAAAAAAAAAAAAAAAAAAGAGAGGGAAATGAGAAAGGAGGGAGTGGGGAAATATTAGGGGTAGGGGATATATTTGGTTCTTTTCTTTTCCCCCATTTTGATTTTAAAACCAGTTTGAATAACCAGTTTTTTTTCTTAAACCAGAATACCAAGAACTGGTATGGAATATGAGAATGTGTCATGGTGTCAAGTCCTGTCTATTGTTGAGAAAATAATGATTAGCAAAATACTGTAAACACCATATAAACACAGTAAACCAGACAAACTTGAGCAAGACACAAACATGGCTGCATCAAATAACAAACAGTTTAGTTTTGTACCTGGAACTTTTTTAACAGTTGAGTCCAGCTGTGTGAAGGAAGCCTTGACGAGCTCCACTACATTTGAGTCTTTGTGGATGAATGCACGATCACCACTGTGTACAAACAACAAACATATAGTAGCATATTTTAACATATTTTATTCCTAAGGGTCCCCCTGTGGATTTTTTTCTAAGGGTCCCCACTTTGGATTTTTTTCGTAAGGGTCCCCTTTTTGGATTTTATTCGTAAGGGTCCCCCCTTTGAATTCTTTTCGTAAGGGTCCACCCTTTGGATTTTTTTCCTAAGGGTCCCCCCTTTGGATTTTATTCGTAAGGGTCCCCCCTGTGGATTTTTTTAGTAAGGGTCCCCCCTTTGAATTTTATTCGTAAGGGTCCCCCTGTGGATTTTTCTCGTAAGGGTCCCCCTTTGGGCTTTTTTAGTAAGGGTCCTCCCTTTGGATTTTTTAGTAAGGGTCCCCCTATTGGATTTTATTCATAAGGTTCCCCCCTTTGGATTTTATTCGTAAGGGTCCCCCCTTTCAATTTTTTTCGCAAGGGTCACCCCTTTGGATTTTTTTCGAAAGGGTCCCCCTTTGGATTTTATTCATAAGGGTCCCCCTTTTGGATTTTTTTCGTAAGGGTCCCCCCTTTGGATTTTTTTCGTAAGGGTCCCCCCTTTGAATTTTTTTCGTAAGAGTCCCCCCCTTTGAAATTTTTTTGGAAAGGGTCCCCCCTTTGGATTTTTTTGGAAAGGGTCCACCCTTTGGATTTTTTTCAAAAGGGTTCCCCCCTTTGGATTTTTTCTAAGGGTCCCCCCTTTGGATTTTTTTCGCAAGGGTCCCCCCATTAGATTTTATTCGTGAAGGTCCCCCCTTTGAAATTTTTTTGGAAAGGGTCCATCCTTTGGATTTTTTCGAAAGGGTCCCCCTTTTGGATTTCTTTCAAAAGGGTTCCCTCCTTTGGATTTTTTTCGAAAGGGTCACCCCTTTGGATTTTTTTCGTAAGGGTCCCCCCTTTGGATTTTATTCATAAGGGTCCCCCATTTGGATTTTTTTCAAAAGGGTCCCCCCTTTGGATTTTTTTCATAAGGGTCCCCTCTTTGGATTTTTTTCGAAAGTGCCCCCCCCTTTGAAATTTTTTTGGAAAGGGTCCCCCCTTTGGATTATTTTCGAAAGGGTCCCCCTATTGGATTTTTTTCAAAAGGGTTCCCTCCTTTGGATTTTTTTCGAAAGGGTCCCCATTTTGGATTTTTTTCAAAAGGGACCCTTATTTCGATTTTATTCGTAAGGGTCCCCCGTTTGGATTTTATTTGAAAGAGTCCCCCCTTTGGATTTTATTCATAAGGTCCCCCCTTTGGATTTTTTTCGTAAGGGTCCCCCCTGTGGATTTTATTCATAAGGGTCCCCTCTTTGGATTTTATTCGTAAGGGTCCCCCCTTTGGATTTTTTCGAAAGGGTCCCTCTTGGATTTTTTTCAAAAGGGTTCCCTCCTTTGGATTTTTTTCGAAAGGGTCACCCCTTTGGATTTTTTTCGTAAGGGTCCCCCCTTTGGATTTTATTCATAAGGGTCCCCCCATTTGATTTTTTTCAAAAGGGTCCCCCCTTTGGATTTTTTTCATAAGGGTCCCCCCTTTGGATTTTTTTCGAAAGGGTCCCCCCCTTTGAAATTTTGTTGGAAAGGGTCCCCCTTTCGATTTTTTTCGAAAGGGTCCCCCTTCTGGATGTTTTTCAAAAGGGTCGAAAGGGTCCCACCTTTCCTCGAAAGGGTCCCCATTTGGATATTATTTGTAAGGGTCCACACTTTAGATTTTATTCATAAGGGTCCCCCCTTTGGAATTTCCTCGAAAAGGTACCCCCTTTGGATTTTTTTCGTAAGGGTCCCCCCTGTGGATTTTATTCATAAGGGTCTCCCCTTTGGAATTTTTTTCGAAAGGGTCCCCCCTTTGTCTTTTTTCGAAAGGGTCCCCCCTTTGGATTTTTTTCGAAAGGGTCCCCCATTTGGATATTATTTGTAAGGGTCCCCCCTTTAGATTTTATTCATAAGGGTCCCCCCTTTGGATTTTCCTCGAAAGGGTACCCCCTTTGGATTTTTTTCGTAAGGGTCCCCCCTTTGGATTTTATTCATAAGGGTCCCCCCTTGGATTTTATTCGTAAGGGTCCCCCCTTTGGATTTTTTCGAAAGGGTCCCTCTTGGATTTTTTTCAAAAGGGTTCCCTCCTTTGGATTTTTTTCGAAAGGGTCACCCCTTTGGATTTTTTTCGTAAGGGTCCCCCCTTTGGATTTTATTCATAAGGGTCCCCCCATTGAATTTTTTTCAAAAGGGTCCCCCCTTTGGATTTTTTTCATAAGGGTCCCCCCTTTGGATTTTTTTCGAAAGGGTCCCCCCCTTTGAAATTTTGTTGGAAAGGGTCCCCTCTTTCGATTTTTTTCGAAAGGGTCCCCCTTTTGGATTTTTTTCAAAAGGGTCGAAAGGGTCCCACCTTTCCTCGAAAGGGTCCCCATTTGGATATTATTTGTAAGGGTCCACACTTTAGATTTTATTCATAAGGGTCCCCCCTTTGGATTTTCCTCGAAAAGGTACCCCCTTTGGATTTTTTTCCTAAGGGTCCCCCCTGTGGATTTTATTCATAAGGGTCCCACCTTTGGATTTTTTTCGAAAGGGTCCCCCCTTTGTCTTTTTTCGAAAGGGTCCCCCCTTTGGATTTTTTTCGAAAGGGTCCCCCATTTGGATATTATTTGTAAGGGTCCCCCCTTTAGATTTTATTCATAATGGTCCCCCCTTTGGATTTTCCTCGAAAGGGTACCCCCTTTGGATTTTTTTCGTAAGGGTCCCCCCTTTGGATTTTATTCATAAGGGTCTCCCCTTTGGATTTTTTTTAAAAGGGTCCCCCCTTTGGATTTTATTCATAAGGGTCCCCCCTTTGGATTTTTTTCGAAAGGGTCCCCCATTTGGATATTATTTGTAAGGGTCCCCCCTTTAGATTTTATTCATAAGGGTCCCCCCTTTGGATTTTCCTCGAAAGGGTACCCCTTTTGGATTTTTTTCGTAAGGGTCCCCCCTTTGGATTTTATTCATAAGGGTCCCCCCTTTGGATTTTATTCGTAAGGGTCCCCCCTTTGGATTTTTTCGAAAGGGTCCCTCTTGGATTTTTTTCAAAAGGGTTCCCTCTTTTGGATATTTTTCGAAAGGGTCACCCCTTTGGATTTTTTTCGTAAGGGTCCCCCCTTTGGATTTTATTCATAAGGGTCCCCCCATTGGATTTTTTTCAAAAGGGTCCCCCCTTTGGATTTTTTTCATAAGGGTCCCCCCTTTGGATTTTTTTCGAAAGGGTCCCCCCCTTTGAAATTTTGTTGGAAAGGGTCCCCCCTGTCGATTTTTTTCGAAAGGGTCCCCCTTTTGGATTTTTTTCAAAAGGGTCCCCCCTTTGGATTTTATTCATAAGGGTCCCTCCTTTGGATTTTATTCGTAAGGGTCCCCCCTTTGGATTTTTTCGAAAGGGTCCCTCTTGGATTTTTTTCAAAAGGGTTCCCTCTTTTGGATTTTTTTCGAAAGGGTCACCCCTTTGGATTTTTTTCGTAAGGGTCCCCCCTTTGGATTTTATTCATAAGGGTCCCCCCATTGGATTTTTTTCAAAAGGGTCCCCCCTTTGGATTTTTTTCATAAGGGTCCCCCCTTTGGATTTTTTTCGAAAGGGTCCCCCCCTTTGAAATTTTGTTGGAAAGGGTCCCCCCTGTCGATTTTTTTCGAAAGGGTCCCCCTTTTGGATTTTTTTCAAAAGGGTCCCCCCTTTGGATTTTATTCATAAGGGTCCCCCCTTTGGATTTTATTCGTAAGGGTCCCCCCTTTGGATTTTTTCGAAAGGGTCCCTCTTGGATTTTTTTCAAAAGGGTTCCCTCTTTTGGATTTTTTTCGAAAGGGTCACCCCTTTGGATTTTTTTCGTAAGGGTCCCCCCTTTGGATTTTATTCATAAGGGTCCCCCCATTGGATTTTTTTCAAAAGGGTCCCCCCTTTGGATTTTTTTCATAAGGGTCCCCCCTTTGGATTTTTTTCGAAAGGGTCCCCCCCTTTGAAATTTTGTTGGAAAGGGTCCCCCCTGTCGATTTTTTTCGAAAGGGTCCCCCTTTTGGATTTTTTTCAAAAGGGTCGAAAGGGTCCCATCTTTCCTCGAAAGAGTCCCCCATTTGGATATTATTTGTAAGGGTCCCCACTTTAGATTTTATTCATAAGGGTCCCCCCTTTGGATTTTCCTCGAAAAGGTACCCCCTTTGGATTTTTTTCGTAAGGGTCCCCCCTGTGGATTTTATTCATAAGGGTCCCACCTTTGGATTTTTTTCGAAAGGGTCCCCCCTTTGTCTTTTTTCGAAAGGGTCCCCCCTTTGGATTTTTTTCGAAAGGGTCCCCCATTTGGATATTATTTGTAAGGGTCCCCCCTTTAGATTTTATTCATAAGGGTCCCCCCTTTGGATTTTCCTCAAAAGGGTACCCCCTTTGGATTTTTTTCGTAAGGGTCCCCCCTTTGGATTTTATTCATAAGGGTCTCCCCTTTGGAATTTTTTTAAAAGGGTCCCTCCTTTGGATTTTTTTCATAAGGGTCCCCCCTTTGGATTTTATTTATAAGGGTCCCCCCTGTGGATTTTTTTCATAAGGGTCCCCCCTTTGGATTTTTTTCGAAAGGGTCCCCCCTTTGAATTTTTTTCGTAAGGGTCCCCACTTTGGATTTTCCTCGAAAGGGTACCCCCTTTGGATTTTTTTCGTAAGGGTACTCCCTTTGGATTTTATTCATAAGGGTCCCCCCTTTGGATTTTTTTTAAAAGGGTCCCCCCTTTGGATTTTTTTCATAAGGGTCCCCCCTTTGGATTTTTTTCCAAAGGGTCCCCCCTTTGGATATTTTTCGAAGGGGTCCCCCTTTGGATTTTTTTCGAAAGGGTCCTCCTTTTGGATATTATTTGTAAGGGTCCCCCATTTAGATTTTATTCATAAGGGTCCCCCCTTAGAATTTTTTTTGAAAGGGTCCCCCCTTTGGATTTTTTTCGCAAGGGTCCCCCCTTTGGATTTTATTCATAAGGGTCCCCCCTTTCAATTTTTTTCAAATGGGTCCACCCTTTGGATTTTATTCGTAAGGGTCCCCCCTTTAAATTTTTTTCGAAAGGGTCCCTCTTTGGATTTTTTTTCGAAAGGATCCCCCTTTGGATTTTTTTCCAAAGGGTCCCCCCTTTGGATTTTTTTCGAAAGGGTCTCCTATTTAGATTTTATTCGCAAGGGTCCCCCGTTTGGATTTTATTTGAAAGAGTCCCCCTTTGGATTTTATTGGTAAGGGTCCCCCGTTTGGATTTATTTGAAAGAGTCCCCCCTTTGGATTTTATTCATAAGGGTCCCCCCTTTGGATTTTTTGTAAGGGTCCTCCCCATGGATTTTATTCGGAAGGGTCCCCCCCTTTGGATTTTATTCGTAAGGGTCCCCCCTTTGGATTTTATTCATAAGGGTCCCCCATGTGGATTTTATTCATAAGGGTCCCCCCTTTGGACTTCTTTCGTAAGGGACCCCCTTTGGACTTTTATCGAAAGGGTCCCCCCTTTGGATTTTTTTCGAAAGGGTCCCCATTTGGATATTATTTGTAAGGGTCCCCCCTTTAGATTTTATTTATAAGGGTCCCCCCATTGGATTTTTTTCGAAATGGTCCCCCCTTTGGATATTTTTCGAAAGGGTTCCCCCTTTGGATTTTTTTCGAAAGGGTCCCCATTTTGGATATTATTTGTAAGGGTCCCCCGTTTAGATTTTATTCATAAGGGTCCCCCCTTAGAATTTTTTTTGAAAGGGTCCCCCTTTTGGAGTTTTTCGCAAGGGTCCCCCCTTTGGATTTTATTCATAAGGGTCCCCCCTTTCGATTTTTTTTCAAAAGGGTCCCCCCTTTGGATATTATTCGTAAGGGTCCCCCCTTTGGATTTTTTTGTAAGGGTCCCTCCTTCAGATTTTATTCATAAGGGTCCCCCCTTTGGATTTTCCTCGAAAGGGTACCCCCTTTGGATTTTTTTCGTAAGGGTCCCCCCTTTGGATTTTATTCATAAGGGTCCCCCCTTTGGATTTTATTCGTAAGGGTCCCCCCTTTGGATTTTATTCATAAGGGTCCCCCATGTGGATTTTATTCATAAGGGTCCCCCCTTTGGATTTCTTTCGTAAGGGTCCCCCCTTTGGACTTTTATCGAAAGGGACCCCCTTTGGAGTTTTATCGAAAGGGTCCCCCCTTTGGATTTTTTTCAAAAGGGTCCCCCATTTGGATATTATTTGTAAGGGTCCCCCCTTTAGATTTTATTCATAAGGGTCCCCCCTTTGGATTTCTTTTGTAAGGGTCCCCCCTTTCGATTTTATTCATAGGGTACCCCTTTGGATTTTTTCAAAACGGTCCCCCCTTTGGATTTTTTTCGAAATGGTCCCCCCTTTGGATATTTTTCGAAAGGGTTCCCCCTTTGGATTTTTTTCGAAAGGGTCCCCCTTTTGGATACTATTTGTAAGGGTCCCCCGTTTAGATTTTATTCATAAGGGTCCCCCCTTAGAATTTTTTTTGAAAGGGTCCCCCTTTTGGAGTTTTTTCGCAAGGGTCCCCCCTTTGGATTTTATTCATAAGGGTCCCCCCTTTCGATTTTTTTCAAAAGGGTCCCCCCTTTGGATATTATTCGTAAGGGTCCCCCCTTTGGATTTTTTTTGTAAGGGTCCCCCTATGGGTTTTATTCCTAAGGGTCCCCCCTTTGGATTTTTTTTCGAAAGGGTGCCCCCTTTGGACTTTTTTCGAAAGGTTCCCCCCTTTGGATATTATTCGAAAGGGTCCCCCCTTTGGATTTTTTTGTAAGGGTCCCTCCTTCAGATTTTATTCATAAGGGTCCCCCCTTTGGATTTTCCTAGAAAGGGTCCCCCCTTTGGATTTTTTTCATAAGGGTCCCCCCTTTCAATTTTTTTCAAAAGGATTCCCCCTTTGGATTTTTTTCCAAAGGGTCCCCCCTTTGGATTTTTTTCGAAAGGGTCCCCTATTTAGATTTTATTAGTAAGGGTCCCCCGTTTGGATTTTATTTGAAAGAGTCCCCCCTTTGGATTTTATTCATAAGGGTCCCCCCTTTCGATTTTTTTCAAAAGGGTCCCCCCTTTGGATATTATTTGTAAGGGTCCCTCCTTTGGATTTTTTTTGTAAGGGTCCCCCCTATGGGCTTTATTCGTAAGGGTCCCCCCTTTGGATTTTTTTTCGAAAGGGTCCTTCTTTGGATTTTTTTTCGAAAGGATCCCCCTTTGGATTTTTTTCCAAAGGGTCCCCCCTTTGGATTTTTTTCGAAAGGGTCCCCTATTTAGATTTTATTCGTAAGAGTCCCCCGTTTGGATTTTATTTGAAAGAGTCCCCCCTTTGGATTTTATTCATAAGGGTCCCCCCTTTGGATTTTTTGTAAGGGTCCTCCCTATGGATTTTTTTCGGAAGGGTCCCCCCTTTGGATTTTATTCATAAGGGTCTCCCCTGTGGATTTTATTCATAAGGGTCCCCCCTTTGGATTTTTTTCGTAAGGGTCCCCCCTTTGGAGTTTTATCGAAAGGGACCCCCTTTGGACTTTTATCGAAAGGGTCCCCCCTTTGGATTTTTTTCGAAAGGGTCCCCCATTTGGATATTATTTGTAAGGGTCCCCCCTTTAGATTTTATTCATAAGGGTCCCCCCTTTGGATTTTCCTCGAAAGGGTCCCCCCTTTGGATTTTTTTTGTAAGGTTCCCCCCTTTGGATTTTATTCATAAGGGTCCCCCCTTGGATTTTATTTGTAAGGGTCCCCCCTTTGGATTTTTTTTGTAAGGGTCCCCCTATGGGTTTTATTCCTAAGGGTCCCCCCTTTGGATTTTTTTTCGAAAGGGTGCCCCCTTTGGACTTTTTTCGAAAGGTTCCCCCCTTTGGATATTATTCGAAAGGGTCCCCCCTTTGGATTTTTTTGTAAGGGTCCCTCCTTCAGATTTTATTCATAAGGGTCCCCCCTTTGGATTTTCCTAGAAAGGGTCCCCCCTTTGGATTTTTTTCATAAGGGTCCCCCCTTTCAATTTTTTTCAAAAGGATTCCCCCTTTGGATTTTTTTCCAAAGGGTCCCCCCTTTGGATTTTTTTCGAAAGGGTCCCCTATTTAGATTTTATTAGTAAGGGTCCCCCGTTTGGATTTTATTTGAAAGAGTCCCCCCTTTGGATTTTATTCATAAGGGTCCCCCCTTTCGATTTTTTTCAAAAGGGTCCCCCCTTTGGATATTATTTGTAAGGGTCCCTCCTTTGGATTTTTTTTGTAAGGGTCCCCCCTATGGGCTTTATTCGTAAGGGTCCCCCCTTTGGATTTTTTTTCAAAAGGGTCCTTCTTTGGATTTTTTTTCGAAAGGATCCCCCTTTGGATTTTTTTCCAAAGGGTCCCCCCTTTGGATTTTTTTCGAAAGGGTCCCCTATTTAGATTTTATTCGTAAGAGTCCCCCGTTTGGATTTTATTTGAAAGAGTCCCCCCTTTGGATTTTATTCATAAGGGTCCCCCCTTTGGATTTTTTGTAAGGGTCCTCCCTATGGATTTTTTTCGGAAGGGTCCCCCCTTTGGATTTTATTCATAAGGGTCTCCCCTGTGGATTTTATTCATAAGGGTCCCCCCTTTGGATTTTTTTCGTAAGGGTCCCCCCTTTGGAGTTTTATCGAAAGGGACCCCCTTTGGACTTTTATCGAAAGGGTCCCCCCTTTGGATTTTTTTCGAAAGGGTCCCCCATTTGGATATTATTTGTAAGGGTCCCCCCTTTAGATTTTATTCATAAGGGTCCCCCCTTTGGATTTTCCTCGAAAGGGTCCCCCCTTTGGATTTTTTTGTAAGGTTCCCCCCTTTGGATTTTATTCATAAGGGTCCCCCCTTTGGATTTTTTTCAAAACGGTCCCCCCTTTAGATTTTATTCATAAGGGTTCCCCCTTTAGATTTTATTCATAAGGGTTCCCCCTTTGGATTTTTTTGGAAAGGGTCCCCCCTTTGGATTTTATTCGTAAGGGTCGCCCCTTTGGATTTTTTTTGTAAGGGTCCTCCCTTTGGATTTTTTTCGAAAGGGTCCCCCCTTTGGACTTTTTTCGAAAGGGATCCCCCTTTGGATTTTAGTCGTAAGGGTCCCACGTTTAGATTTTTTTCGTAAGGGTCCCCCTTTTGGATATTATTCCTAAGGGTCCCCCCTTTAGATTTTATTCGTAAGGGTCCCCCCTTTGGATTTTTTTGTAAGGGTCCCTCCTTTGATTTTATACATAAGGGTCCCCCTTTTGGATTTTTTTCATAAGGGTCCCCCCTTTGGATTTTTTTCGAAAGGGTCCCCCCTTTGGATTTTTTTCGTAAGGGTCCTCTCTTTGGATTTTATTCGTAAGGGTCCCCCTTTTAGATTTTTTTTGTAAGGGTCCCCTGTTTGGATTTTATTTGAAAGAGTCCTCCCTTTGGATTTTACTCATAAGGCACCCCCTTTGGATTTTTTGTATGGGTTCCCCCTTTGGATTTTTTTCGAAAGGGTCCCCCCTTTGGATTTTATTCGTAAGGGTCCCCCCCTTTGGATTTTATTCGGAATGGTCCCTTCTTTGCATTTTATTCATAAGGGTCCCCCCTTTGGATTTTTTTCGAAAGGGTCCCCCTTTGGATTTTATTCGTAAGGGTCCCCCCCTTTGGATTTTATTCGGAATGGTCCCTTCTTTGTATTTTATTCATAAGGGTCGCCCCTTTGGATTTTATTCATAAGGGTCCCCCCTTTGGATTTTTTTCGTAAGAGTCCTCTCTTTGGATTTTATTCGTAAGGTTCCCCCTTTTAGATTTTTTTTGTAAGGGTCCCCTGTTTGGATTTTATTTGAAAGAGTCCTCCCTTTGGATTTTACTCATAAGGCACCCCCTTTGGATTTTTTGTATGGGTCCCCCCTTTGGATTTTTTTCGAAAGGGTCCCCCCTTTGGATTTTATTCGTAAGGGTCCCCCCCCTTTGGATTTTATTCGGAATGGTCCCTTCTTTGTATTTTATTCATAAGGGTCCCCCCTTTGGATTTTTTTCGAAAGGGTCCCCCCTTTGGATTTTATTCGTAAGGGTCCCCCCCTTTGGATTTTATTCGGAATGGTCCCTTCTTTGTATTTTATTCATAAGGGTCCCCCCTTTGGATTTTATTCGTAAGGGTTGCCCCTTTGGATTTTTTTTAGTAATGGTCCTCCCTTTGGATTTTAATCGTAAGTGTCCCCCCTTTGGATTTTATTCATAAGGGTCCCCCCTTTGGATTTTTTTCGAAAGGGTCCCCCCTTTGGATTTTTTTCGTAAGGGTCCCCTCTTTGGATTTTATTCGTAAGGGTCCCCCTTTTGGATTTTTTTTGTAAGGGTCCCCTGTTTGGATTTTATTTGAAAGAGTCCTCCCTTTGGATTTTACTCATAAGGCCCCCCCTTTGGATTTTTTGTATGGGTCCCCCCTTTGGATTTTTTTCGAAAGGGTCCCCCCTTTGGATTTTATTCGTAAGGGTCCCCCCCTTTGGATTTTATTTGGAATGGTCCCTTCTTTGTATTTTATTCATAAGGGTCCCCCCTTTGGATTTTTTTCGAAAGGGTTCCCCCTTTGGATTTTATTCGTAAGGGTCCCCCCTTTGGATTTTATTCGGAATGGTGCCTTCTTTGTATTTTATTCATAAGGGTCCCCCCTTTGGATTTTATTCGTAAGGGTTGCCCCTTTGGATATTTTTTAGTAATGGTCTTCCCTTTGGATTTTAATCGTAAGAGTCCCCCCTTTGGATTTTATTTGTAAGGGTTCCCCCTTTGGCTTTTTTAGGTAAGGGTCCCCTCCTTAGTTTTTTTTGGTAAGGGTCCCCTTTTGGTTTTTTTTGGTAAAACTTCCCTCTTTGGTTTTTTTTAGTAAGGATCCCTCCTTTGGTTTTTTTTGGTAAGTGTCCCCCCTTTGGGTTTTTTAGGTAAGGTTCCCCTCTTTAGTTTCTTTTGGTAAGGGCCCCCTTTTGGTTTTTTTTTGGTAAAACTCCCCCGTTTGTTTTTTTTTAGTAAGGGTCCCTCCTTTGGTTTTTTTGGTAAGTGTCCCCCCTTTGGGTTTATTAGGTAAGGGTTCCCCCTTTAGTTTTTTTGGTAAGGGTCTCCCTTTGTATTTTTTTGGTAAGGGTTCCCCCTTTGGGTTTTTTAAGTAAGGGTCCCCCCTTTAGTTTTTTTGGTTAGGGTCCCCTTTGGAGTTTTTGGTAAGGGTTCCCCCGTTGGGTTTTTTAAGTAAGGGTCCTCCCTTTAGTTTTTTCGGTAAGGGTCCCTCTTTGATTATTTTTAGTAAGGGTCCCCCCTTTTGTTTTTTTTGGTAAGGTTCCCCCCTTTGATTTCTTTTTTGGTAAGGGTCTGCCCTTTGGTTTTCTTTGGTAATGGTTCCCCCTTTGGGTTTTCTTTGGTAATGGTTCCCCCTTTGGGTTTTTTTGGTAAGGGTCCCTCCTTTGATTATTTTTGGTAAGGGTCCCCCTTTGTTTTTTTTGGTAAGGGTCCCTCTTTGATTATTTTTAGTAAGGGTCCCCCCTTTTGTTTTTTTGTAAGGGTCCCCCCTTTGGTGTTCCATGGTAGGGGTCCCCCCTTTGGTTTTTACATTTCAAACAGAAGTGTTTGATGGTCAGAAAAGACTTGTACTATTTTGGCAACAACCTAAACATAACCTGTGGGCATTGCACAAAAAATATATATATATAAATATTCACTGGTTCACATATGATTATTTACCTGTGTGTGTCCCAGTGAAGTGGATCAGAGAATCCATCAAAACAATAAATTCTGCAAAAGAAAGGGATACAATTTAAAAACCAAGACTGGTTGCAAGTGAGCTTGTGGCGCGAGTTGGGTCGAGACTAGAAAAAACTAAAAATGGAAAGTTGGGAGAAGAGTGAGACTGTACTCGTCTTTGATTTTGTGTTACCATTCAGTACTGCATTTATCTGTTGAATAATTATTTTTGCATGTGTACCTGACCACCTGACTATTTCTCTAGCTAATAAATAGAGGATATTACACGGCGGCGCGAAGATATGAATTTTATTTTCGAGTGGTAAAAACAATATTTTACGAAAGAGCGCTTCGCGAGTGAGTAAAATATTGTTTTTACCATGAGAAAATAAAATCCATATCTTCAAGCCGCCTTGTAATTTTCTTTTTATTATATTAGACATGAGTGTTTTACGAGAAATTGCACAAACAACCGTGAAAAAGCGGGAAATGATGCCAACGATATCCTCACTAGTGAGGATATGGAAAATACGCCACTCGGGTCCCGGATGTAGTTTCGTATGGATTTTACACACGGTATATTTTCCAGTAAAACACTTGTGTCTATATAATAGATAGAGGATATTACACGGTGGCGCAAAGATATGAATTTTATTTTTGAGTGGTAAAAACAATATTTTACGAATGAGCGCTTCACGAGTGAGTAAAATATTGTTTTTACCAAGAGAAAATAAAATCCATATCTTCAAGCCGCCGTGTAATTTTCTTTTTATTATATTAGACACAAGTGTTTTACAAGAAATTGCACAAACAACTGGGCAAAAGCAGGAAATGATGCCAATAATACCCTCACTAGTGAGGATATGGAAAATACGCCACTCTGGTCCCGGATGTAGTCACAGGAAAATATTTTGAAAAACCATTAATGGATTACTACAACTATTAGTGGGTTTTGCTAAATTCACATTCTTACAAAAAAACCCATTAATGGTTAATTTTTGACATTAATAATTTCCCAGTTTTGAAAAATTACCATTGATGGCAATTGTTGGAAATACATGTTGGGAATCCAACCAAATCCATGGATGGCTTTCAAAACACATGAATGTTTATATCAGTTGTGACACATTAATGTGGTTTTCTGAAAAACCATTAATGGATTACTGCAACTATTAGCGGGTTTTGCTAAATTCACATTCTTACAAAAAAACCCATTAATGGTTAATTTTTGACATTAATAATTTCCAGTTTTGAAAAATTACCTTGTATTGACTGGAAGGGATGCACCAAATTGACCGGTCGTTTTGGTGCATCCCTTGTATTGACTGGAAGGGATGCACCAAAATGACCAGTCGTTTTGGTGCATCCCTTGTATTGACTGGAAGGGATGCACTAGAATGACCGGTCGTTTTGGTGCATCCCTTGTATTGACTGGAAGGGATGCACCAAAATGACCGGCCGTTTTGGTGCATCCCTTGTATTGACTGGAAGGGATGCACCAAAATGACCGGTCGTTTTGGTGCATCCCTTCTAGTGACTGGAAGGGATGCATCAAAATGACCGGTCGTTTTGGTGCATCCCTTGTATTGACTGTAAGGGATGCACCAAAATGACCGGTCGTTTTGGTGCATCCCTTGTATTGACTGGAAGGGATGCATCAAACTGACCGGTCGTTTTGGTGCATCCCTTGTATTGACTGAAAGGGATGCACCAAAATGACCGGTCGTTTTGGTGCATCCCTTGTATTGACTGTAAGGGATGCACCAAAATGACCGGTCGTTTTGGTGCATCCCTTGTATTAACTGGAAGGGATGCACCAAAATGACCAGTCGTTTTGGTGCATCCCTTGTATTGACTGGAAGGGATGCACCAAAATGACCGGTCGTTTTGGTGCATCCCTTGTATTAACTCGAAGGGATGCACCAAAATGACCAGTCGTTTTGGTGCATCCCTTGTATTGACTGGAAGGGATGCACCAAAATGACCGGTCGTTTTGGTGCATCCCTTGTATTGACTGGAAGGGATGCACCAAAACGACCGGTCGTTTTGGTGCATCCCCTTGTATTAACTGGAAGGGATGCACCAAAATGACCGGTCGTTTTGGTGCATCCCTTGTATTGACTGGAAGGGATGCACCAGAATGACCGGTCGTTTTGGTGCATCCCTTGTATTGACTGGAAGGGATGCCCCAGAATGACCGGTCGTTTTGGTGCATCCCTTGTATTGACTGGAAGGGATGCATCAAAATGACCGGTCGTTTTGGTGCATCCCTTGTATTGACTGGAAGGGATGCACCAAAATGACCGGTCGTTTTGGTGCATCCCTTGTATTGACTGGAAGGGATGCACCGAAATGACCGGTCGTTTTGGTGCATCCCTTGTATTGACTGGAAGGGATGCACCAAAATGACCGGTCGTTTTGGTGCATCCCTTGTATTGACTGGAAGGGATGCACCAAAACGACCGGTCGTTTTGGTGCATCCCTTGTATTAACTGGAAGGGATGCACCAAAATGACCGGTCGTTTTGGTGCATCCCTTGTATTGACTGGAAGGGATGCACCAAAATGACCGGTCGTTTTGGTGCATCCCTTGTGTTAACTGGAAGGGATGCACCAAAATGACTGGTCGTTTTGGTGCATCCCTTGTATTGACTGGAAGGGATGCACCAAAATGACCAGTCGTTTTGGTGCATCCCTTGTATTGACTGGAAGGGATGCACCAAAATGACCGGTCGTTTTGGGTGCATCCCTTGTATTAACTGAAAGGGATGCACCAAAATGACCAGTCGTTTTGGTGCATCCCTTGTATTGACTGGAAGGGATGCACCAAAATGACCGGTCGTTTTGGTGCATCCCTTGTATTGACTGGAAGGGATGCACCAAAACGACCGGTCGTTTTGGTGCATCCCTTGTATTGACTGGAAGGGATGCACCAAAATGACCGGTCGTTTTGGTGCATCCCTTGTATTGACTGGAAGGGATGCACCAAAACGACCGGTCGTTTTGGTGCATCCCTTGTGTTAACTGGAAGGGATGCACCAAAATGACCGGTCGTTTTGGTGCATCCCTTGTATTGACTGGAAGGGATGCACCAAAATGACCGGTTGTTTTGGTGCATCCCTTGTATTGACTGGAAGGGATGCACCAAAATGACTGGTCGTTTTGGTGCATCCCTTGTATTAACTGGAAGGGATGCACCAAAATGACCGGTCGTTTTGGTGCATCCCTTGTATTGACTGGAAGGGATGCACCAAACTGACCGGTCGTTTTGGTGCATCCCTTGTATTAACTGGAAGGGATGCACCAAAATGACTGGTCGTTTTGGTGCATCCCTTGTATTGACTGGAAGGGATGCACCAAAATGACCGGTCGTTTTGGTGCATCCCTTCTAGTGACTGGAAGGGATGCACCAAAATGACCGGTCATTTTGGTGCATCCCTTGTATTGACTGGAAGGGATGCATCAAAATGACCGGTCGTTTTGGTGCATCCCTTGTATTGACTGGAAGGGATGCACCAAACTGACCGGTCGTTTTGGTGCATCCCTTGTATTAACTGGAAGGGATGCACCAAAATGACCGGTCGTTTTGGAGCATCCCTTGTATTGACTGGAAGGGATGCACCAAAATGACCGGTCGTTTTGGTGCATCCCTTGTGTTAACTGGAAGGGATGCACCAAAATGACTGGTCGTTTTGGTGCATCCCTTGTATTGACTGGAAGGGATGCACCAAAATGACCAGTCGTTTTGGTGCATCCCTTGTATTGACTGGAAGGGATGCACCAAAATGACCGGTCGTTTTGGTGCATCCCTTGTATTGACTGGAAGGGATGCACCAAAATGACCAGTCGTTTTGGTGCATCCCTTGTATTGACTGGAAGGGATGCACCAAAATGACCGGTCGTTTTGGTGCATCCCTTGTATTGACTGGAAGGGATGCACCAAAACGACCGGTCGTTTTGATGCATCCCTTGTATTAACTGGAAGGGATGCAACAAAATGACCGGTCGTTTTGGTGCATCCCTTGTATTGACTGGAAGGGATGCACCAAAATGACCGGTCGTTTTGGTGCATCCCCTGTGTTAACTGGAAGGGATGCACCAAAATGACCGGTCGTTTTGGTGCATCCCTTGTATTGACTGGAAGGGATGCACCAAAATGACCGGTTGTTTTGGTGCATCCCTTGTATTGACTGGAAGGGATGCACCAAAATGACCGGTCGTTTTGGTGCATCCCTTGTGTTAACTGGAAGGGATGCAACAAAATGACCGGTCGTTTTGGTGCATCCCTTGTATTGACTTGAAGGGATGCAACAAAATGACCGGTCGTTTTGGTGCATCCCTTGTGTTAACTGGAAGGGATGCACCAAAATGACCGGTCGTTTTGGTGTATCCCTTGTGTTAACTGGAAGGGATGCACCAAAATGACCGGTCGTTTTGGTGCATCCCTTGTATTGACTGGAAGGGATGCACCAAAATGACCGGTCGTTTTGGTGCATCCCTTGTATTGACTGGAAGGGATGCACCAAAATGACCGGTCGTTTTGGTGCATCCCTTGTATTAACTGGAAGGGATGCAACAAAATGACCGGTCGTTTTGGTGCATCCCTTGTATTGACTGGAAGGGATGCACCAAAATGACCGGTCGTTTTGGTGCATCCCCTGTGTTAACTGGAAGGGATGCACCAAAATGACCGGTCGTTTTGGTGCATCCCTTGTATTGACTGGAAGGGATGCACCAAAATGACCGGTTGTTTTGGTGCATCCCTTGTATTGACTGGAAGGGATGCACCAAAATGACCGGTCGTTTTGGTGCATCCCTTGTATTGACTGGAAGGGATGCACCAAAACGACCGGTCGTTTTGGTGCATCCCTTGTATTGACTGGAAGGGATGCACCAAAATGACTGGTCATTTTGGTGCATCCCTTGTATTGACTGGAAGGGATGCATCAAAATGACCAGTCGTTTTGGTGCATCCCTTGTATTGACTGGAAGGGATGCACCAAAATGACCGGTCGTTTTGGTGCATCCCTTGTATTGACTGGAAGGGATGCACCAAAACGACCGGTCGTTTTGGTGCATCCCTTGTATTAACTGGAAGGGATGCAACAAAATGACCGGTCGTTTTGGTGCATCCCTTGTATTGACTGGAAGGGATGCACCAAAATGACCGGTCGTTTTGGTGCATCCCTTGTGTTAACTGGAAGGGATGCACCAAAATGACCGGTCGTTTTGGTGCATCCCTTGTATTGACTGGAAGGGATGCACCAAAATGACCGGTTGTTTTGGTGCATCCCTTGTATTGACTGGAAGGGATGCACCAAAATGACCGGTCGTTTTGGTGCATCCCTTGTATTGACTGGAAGGGATGCACCAAAACGACCGGTCGTTTTGGTGCATCCCTTGTATTAACTGGAAGGGATGCAACAAAATGACCGGTCGTTTTGGTGCATCCCTTGTATTGACTGGAAGGGATGCACCAAAATGACCGGTCGTTTTGGTGCATCCCTTGTGTTAACTGGAAGGGATGCACCAAAATGACCGGTCGTTTTGGTGCATCCCTTGTATTGACTGGAAGGGATGCACCAAAATGACCGGTTGTTTTGGTGCATCTCTTGTATTGACTGGAAGGGATGCACCAAAATGACCGGTCGTTTTGGTGCATCCCTTGTATTAACTGGAAGGGATGCACCAAAATGACCGGTCGTTTTGGTGCATCCCTTGTATTGACTGGAAGGGATGCACCAAACTGACCGGTCGTTTTGGTGCATCCCTTGTATTAACTGGAAGGGATGCACCAAAATGACTGGTCGTTTTGGTGCATCCCTTGTATTGACTGGAAGGGAGGCACCAAAATGACCGGTCGTTTTGGTGCATCCCTTCTAGTGACTGGAAGGGATGCACCAAAATGACCGGTCATTTTGGTGCATCCCTTGTATTGACTGGAAGGGATGCATCAAAATGACCGGTCGTTTTGGTGTATCCCTTGTATTGACTGGAAGGGATGCACCAAACTGACCGGTCGTTTTGGTGCATCCCTTGTATTGACTGGAAGGGATGCACCAAAATGACCAGTCGTTTTGGTGCATCCCTTGTATTGACTGGAAGGGATGCATCAAAATGACCGGTCGTTTTGGTGCATCCCTTTCAGTCAATACAAGGGATGCACCAAAATGACCGGTAATAAATAAATAAATAAATAAAAAAAAACAGTCATAGGGAATCCAAAAAACAATTCATGGATGGCCATATATTACCCATGTATGGTAATGACAATTATGTTTCTTGAAATTTAGATATGGGATTCACATGAGCATCATTTTAGGAAAAATATGGGCAATGAGCTTCCCATGCATTTCCTATATTTCCTTGAATCCCTGAAAAATGACAAATATATGGGTGACAGCAATCCACACATTTCCCATATTACTTCAACTTAACACATTACAAGGCCAGCTTCCATGTGGGCATTAATATGGGTGGAACAAGCCATGAGATTCCCTTTGTAGTGATTTTGTGTACTTATTTTAGTGAAACAAATTCAACTGTATTTTAGTTTGTGATTACTGCAACACTACATTCAGTCACACAAGTAGTCATTTGAGAAAGTGTTCATCAGTTCAGTCACAACAAAGAGACATCAAATATCTTGACATTTAATAATTGCTCCACTCACCTCGCGATATACACCCCAGGCTATGTTATGGTAAATTTATAGTCTTGTTCAGGAATCAAAAGCAGTCGTTTTTTTGCGTGTGTAATGGCGATTCCGTATTTACACATTCTTGACTTCTCTGGTGACAGTTTACAGTGAAATTTAAAGTTCCTGCAGTTGAGTCTTTGAAACATTTAAAATTTCAAACAGCTGTATTCCAAACATACGTACGGTAATGTACAAACAGCTCCAGCAAGAAAAGTATTCATCACACAGTTTACATGTGGACAATACTTCTTCAAACATGAAAAATGGCACAAACTCTTGCTGGAAAGCGATGTAACCCTGTGGTAACCTCCATGTATTTAGTATAAGAGCCTCGGAAACTGCATAAACACTCGAACGGCACGCAACGTAAAAACGTCAAAGCAAATAACCGAGCGGGCACTGGATACCAGTCACATGTTGGCCAATCAAAATCACAGATTCTTGAAGCGGGAAATCAGTGCGCGGATGTACATTTTCGGTCGAGAGCCGACAGAAGTGCAGTTTTCTTTCATCGCAGCGTACTTTGAAGTTATTACAAGCCTTTTTCACTGGTTTTGACGAATTGGGAAAGATGCCAAAGATAACAAGAGGACTAGGAACTTGAAAGGAGAGAAGAGCCCCGATAATTCACTGTCAAGGAAAGGAAAAGAGATGGATTGTGCTAGTGCAAAATTCAGCAAGCAGCTAAGGTCAGGCGAAATCAATTCCTGAACACTTTTACTGTTGAGTACTTGAATCTTGATATGAACAGTGAAAATGATGCATGGACTGTGTGCACAATCATTTTATTGATAACGTAATTGTTCAGGGTGCCTTATTGTTAATATTGTATGCATTGAAATGTTTGAATAAAAAATCATTGGTCAAAATTATTGCAAATCTAGTGAGCATTGTTTAACTTGATTTCTTGGGTAAAATGTATGCAGGTGGCTATTCCCATTCTTGTTTAAAGGCCCAAATGAACTCTGCAGACCCATACTTTCATCTTGGTGAAGTCCTATATAGTTCCACCCAATGGCTGGACTCAAGTGCATTTTCCAGGCTTGAATGTATGACACATACTTTTCCCATATATGTATAGGTGGAAATACCCACATGTGGGTTAAACATGGATTTTGGTAAAAAAAAGTAGTAATTCCACATTAAGATTGAACATATTTCCACCGATACATGGTTGTAACATGGAAATCTCTCACTTTCCTGCATATGGGTGAAATATGGATCTTGGCAAAATATGTATCAATCCAATAATGTACAAGAGCTTGAAATATATAACACACTCCTGTGCAATATAGCTTCATTAAGAGTTTTTTATTATTTATTAGTGAGCAAAGCAAGTGCAAGGCTTGAATAGGTAAATAATTAGGATGTTTTTATTCACTTTTACGCTGTGCACATTATGTATATATAGTATTTACTATGTATCTTTTATCTTTTATTTCATTATGTTGAAGATGTAGAGCTACTTTGTAGAAATGCTTCATTAAACCATTATTATATTATTATTATTATTATTATTATTATTATTATTATTATTATTATTATTATTATTATTATCTAAACACGCAGAAAGTGAAAGAACATGAGAGTAGTGCAGGTAAACAACGAGGCCGCCAAGTGGCCTTCCCTATCTATTCTGGTGTTCTCACAACTTCCCAAGTGTTTAGATGAGACTATATTACATGGGAACGCGTTATATATTTATTTTATACAACAATTAGTTAATAAAATACATCATGTATCACATCAGCCTGTAATATACTCTCATATCTTACATGGTTTTAGCCAACCACAACACGCAAAGTATCATAGTTATTTTATAAACACATTAACTATGTGGATTGAACATGGCCATATAAACATTATGTAAGATCCATATTTTGTTCACATATCTTTCCATATAAACCCATATCAGGGCCATATATGGTTCATACTACTTTTTTGGTAAGAAACCATCCATGGAAATCAAATGACAACTCACGAATGATAATTGGAATATCATAACGGGAAACACACAAAACCCACTCCAGAAATCGGAAAACCATAAATGGGTATCACATGAATACCCATGAACGATAATGGGAATACTTATAATGGGAAACAAACAAAAACACTTAAGAAACTGGGAACCATTCGTGGCATTGCTTGATAACCCATTCTAACTAACAACAAACTGTTAATGGGAAATACATCAAAACCACCAAAGATGGTTGAGAAACCATAAATGGTATTCATCCAAAACACAGAATGGTAAATGAATTTACATTAATGGTTTTGATACAAAACCATTAATGGGTATAGTTCTGTTTTCCCAATAATGGGTTTTTGGCTGTGAATTTAGGATTTACCATTCAAATACCCAATAATGGTTTTTCAAAATTTTTTCCTGTTAGTTTCGTATGGATTTTACGCACGGTATATTTTCCAGTAAAACACTCATGTCTATATAATAAATACTGTCACCTGACAAGATTAGTCTGCTGGTTATGTGACAAAGAGTACTTTCTCTTGTTATTCCTCTATTTAATTGTAATGCATGTCTACTCTAATACTAGCAGTACTTAATAAAGTTGTCTGTTGTCTGTTGTTGTTGTACCGAGAGAGACTTTCAGTTTCTCACCAAAAACATTTCATAGTATAGAGAACTTGCATAATACATGTAACATATTCACAGAAGTGCTGTAGCCGCAAGGATGGATATTTGTGCCACAATGATGTTTTCAGCAAAAGCTTTACGTAAACGGGTTAGAGTAGTCTCCAGAAAGACTGTTGTTGGTGACTGACGTTTCGACTATCTAAGCGGAAGTCATCTTCAGAGTCAGTTGACTTGACTGTGAAGATGACTTCCGCTCAGGTAGTCGAAACGTCAGTCACCAACAACAGTCTTTCTGGAGACTACTCTAACCCGGACAATCACAACCAACCTACTGTTCACACTCCTGGGTTCAAACCATTTGCCATACTACTTTTGGTTACAGTCTTTCAAGGTTACGGTGTATTTTTGTTTAGCACCTCACTAACTTTGGCTACTTTTGATAACAACAAAAGCAACTGAACGTTACCTTGCCTGTAAATCTTTATCAACAAAGCTCAGAAACTTCTCTGGAGGAAGGTCATACAAAACGGCAACAACATAGTCCACCCTGCAACAAGATAAAATAAACGGTCAGTTAACTAGTCCACGATGTTTCTATATGACATACTAGAAACATTGCTGCAGGCGTGAAGCACATGCACATTTTGGGTTACCATTGTCCCGCTATTTATTGGTATATACTATTTTTGCTACCTCTTTCTGATGTTAAGTCTGTCATACCTCTGAAGCAGTGACTGCACGAAGCTACAAGTCAGACGGCGTCCACTCAATTCCACGTCGTCTATAAATTAAAAGAAACAGATCGGTTTTATTATAGCAATTGACTTCGGCTACTGACAGATACAAGACTTTTTTTCGACAAGGATCCACTGTTCTGCTCACTCACCATGAATCAGAACCAGTGGAGACGTTTCTTCCCCGCTTAAGATGTTTTGAAGTAGCATGATTTTCGCGTTCAGACGGCCGCCATTTTGAACGGGGAAAACTGGAAGCCTGGGTCAGAGTGGAGCCATGGGTACTTGGTGTAAGCGGTCTTCGGTTGACTGTCTAACTGTGCATTGGTAGGGTGCGTTTGCCTTGTCAGTAATATTTTCTTGAATTTATCGAGTCAGTATTAAATATACACACAGGATACGGATAGCATAACGTACTAGCAATTTACCACGGTGATTGTTCGAATGTTTACTTTATATCCTTTTCGCACACCGCTGGGAGCTATGTCAGCCGAACCGTTGCACGATCTTGAGCCAAGCTAGCTATAGCTATGTCCTACAACACTCGAAGATGACTATGTTTGCTGGTGACATGGTCTTCTACTGTCCTGAGAGCTCTGCTACTGACCTGCACTCGAAACACCACGCAAACCTGAAAATTACCGTGTGGTTGCATGACAACAAGCTGACACTGAACGTTGGGAAATCAAAGTTTATGATCATCGATAACAGCACCAATTTCAGACATTTCAGTAGTATCGAGCTCGTGGCTGGTAATGATCGACTGGGAAATGTATCAGAGTTCAAGTTCCTTGGCGTGATTATCAGTCAACATTTAACATAGCATAATCACATCGAGCTGACAGATTAAAACTGGGCAAAAACTGGGGTCCTGAAGAAGACTTGAAGAGAATAAAGCACCTGCTCCCTATCAATACCAGGAAGCTGTACGTCTTAACAATGATTATGACTGTATAAAATATATCATTATTACTATTATTATTATTATTATTATTATTATTATTATTATTATTATCCTTATTATTATCAATTGAGGCTACATATTTGAAAAAGCTCAGAGGGGACGGGAGAGTGCGGCTTTATCACCAAACCTATCGACGACACAAGCCTGTACGAAACGACACCCGGTATTTTATTATAAGTGCATATTTTACATGAGCAAAGTTACAGTTTTTCTTTGCAAGCCATGAGATCCTAATGCAATACCACATAAACTACAAATGTTAGATTAATTCTATTTACGCCACTTTCATATTTCGTGCATAAACGGATGGTAGTAACTTGGGAGTGAAAAGTTAACGTCAAGAGCGAAACTTTAGAAGTGAGCCTCTGACGTTCGTGACCTCGTTTTCTTAGAAAAAATAACTTTGCATGTCAGGCTGCTTCATAGAAAAGATGCGGACACTTCTTCGAAAGCAATAACCCTGTCTTGTTTCATAGAACAAAAGATGCAAGCTGGATGGCTATCGAAAAGCGACGAGAGCGTTGTGTACTCATTTCTAAGAAAACAAGCCGCATAACTCATGTTCTCAGAAAACGACAAGTCGGCTACTGAAAATGGACGGTAGCCTAAGTTCTTGGAAACTACGTTTCAATGAAAAAAAGCACGTGCAAGGCAAGAAATTTGCGCTCTGATTCTAGTAAATGTCAACCTCTTTTCCAGGCTCTTTCCTCTCCAGTAAATATATGTACACACACGAGAAACACTGGCAAAAAGAGTAACATCAACAACAATACAAATTAAACTTTCACGTTTTGTTTCAGCTTTTGTCGCCTAAGGGTTAAGTCACTTATTTGCTCCTTTTCCAGCCGACAAATCCGGCAAAGACAACATTTTTGATGGAGGCTTGGTTCCAGACCTGCTCGACGATGGAAGACTTCCCAGCGAAACGGTCGATCTCATTTGGGAAAGAGGTTCGTCTCCACGACCCAGCCCGGGCTCTCCCGGTCCACTTGAGTCGTGGGAGGCTGTGAAATAGACAATTATCAATTGCACGTCAATCAGTAACTTTATTTAAGTGTCAAACTTTAGCGGGCCACAAGTAGCCTACTAATCGGGAATACTAAACGTTAATCTAACTATAAATAAATGGCGGTTATCATGTTTTTCTACGTTTTATCGCAAAATAAATCAGCACATACTCAGAAAGTGTAATGAATACGGCAAGCAGCGACAGTCAGATCGATCAGTCATAACGTGAGCACCTCAGCAAAGTAAATATAAACATGGGCGCGCAAAGTATCTACGGTGAGAGGGTCTCTTTAAGAGTTTAAAAGAGTCACCTTCAGCTGCCTTCCTCTCTAACTGTGTGGTGTAGAATCCGTTGTGGTCGAGTCTGGCTATTATGTTCAGCATCTGGTGCTCGCAGTCCGTGGCGGAGTAATGGCTCAGCTTCTCCAGGAGCTCCAGGAGAAGCTTAGAAAAATTTTCGTCAAAGTTCAAAATGGTTCGCTCAAAATCCTCTCCACTGATCATATCATCCACGTGCGAAGAAACGACCTGAGGACGAGGGAAAGGTAGATTTGGCTTCAGCGTAATGCCTTACAAAAAAAATCCGCCTTAAAATAAATTCACGCAATGTCACACTGAGTTTGAGTTTGAGTCGCGCTATCTTTGCTTGAAAACAGAAAACCAGTGTAAACTAGTGCGAGAACACAAGCGAACTGTGAGAAACTGAAAACCGTAAATCCTCGAATAAGCGCCCCCCCTCCGAATAAGCGTCCCTTATCTCAGCCAAAATATAAAATAAGCGCCCCCTCTCCCTTTGTTTTATTGTTTTTGCACATACAATAAATTAACACCATCGGAATCGACGTAGCATTTTGTGAACTTCGAGGAGTTTTTCGCTTGTTCGAGGATTTAGGGTATTCGTGAATGACTAGATGTGCTACTGTACGTGAATTCGATTGTAAATAGGTGAAAGAGTGAGTGAGTAAAACAGAGACATACAAACAGAAAGCGTGTGTTTTTGTCAAGTACTGAGCGAATGACCGAGTGGACATTCTGTAAGAGTACAACAACACGATGGAAAGAAACGGCACACATCACAGCAAAGGATATGAATAAAGCAACAGCGTACGGTCTTGCACCTTTATCGTGGTTTTTTTCTTCTCCTGTTCGTCTGGTGGAGGATCCTTCTTGTTCATTGGACTCTGACCGACCGCGTCACCGTCCTGCGAATCGACGCTGGAACTCTGGGAAAACCTCTGTGTAAAGAACAAGTCAACAACTTTCCCATCAGTCTACCACCAGAGACATACCGTACAGTATGGAGAACTTGAGTTTTGATAGCTGACTGAACTCTAAATTCTCACTACAGAAGTCGTACATTTTCTTCTTCAATAGTTGGGAAAATTTGCTCTTGTAAAGAATGGTCAACCTCTATTAAACGGTCAGTTGGCTATCCCCGAAGGTGACCGCTTAATAGAGGTTTGACTGTATTTATTAAATCTGTTACCTGCATACAGTTCGTAAATGTCACACACACAAGCATGAGCTTACTGACGATCTGAAACAAAGAAAAAACGATAGTAAACAGGTATCTTAAAAAGAATTCGAGCCTAGGGCACCCAAAATGAACGACCGAAAACATGCGTAGACGTCTCGAGGAAAAGTACCAGAGAGCTGCGATGGAAAAAAAATTGAGAGAGGAAGGGCGCAAGAACAGAACACACGTGGTACCAGTGGCAAGCCGAAATATGACGAGCTCTGGCAGCTCATGGGATGCCACAGAAAAACGACGTTTCTATGAAAACTTATGGGAGACGTTAGCAAGTCCACCCAGTTCTTGCAACAATGATGAAATTGGGGAGGGGATGAAAAGGTTCAGTTGGTGATAGAAACAAAGTTAGAAGCGCTCCCAACACTAAAGAATTTCAACCTAGCCCAACAGAAGAACTGGAAGAGGAAGCTATACAGATAGACGTAGAGGAAACGCAGTCCACTCCAAGCTTCATTTGAGTTGACAGTGAGAAACATAAATTGAGCAAGAGCAAATATTTGCATACAAATGTAGCAAATGAAGAATCTGTTGACTAATATTTACTAGAACTCAGAATCATCATCGTCATCACAACTTTAACAAAGTGTCTATTCTTCTAGCCGACCATAAAGAGCCTACTAATTGGGAACCGAAACCAAACCCACCTTCAATAACTCAGGGTTGGTGAGCATGCAGTCTTTGAGGCACCGGTCCAGGAAGTCGTTGTGACGTTCAAGTACGCCATCAATGTTAGTGACCTGAAAGGACGCATAAGTTAGAAAACAGGGTGCAACGGATTTTTGACCCTAAAGCCGATTTGGTACTACTACTACTACTACTACTACTACTGATATTGATAAATATTATTATTATTATTGTTTAATTTTATCTGTGAATCTAAATCTGTTTCTCTCAATTCGAAATCCTTGTCGTTCCCTTCTGGAAAGGCATGAGACTTCTTCCAATGGGCAGCAGTATTTTGTTCACGAACATCCTTAGATGGTATTAAACAGGACCAGAAATCCGTTCAGAACTCGCTCAAAAGAACACATCCCATGCTTGACGTACTCGCTTAGCTTGAAAGAGTGGACTTACTGCCTTCAGGTTCTTCTCCATTTTGTGCCAGTTGGGCTCCAGAACTTCAAACATCATGTAATGCTCGTACGTCTGCACGAAGTGAAGCATCCTTTGTCGAAGAGCAAACGCTGCTGCAAACCTAGAATGAAAACTAGGTGAGCACAAGGAAGCAAAAGAGAACAAAATAATGATAATGAAATATCCGAAGAGAAGGAAGAAAAGAAACGGATAGGGAGAAAGGGAGGGAGGAAAGCAGGAGAGACAAAGGGGTGGGGGGGGGGGGGGTGGAGAGAAAGGAGGAAGTGAAGCAAACTTTGACGAATTGTAACCGCTGCTACAAACCTTGGGACGCAACAAAGCACTTGAAGGGAATGATAACATGGAAATACCAAGAAAAAGAATATGTCGACAACAAAGAATTATGTAAAAGATAAAAAGAAAGGAAAGTGAAGAAAGAAAGAAAGAAAAGAAGCAAGAAAGTAGAAAACGAATAAAAGAGGGTACAAAGGAAAGAAGTTAGATTGATAAGACGGACGGAAGAGAAAAAATTAGGAGGAACTATGGAACAAAAAAAAAGAGAGAGGAAGGGAGAGAGGGATGATTTAACCCTTTCACTCCAAAGAATGATCAACTTGAATGTTCTCTTTCAGTTTCTCACTAGATATATCATACAGTATGGAGAACTTGGCTTTGGATAGCTTGCTTAAATGAAAGCTGATTAATCTACAAAATTCAAGGGTTAAGGGAGAAATGGTCTGCACGTACCAAGGTGACGAGTTTAGGGTAAACCGCTTGGCTCTTTTGTTGCTGACCCACACACTGAAAGCAAAAGAGTTTTATGAAAATCTTTTCATATCACAAATAATCTGCACGTTCCTGACTATGCTACAACACAGACGAAATTATAAACCTAATGTCGCGTTCAAGGATTCTATCCCAATCACAATAATAACACGTTTTCATGACGAAACTGAACAGTAAAGCCTGGTTTTCACGAGCAGTGCGAGCACAAACGCAAGCACAAGAAAGTGACGTCCATGAAAACGAGTGACGCCAGCACAAGCACGAACGCAAGCACAAGCCAAAGAAAAAAATCCTAGTGCTTACACTTGTGCTTGCGCTTATGCTTGCGTCGCGGCATGAAAACCAGGCTTAACGAACCAAATGAACTACAGTAGAACCCCGGTATTTCGAACTCTCAAGGGAAGCGTGAAGTAGTTCGAGATGGTGAGAGATCGAGATAGCGGGGTTCTACCAGCGAAATTTCTACCAAGTTAATTTCCGAGAGAAATCGGATTCTGTTCGAGATAGCGGGGAGTTCGAGATAACCGAGTTCGAGATAACCGAGTTCGAGATAACCGAGTTCGATATAACCGAGTTCGATATAGCGGGGTTCTACTGTATCTTTAGATTTACTGTGGTAAGTGTAAAAGAACTGCCTGCATTGCACCATGGGCTATGTAATGTCAAGCTGGATAACTAAGGGCACAAAGCATGATGGTAAAGCCTCTTTGTTCTTATTTGCACATTTGCCTCCAAAAACATGACACTAAGTGCACAAATTATGATGGCCCATAAATATTCCTCGTTCTTACTTGCACAGTTGTCTCTCCACGTGTCTGCCATAGAACAAGTGTCTGAACAACATCTGGTATTTTGTCAATGCCTGAGGAACAGAGAAGACACAAATGTAACAGGTCAGGTGAACACAGCTGAGATAAAACGTGCAAATCTCCGCATGCTGCACTCACTTTCCAACATGCACAGCGGAAATGTTTTTAAGCCGTGCGGTCACTTTATTTTTATTTATTTTTTGTCAGCGATCAGTGTAGTTTTGCAGTTCAGTGTAACGCTCGTAAAACCTCAAGCCTTAGCCAAGAAACTCAATTCTAGAACTCGATACTAAACTATAAGTTATTTTCATATCAAGCCAAACTCCATCAGATGACATCGTACCTACAACACGCTGTGCCAAATCAAGTCACATCATGCTTCTTCATACCACCACATTACACCCTTCGCACATCACTTTTCGAGGTCGAGTCACGCCACTGCAAATATTTAAAGTTCTCACCTTCTTGCTCAGGATCAGCGAGACAGGCCACTTGACCACGTAATCAAACGAAAATGACTCAAGCCCTGAGCATAAAACACGAGGTAGCAATGATATTATTAACAAAGCAAAAACAAAGAGGAAAGATAGAATGAAAAAATACAAACGCTACAAGACCGGAGCTCGGAGGAAAGTAACTCACTGTCTCAAATCGGTGCAGATGTGGTGGACTAGAGTGACAGTCTTCAGACAGAAACAAACGGCCATAATTCTGAGAGAAATCATCCCCCATTGGCGGACACCGGTGTAAATGTGCGTATTGTAGGTGTTATTGATACACGAAAGTTTCGAATTGAAACACTGAATGCACACTGAGATATGAGGAATAATAGAAATTTACCACCGCTGAACACCATAATTGGAGGTGGCTCAAATTACTAATCAAATTACGTTTTCATCCCAAAAACATTTTTATTATTTTTACCATAACTGATGCTTTAATCTCTAACCGTTTTGGATACCAGTCTCATCAAATGGTCTTCAAAAAAAAATTGCAAACTTTAATCAAAATTTGCAAAATCGCCAAAAAATAGCCTCCAGGAATACCTTAATAGAACACTCGTCGACTGTGGAAAGATGGAAGAAAGACAGACTAGGAGCTCTGCTACTCGAGCTAATCTTTAATCACCTGAGATCTGGAACTCTGTGGGATCTTGACTGTACGCAGTAGCACCTTTTAAATATGAAATAAACTTCGAGTTAACAATACTGCCAATCACTCTAAAAAAAACTTAGCCTTCCAAACTTAAGTAGCATAAAAAGGAGAGTCTTACGATACACATTAAAAGGAGAGACCCTACGACACACATACAGTACAACCCCGGTATTTCGAACTCTCAAGGGAAGCGTGAAGTAGTTCGAGATGGTGAGAGATCGAGATAGCGGGGCTCTACCAAGCGAAATTTGTACCAAGTTAATTTCCGAGGAAAATCGGATTCTGTTCGAGATAGCGGGGAGTTGGATATAACCGAGTTCGAGATAGCGGGGTTCTACTGTACTGCCAAAGAATTAAAAGATTATCTGTGGCATGATTAGCTCTGTTTCTCCACAACGCACCTCGGCTGTCATACGCCACAGAAAGAATCCGGAAGAGCTGTGTGATGAGGTCATAAGGCAATAGTTCTACCCTGAAGCAAAATAAGAGTGATATCACAGCAAGAAATATAGCTGCATACCTTCCGAACACATTTGTCAACTCACCTCAAGTCATCTTTAAATGGATCGCTGTTAGCTGTGCTGGTCCGTAGAGCGAGCTCCAGTAAAGTCTCCAGTCTTGACGGCATGATGTCTTCACACAAGATAAAGGTAAGCTGCTCATTCCTTATTTGTCGTCATCATATCACCATCACCATCATCATCACCATCACCATCATCATCACCACCATCATCATCATCACTATCATCGTCATCACCATCACTATCATGATCATCATCACCACCATCATCATCATCATCATCATCATCATCATCATCATCATCATCATCATCATCATCATCATCATCATCATCATCATCATCATCATCATCATCATCATCATCATCATCATCATCATCATCATCATCATCATCATCATCATCATCATCATCATCATCATCATCATCATCATCATCATCATCATCATCATCATCATCATCATCATCATCATCATCATCATCATCATCATCATCATCATCATCATCATCATCATCATCATCATCATCATCATCATCATCATCATCATCATCATCATCATCATCATCATCATCATCATCATCATCATCATCATCATCATCATCATCATCATCATCATCATCATCATCATCATCATCATCATCATCATCATCATCATCATCATCATCATCATCATCATCATCATCATCATCATCATCATCATCATCATCATCATCATCATCATCATCATCATCATCATCATCATCATCATCATCATCATCATCATCATCATCATCATCATCATCATCATCATCATCATCATCATCATCATCATCATCATCATCATCATCATCATCATCATCATCATCATCATCATCATCATCATCATCATCATCATCATCATCATCATCATCATCATCATCATCATCATCATCATCATCATCATCATCATCATCATCATCATCATCATCATCATCATCATCATCATCATCATCATCATCATCATCATCATCATCATCATCATCATCATCATCATCATCATCATCATCATCATCATCATCATCATCATCATCATCATCATCATCATCATCATCATCATCATCATCATCATCATCATCATCATCATCATCATCATCATCATCATCATCATCATCATCATCATCATCATCATCATCATCATCATCATCATCATCATCATCATCATCATCATCATCATCATCATCATCATCATCATCATCATCATCATCATCATCATCATCATCATCATCATCATCATCATCATCATCATCATCATCATCATCATCATCATCATCATCATCATCATCATCATCATCATCATCATCATCATCATCATCATCATCATCATCATCATCATCATCATCATCATCATCATCATCATCATCATCATCATCATCATCATCATCATCATCATCATCATCATCATCATCATCATCATCATCATCATCATCATCATCATCATCATCATCATCATCATCATCATCATCATCATCATCATCATCATCATCATCATCATCATCATCATCATCATCATCATCATCATCATCATCATCATCATCATCATCATCATCATCATCATCATCATCATCATCATCATCATCATCATCATCATCATCATCATCATCATCATCATCATCATCATCATCATCATCATCATCATCATCATCATCATCATCATCATCATCATCATCATCATCATCATCATCATCATCATCATCATCATCATCATCATCATCATCATCATCATCATCATCATCATCATCATCATCATCATCATCATCATCATCATCATCATCATCATCATCATCATCATCATCATCATCATCATCATCATCATCATCATCATCATCATCATCATCATCATCATCATCATCATCATCATCATCATCATCATCATCATCATCATCATCATCATCATCATCATCATCATCATCATCATCATCATCATCATCATCATCATCATCATCATCATCATCATCATCATCATCATCATCATCATCATCATCATCATCATCATCATCATCATCATCATCATCATCATCATCATCATCATCATCATCATCATCATCATCATCATCATCATCATCATCATCATCATCATCATCATCATCATCATCATCATCATCATCATCATCATCATCATCATCATCATCATCATCATCATCATCATCATCATCATCATCATCATCATCATCATCATCATCATCATCATCATCATCATCATCATCATCATCATCATCATCATCATCATCATCATCATCATCATCATCATCATCATCATCATCATCATCATCATCATCATCATCATCATCATCATCATCATCATCATCATCATCATCATCATCATCATCATCATCATCATCATCATCATCATCATCATCATCATCATCATCATCATCATCATCATCATCATCATCATCATCATCATCATCATCATCATCATCATCATCATCATCATCATCATCATCATCATCATCATCATCATCATCATCATCATCATCATCATCATCATCATCATCATCATCATCATCATCATCATCATCATCATCATCATCATCATCATCATCATCATCATCATCATCATCATCATCATCATCATCATCATCATCATCATCATCATCATCATCATCATCATCATCATCATCATCATCATCATCATCATCATCATCATCATCATCATCATCATCATCATCATCATCATCATCATCATCATCATCATCATCATCATCATCATCATCATCATCATCATCATCATCATCATCATCATCATCATCATCATCATCATCATCATCATCATCATCATCATCATCATCATCATCATCATCATCATCATCATCATCATCATCATCATCATCATCATCATCATCATCATCATCATCATCATCATCATCATCATCATCATCATCATCATCATCATCATCATCATCATCATCATCATCATCATCATCATCATCATCATCATCATCATCATCATCATCATCATCATCATCATCATCATCATCATCATCATCATCATCATCATCATCATCATCATCATCATCATCATCATCATCATCATCATCATCATCATCATCATCATCATCATCATCATCATCATCATCATCATCATCATCATCATCATCATCATCATCATCATCATCATCATCATCATCATCATCATCATCATCATCATCATCATCATCATCATCATCATCATCATCATCATCATCATCATCATCATCATCATCATCATCATCATCATCATCATCATCATCATCATCATCATCATCATCATCATCATCATCATCATCATCATCATCATCATCATCATCATCATCATCATCATCATCATCATCATCATCATCATCATCATCATCATCATCATCATCATCATCATCATCATCATCATCATCATCATCATCATCATCATCATCATCATCATCATCATCATCATCATCATCATCATCATCATCATCATCATCATCATCATCATCATCATCATCATCATCATCATCATCATCATCATCATCATCATCATCATCATCATCATCATCATCATCATCATCATCATCATCATCATCATCATCATCATCATCATCATCATCATCATCATCATCATCATCATCATCATCATCATCATCATCATCATCATCATCATCATCATCATCATCATCATCATCATCATCATCATCATCATCATCATCATCATCATCATCATCATCATCATCATCATCATCATCATCATCATCATCATCATCACCATCATCATCATCATCATCATCAACACCATCATTATCATCATCATCATCATCAACACCATCATCATCATCATCATCGTCATCATCATCATTACATCACCGTCACCACCATCATCATCATCATCACCATCATCACTATACCACCATCGTCATCACCATCATTATTATTATCACCAGCGTCATCACCATCATCATCATCGTTATCATTACCGTTTTCATTATCATCACTATCATCACCATCGTCATCACCATCACCATCACCATCACCATCATAATCAACATCATCACCATCATCGTCATCACAATCACCATCACTATCATCACCATCATATCACCACCACCGTCATCATATCACCACCACCACCGCCACAATCATCATCATTACCACCATCACCATGATCACCACCACTATCGTAACCGACATTGTCAAATGGCACCATCACCATCAATCATATCACATGTTTTTCTCTAAACTAGTTAATCATTATCGAAATTATCTCTTGCATAGTATAACCTAAAGCCCATAGAAAGCTTTGGATGCGTTCGTACATGAAGGATACCATCCATATTCTTCTTCATCTCGTCCTCGGCGAGATCCATAAACTGTACAAAGAAGTCTCCCAAGTCCATCAGGAAATAATGCTTTATAGACCTGATGGAAAATACAAAGAATTATACTTATAACTTAACGGCGAATACCATGATAAAGTAGGTTGCGTCAAGTTGCCATGGTGATCCTCAAATCCGAGGTCACAAAAAAAAAAGCGAGGATAATGACAATTAAAGCCTTGGCCAAACGCGCATACTCAATTCAAATCCAAGTTTTCCACTTGGGTTCGAATTAAGCATCGTTGGGTTTGACTTATATTGACTTGGTTCGACTTTGGTGGAGCTCATAATTTCCACCCAAGTCAGCCCATGTTTTTTTACCGCTTGACAACCCCACCCAGGTCGATTCAAGTCAACGCAAGGTGATTGCATCAGCTTAATAGTTTTGTTTCGACTTGGAAGTACCGTTTCGCCACCCGTAAGCAAGAATCGACTTGGGTAGACTTGGGAGTCCGTTAGGGCGCGTTAATACTGGACTGGATAATTTTAAAATTTGGGACGCGACGTTTGACAGATAATTACAACATATTCGACGACAACGTGCCATTGGTGCTTGAAAGGTTGTAATTGTCGACTCTATTTTCGTCTAATCTCACAAGCACAAATTTAATTTTCGGAACATTGTGGTATAAGCTCTAATAAAGATAACAAATTTAGCTGTGCTCAAACATGGACCTACTAAAAGCAGTTTTAAAAAACTCTTATCAGGAGACCACGTCTTTTTTGTAGTTGGAAAGTAATGAGAAAAACTGAGTAATGAGCAAAGAAAAAAAGTGCGTTTCCGTTTAATTTTAGTTCTGAATTCTAGCGCGGCTAGCAATTTTAAAATAGCGATATTGGCAATTGCGTGCCTACTGGAGACAGGACGCTTTTTAAAGGGGTACTTTGACCAAAATCGGATCACTGTGAAATACTATTTTAACCACTTTAAATGAAAGTGTATGGTATGGATAGCAAAATGTCCCCAAAACTTTTTTTTCAGATGTAAGACTCCCGAGATATATTAATTCAAAGGAGGCCAAAACGCCTGTCCGCCATGTTGGCCGTGAATAAATATTTCGGGCCAGCGGTTTACCACTCTGACGTCATCTTACCAACGAGACGCGGACTTCACACACATTTCTTTGCAAATGTCTTCGAGGAGAAGGAACTTTCATTGATAATTTCTTCAAATTCTTCTTTTTTATCGACTCACGAGTCATTATTAGATGTTTCACATGTACATTCAAGTGTTGAAAGCAGTACGTTTGTATACGACGACAGTCTTTGAACCAGTTGCCACGGAAGAAGAACTAGCGATGTCCGTCGAGCAAGTCACAGTCGAAGAAGAACAAGAAGCCCAATTCAAGAAAAGGTTCAGCCGAGAAGTAAATTTTGGAACGTGGTAAGACCATTATTAATTTTAACACACTTCAGAACTCGGAAATTTACAAAGTCAGTAGCACACAAACTACTGCAAAATCAACATGAACTTTTCGATTCTATCAAATTATTGAAGGATCTAGTAAATGCATGGGTTTTAATGTAAAGTGAAATTCATAGATCGTATACAGTGCCACTATTTTGAATAAATACAATTACGTTGATTTGACATGCCGACTGTTGTGTGATTCCGCCCGGCGTTGTGTCTATATGAAAAGCCGCCGTCTAGCTAACTTGACCGTTTTATTAAGCTACAACAATCACACTGAAACACCGCCTTTTTGTATTCACTAACACTTGTAATAGCATGGTCTTAGTTGCATCAGTCCGAAAAATGCTTCAAATTTACTCGAATGGACTCATAACAAGTTGTCACGCCGCCACAGCGTGCGATGTGCGATGAAAACGAAAGTTCAGTTCTTGCAATTTCTGCTAAACGAAACATCTAAGAAAGCAGTTTGATGACAGTTTGCAAATTGTGGGGCTCTTAAACTGCTCAAACTTAGAAAAAATTCCCTCGTCAAGACTTACGACGATCTCTTGCACTTTCGCCTCGATCTTTTAGTTGTTCTCCAAATTGTGGGGACTGATCCTAGAATCAGTCTGCTGGACAAAACCTTCTTGGTGGAGCCTTGAAAAACAGCTCCCTTCGAAATGCTTCGAGTAGACAGAGAAGCGATCATGCACCAGGATTGAAGTTCTTGCGATGAAGTAGCACAAACCGTTCTTTCACATCGCGCACAGCGCTTTATTATTGAGCGAAATGTGAAGGGAAATGCATGCCCTCTTTCGGGTTGTACTTGCTGTCGCAGCCCTGCACTACACACCTACCTGGCATGTTGTGCAGTTTTGTTTGAAAATTCCAAATTCTACTTCGATTTCAATCAAGTTACACGCGCTCTTCTGCAAAACTTCACACTTCCCTTATAGTTGTGATACTTTGCGTTGGTAAGATGACGTCACGCCGGTCTCTTCAATCCCCACTCGGAATTATCGATTCATTCACGGCTCAAGAAAAACAGAGGTCAAAAAGTGACACTTCCAAAAATAATTTCGACAAACGGTTAGGTAGGATTGTTAGTGGTGTGCTAAAGATTGTTTTTGACTGTTTTTAATTGAATTTAAGTGATGGTCCGATTTTGGTCAAAGTACCCCTTTAAGAAAACACTCGACCCGGGGCGCTTATTGGAGACAGGGCGAGATTATTACGGTACCTTAGTCTGAGCATAAGTTCCTTCTCGTCCATCAGCATGTCCAACACTGTCTTGCTGGCGTAGCTGTACGCTTTCTCAATCTTCTCCACGTACTCTCGCTCTCTTAGTGTGTAAATGATCTCCTCCGAGTCTGGACATTGTACATTACGACCTGGCCAAGAGAAAAGCGGCACTTAAACTAATACCCTATTCAGACCAACTAAACCTGTTTTAAACCAAGTTTACTAGACTGCGTTTTTAAAACCTGTTTCGATTTTGTGTTAATTACACAACATTTTATACCCCCTCGCACAGGTTGCTTAGTTGGATGGGTTTTATACCAGTTTAGTTTTTGCCGTGCACGCATTGTGAATGGCCGACATAACTAAACAAGTTTTATTAAACACTTTTTAAACATGTTTAATCAAGCATTGGTGTGAACGAGGTATTAGTAATTACAACCTCCACTAGCAAATCACATGGACTCTCAAATGCGGATAATAGGACTAATTCTTGATTTTAGTCATGCCGAGACTATCTACTGAAAAGCAACAACAATAACAACAACAATAACAACAACAACAACAACAACAACAACAAACAAAAACAACAACAAAAAACACAGCCGTACGGCTGGTTACTTTTGCAGTTTGCCTCTGTAATGGTTTTGGGTGCTATTGCAGTTTCGTGAGGCCCATTCTTCCTTACTAAATTATTTTTCTGTGACGTCTTTAACCCTTTCACTCCTAAGCTCAAAACACAGATTCTCTCAGCCTTTTAAGGAAACAAGCAGTGCTCGACATTAAGGTTTTAGTTTGGTTGCCCTTCGGGCTATAGATTGACTTAAAGCAATAGAAAGTTTCATAATTTCTGGTTGCCCGACCCTGAATTTACCTGCCCAACCAAACAGTTTGGTTGCCCTGGGCATAGCGGGCAACCGTTAATGTCGAGCACTGACAAGTATGCATTTATTGAGTGATGTAGCAAGATTAATACCACTGCAAAAACCAAGTTCTCTTTCCTGTATGGTATATACTAAAATTTTGACGAGAAATTGGGTTCGGTAAAAGCGCGGAGCCTTTTTGTCCGTGTCGTTATATCAACATGTTTTCCTACCTAAGATAAAGTTCAACTCAGTCTGCTCAGCAACTTTTATTAATAGTAGTATCAACGTTTCACTTATTACTTCGTGCAGTGCCCAGCATTTCATTCTAACTGGTGCGGAGAGCTTATTGGTCTGCACATTGATTTTTAGCCACTGCCAACGGGTCTCTCTGTTCAGGTTTTCGAATACGATCCGAAAACAGTTTTTAAACAGAATTTGTTCGGTTCTTTCTCGGATTGTGTGTTGAACCTTTTGACAAGTCTAATGAACGAGAGCAGGAGCCACGAGGGAACGTATGGTCTGGCCAGGCCATTTGCTTTTCCTTGTACGAAGAATCGATGCAAACTTTGCTGTCCCTTCGTTGTCCTCTTGACCTTCCCACTGTGTTAATCGCGAAGTCTGCATTGATTTGGGAAGTTTTAAGATTGAAGAGTTCTCTGAACGCCCTTCTAAACTCCTGTGTCCTCACGCAGTAAATTATTGGATTGATCAACGAGTTAAAATATGCCCATACGTCTATCACATAAATACATCCTAAGACAAGGCCTTTTGGTAAGTTCTGCACATATAAAACTACTCCATGAGTTGCTATCTGGGGAGCAAAACATACACACAGCGCTCCAACGATAATCGTCGTAGTTTTTGCCGCTTTATCTTTCTTCAGCAGTTCTTTTGCGCTAGAATCTGAGACCTGGTGAGCCTTGATGTCTTTACGGTGTCGTCGGCTTTCTAATAATACAGCAACTTGACAGAACGAGATAGCAATCATACCGCCCACGATGATAAAAGACATCACCGTGCCAAGCAAGTAATCTCTGAGTACGCTCTCCCCCGCCAGATCGAAAGGGTGAGAAATAAATAATTCCGTGATAACTGGAACAGTCCATGCTACAGCGACAGCTGCGGTCAGTCGACGCGTCGTGACAAGAGTTTTATAGCGCAGGGCGTGCTTGATAGCGACGTAGCGTTCACCGCTGATTATCACCAGGAGATGAAATGAAGCGCCACAAACAATGTACGCAGCGGTTATTGCTATTTTGTTTATAAGGCAGATGGGTCCCACTTCTTGGACGCGCAGAACGTGGCTCGTGATGATCAAAGGTATTGCGACTGCGCCAGTGGCGAGATCTGTTGCTCCCAAACAAGTCAGAAGAATAAAATACTTGCGTTTACGCAGATAACGCTTTCGCTTGACTACCAAAATTACCAACGCATTCAGCAAGATAATGAAGGGACAAATCAGTGCTTCAGCAGAGGCGGCAAAAACGAACATGACGAAAGTTGTTGGCGTCAAATATTGTTGTTTCCAGGCAAATATTCCCAGCAGAGAGCACACAGACGACAAACCAGGCTGCGTCGAGTTTAAGACATGGCCTGTTGTGTTGGTGGCCATTTCGTACGCTGTCTTTTGTTGCTGGACTACTGTTCTGTGACTGACTTTTTTTAAACCTCTGTACAAATGATTATATAATTTAACTGCCTTGAAACGGACAGAAGAGCTCGTTTTGGCCTGCGTTTCGGTCGGTAGAGGTCAGCTTTTCAAATCGAAGGGACGTCAATAAAATCGCACCGCACTGGTCGAAAGTTCCGACACCTTCAATTTTCATGTCATGACCCCAACTCATTTTTATACTCTCATCGTGAGTGTCAGGATTGTCAAAAACTTGAGACAAAGTTGCGATTCTTTCGTGGAAACTTTTCATCAGGCTACGAGTTGAAGGCGGCCGCAGCAATCACCCAAAAACAAAAACTTTACTGAGCACATCCTGTCTTTCTCCAAATGAGCTCAAGCGTCCGCTTGCACTTGATGTCCATTTAACTTCACAAGCATTTGTTCGATAAGTTTAGGGGTCTTTTTTCCCCAATCGTGTAATTCCCTGCCAGCCGACATTGTTAACCTAATGTGTTTACTTTTGGCAGTAGAGAAAAATCAATTCGTAGACCATAGTCTGACCACCAGCTCAATTTACTGACGGATTACTGTTCGGATAAAAATTAATAAACTGGGCTGTTTTTGTAGTTGTGTGGTTTAGTTGGCTGTTTTATTTTTCAGAGAAGCAAAATCGTGTGCGATGGAAACTTTTATATTATACTACTGAACGCGATAGTTTTTGTTTTATATTTTGGGCATTACCATTTAACGCAGTTCACTTTCTTGTTAACATTTCGTACTATTGTTAACGTTTCTTTTGTTACTGAATGTGTGTCTGCGTTGCAACCTGTTTAAAAGAGAGCGTAATATTTAAATATTGTTGATCCCTAACTTCATGTTTCTGTCCAAATTGATGTTACAAAATTAACTCCGCTAAACAACAAAGTGAACACTAATGTTAGGATGTACTCATTGAGAGTTACATCTGAGTGGCCACACCTTTTGGTTTCATTTGGCAGTTCAGGAGTTGAAAATAGACATTGCTATTAGAATGTTCCCACTGAGAGCTTTCATTTCAGTGGTCACACCTTTAGACTTCAATTGACAGTTCAAGAGTTGGAAATGAACATTGCTATTGAGAAGGTACTAATAGAGGGTTTTCATGTACTAATCGAATGTACATACTGACAGCGTCATTTGCCATTCGCAGCTCTTTTTCATTCTCACGGTCTCCGTAAATTGTCGATCACTCCGTAAAACTGATTTTTTATTTTTATTTTTATTTACTTATTTATTTTTTGATTAGCGACAAAACGATGTCCGATAATTTCTCCGGCTTCCATCGACGGCGGATAATTAATTAATTTGCATTTAACATCTTGTCAAGAATTAAATATTAAGTGAAAATTACATATAAGTGAATTGACTAAACATAAATTTGCAAATAAGAAATAAACTAAGAATATAGCAGCAAAGACATTCGCTATACTCTACACGAAGCTCAACCAATCACCTGCCGAGGATTGTCAAATTAACCTTTCTTTTTTAGCCCAAAGGCGTGGAAATAGCTTGATGTTTAAATATTCTATCGGCGATTCTGCTTCTATTTTTCACAATAAAAAGCGTGTGTGATGTCCTAAAAGACCGTGTGATCTCATCCATGCTTGAGTCCAGAGTTTCCTGGTACTTTTATCGTAGACACGCGGCTTCGCTCTAAAATCTTTTCTTCTTTTTATGAAACTAGACACGGGAAGGAACTTCATGATTGCAAGTGCAAGGGGACAATCGAGCTTACTTAGAAATACAGGATGTGCTTTTACCTATCATTGTTACTTTATTGTTGTTTTATTTTTTTGTTTTTTTGTTTGTTTGTTTTATTTTTTGTTTTTTTTTTGTTCTTATGTAAATGCTGCGGCGGCCTTCAACTCGTAGCCGGATAAAGAGCTCCTATAAAGGAATCGGAACTTTGCCTAGAATTTTGCATTCGTTAGAGAAAGCCAGTCGAGGAACAGTAGTACGACAACAAACCACAGGATGCGAAATGGCCACCAACACAACAGACCATGTCTTAAACTCGACGCAGCCTGGTTTGTCACCTGTGTGCTCTCTAATGGGAACAGTCGCCTGGAAACAACAGTATTTGACGCCAACAACTTTCATTGTGCTCGTTTTTGCCGCCTCTGCTGAAGCACTGATTTGTCCCTTCATAATCTTGCTGAATGCGTTGGTAATTTTGGTGGTCAAGCAAAAGCGTTATCTGCGTAAACGCAAGTCCAATATTCTTCTGGCTTGTCTGGCAGCAACAGATCTCGCCACTGGAGCAGTCGCGATGCCTTTGATCATCACGAGCCACGTATTGCGCGTCCAAGAAGTGGGGCCCATCTGTCTTATGGACAAAATAGCAATGAACGCTATGTACATTGTCTGTGGCGCTTCATTTTATCACCTGGTGATAATCAGCGGTGAACGCTACATCGCTATCAAGCACGCCCTGCGCTATGAAACTCTTGTCACGACGCGTCGACTGACCGCAGCTGTCGCTGTAGCATGGGCTGTTGCAATTTTTGTGATTTTAGTTTCTCTCGCTTTCGACGCAGCAGGCGAAAGCGTACTTAGAGATCATTTCCTGAACATGGTGATGCTTTTGATCATTTTCAGCGGTGTACTTGTTATCTCGTTCTGTCAAGTTGCTGTAGTTTTAGAAACCAGACGACACCATAAACATATAAAGCTTCACCAGGTCTCGGATTCCAGCGCAAAAGAACTTCTGAAGAAAGACAAAGCGACCAGAACTACTACAATTATCGTTAGCGCTGTGTCTCTATGTTTTGCTCCGCAAGTAGTATTTTTTGAAGTAGCTACAAATATAAAGGACTTTCCAACAGGTCTTTTGATAAGTGGCGTTCACATTCTAGATGTGTTTGCATATTTTAACTCGTTAATCAGTCCAATAATTTACTGCGTGAGGACACAGGAGTTTAGAAGGGCGTTTGGAGAACTCTTCAATTTTCAAACTTCCCAACTCAATGCAGACTTTGCGATGAATACTGTAGGAAGGTCAAGAGGACAAAGGGACAGCAAAGTTTGCATCGATTTTTGCTACAAGGAAAAGCAAATGGCTTGGCCAGGCCCTAAGTTCCCTCGTGGCTCCCGCTCTCGTTCCTTAGTCTTGTTGTCAAAAGATTCAACACACAATCCGAAAAAGAACCGAACAAATTCTGTACAGAAATAGATCGTATCCGTAAACCTGAACAGAGAAGCGCGTGGCGGTGGCTATACAAAACAATCTGCAGTTCAATAAGATCTCCGCACCAGTTAGAATAAAATGCTGGGCACTGCACAAAGTAACAAGCGAAACATTGGATTGTGTTAACGACAAATCTTGGCGATATTCGCATGATGCAAAATTCCCTTTAATATTACTCAAGAAAAACGCAAGTTGTACATTATGCTGTGTAGCTGAATTTTTTCAGTAAGTAAGTTTTTAACGATCGTAATAACAATTCTTAGCGTTTGAAGTTGTTAAGAATCCACTTTTTCACTCCGCCGCATGTAAAAACATTGGTCGCGGAAGCTTTGCAGAGATTGTAAAACCGGTTTTAAGCACCTCTAATTTTGGTAATTTAAATAACGGATCCATTAAATTCAAATTTTAGCACTTCCGATAAAGAGTTCTTTTTCTCTCGAAACCAAATGTTTCTCACCAGAAACATATGTCATACGTATAAGAATACATTTAAATCAGACAATTCAAATGTTTAGTCCTGCCTTTGACAGACTTGTTCAATAAAATTGTAATGTGCTTGTGGCAAATAAATCAATCAATCAAGAAGAACTTGCATGGGTTTTGCTCTCATGATTATCAATACTCCATACATCACTCTTACCGGCACAGATGGCGATGTAGCGCTCACCGCTGATTATCACCAGGTGATGAAATGAAGCGCCACAATGTACATAGCGCTTATTGCTATTTTGTCTATAAGGCAGATGGGTCCCACTTCTTGGACGCGCAGTACGTGGCTCGTGATGGTCAAAGGCACCGCGACTGCGCCAGTGGCGAGATCTGTTGCTGCCAGACAAGTCAGAAGAATATTGGACTTGCGTTTACGCAGATAACGCTTTCGCTTGACCACCAAAATTACCAACACATTCAGCAAAATTATGATGGGACAAATCAGTGCTTCAGCAGAGGCGGCAAAAACGAACATGACGAAACTTGATGGCGTTAAATAATGTTGTTTCCAGGCGCCTGTTCCCATTAGAGAGCACACAGGCGACAAACCAGGCTTCGTCGAGTTTAAGACATGGTCTGTTGTGTTGGTGGCCATTTCGTACGCTGTCTTTTGTTGTCGGACTACTGTTCTTTGACTGACTTTTTTTAAACCTCAGTACGAAATGATTATATAATTTAACTGCCTTGAAACGGATAGAAAAGCTCGTTTTGGCCTGCGTTTCGTTCGGTAGAGGTCAGATTTTCAGAACAGAAGGGAGGTCAATAAATCGCACCGCACTGGTCGAAAACTTCCGACACCTTCAATTTTCATGTTATGACCCCAACTCATTTTTATATTCTCATCGTGAGTGTCAGGATTGTCACAAAATCGAGACAAAGTTGCGATTCTTTTGTGGAAACTTTTCATCAGGCTACGAGTTGAAGGCGGCCGCAGCAATCACCCAAAAACAAAAACTTTACTGAGCACATCCTGTCTTTCTCCAAATGAGCTCAAGCGTCCGCTTGCACTTGATGTCCATTTAACTTCACAAGCATTTGTTCGATAAGTTCGATAAGTTTTACGGGTCTGTTTTCCACGATCGTGTAATTCCCTGTCAGCCGACATTGTTAACCTAATGTGTTTACTTTTGGCAGTAGAGAAAAATCAATTCGTAGACCATAGTCTGACCACCAGCTCAATTTACTGACGGATTACTGTTCGGATAAAAATTAATAAACTGGGCTGTTTTCGTAGTTGTGTGGTTTAGTTGGCTGTTTTATTTTTCAGAGAAGCAAAATCGTGTGCGATGGAAACTTTTATATTATACTACTGAACGCGATAGTTTTTGTTTTATATTTTGGGCATTACCATTTAACGCAGTTCACGTTCTTGCTAGTATTTCGTACTATTGTTAACGTTTCTTTTGTTACTGAATGTGTGTCTGCGTTGCAACCTGTCTAAGAAAGAGCGTAATATTTAAATATTGTTGATCCTTAACTTCATGTTTCTCTGTCCAAATAAATGTTACAAAATTAATTCCGCTAAACAACAAAGTGAACACTAATGTTAGAATGTACTCATTGAGAGTTACATTTCAGTGGTCACACCTTTCGGTTTCATTTGACAGTTCAGGGACTGAAAATGAACACTGCTATTAGTATGTTCTCATTGAGAGATTTCATTTGAGTGGTCACACCTTTAGGCTTCAATTGACAATTCAAGAGTTGGAAATGAACATTGCTATTGAGAATGTACTAATAGGGTTTTCATGTGTACTAATCGAATGTACATACTGACAGCTTTATTTGCCATTCGCAGCTCTTTTTCATTCTCAAGGTCTCCGTAAACTGATTTTTCAATATGTTTTTTCTTTCTTCTTTTTTTATTAGCGACAAAACGATGTCCGATTTCTATTTTTCACAATAAAAGTGTATGTGATGTCCTAAAAGACCGTGTGATCTCGTCTGTGCTTGAGTCCAGAGTTCCCTGGTACGTTTATCGTAGACACGAGGCTTCGCTCTAAAAATGTTTCTTCTTTTTGTGAAACTATACCCATTAGGTTAACAATTCCGGCTGGGAAGGAATTACATGATTGTGTGAAGTGTAAGCGGACAATCAAGCTTACTTAGAGAAAGACAGGATGTGCGTTTAACCTGACAACTTTATTTGCCATTCTTTTCATTCTCACGGCCTCCGTGAATTGTCGATCACTCCGTAAACTGATTTTTCTTACGATTATCTGATATTTTTTTCGATAATCTCTCTGGCTTCCATCGACGGTGGACAATCAATAAATTTGTATTAACATTTTGTCAAGAATTCAATATTAAGTGAAATTTACATAAGCGAATTGACTAAACATAAAATTGCAAATAAAAAAACCGGCTTTTATTTTTACAAAGAATAGCAAAAACAAAGAAACAAAGAATATATCAGGAAAGACATACGCTATACTCTGCAAGAAGCTCAGCCGATCACCTGCCGAGGATTGTCAAAATACTCTTTCTTTTTCAGCCAAAAGGCCTGGAAATAGCTTGATGTCTAAATATTCGATCGGCGATTTTGCTTCTATTTTTCACAACAAAAGCGTGTGTGATGTCCTAAAAGACCGTGTGATCTCATCCGTGCTTGAGGCCAGAGTTTCTTGGTACTTTTACCGTTGACACGCGGCTTCATTCTAAAATATGAAACTACAATAGACACATTAGGTTACCAATTCCGCCGGCTGAGAAGGAATTTCATGATTGGAAGTGCAAGCGGACAATCGAGCTTACTTAGAGAAAAACAGGTTTCCATCGATGGTGTATAATTAATTAATTTGCATTTAACATCTTGTCAAGAATTAAAAATTAAGTGGAAATTACATAAGCGAATTGACTAAACATAAAATTGCAAATAAAAAAATCGGCTTTTATTTCTAATAAATTAAGAATAAACAGGGCCGTAGCTAGTTGCACCCCCCCCCCCCCCCCCCCCCCCAAAAAAAAAGAAAGAAAAAAGATGGGACATCATAACAACTAAAGAAGGCATCGAAAGTTTAAAATATGGGTGTACTTTTTAGTTCCTTTTAAGGTCGAAATTAGCTTCAGTTGGGCAACTCTCATTTTAGTACCTTTCCGGGTGAAAAACAGAAGGTCCGGTACGGTCCGTAACAAACGCTCTTTTGTGAGAACGGCAAATTTTTGCCGCAAATTAAAAGGTTTTCGGGAATCGGGGGACACGAATTACCGGGAAACTAAACATAATATAGGGAAATCACAGAAAATATCGGGGGCATCTGGGAGGCTTTTCCTTCTGGCTGAATGTGGTTAAAAAAGAAGTTTGTGCAGCGAAAACTTCCAAAGTTTCCGGAAGGGCTCGTTCTTTCCCTTTTTTCATACGAGATATTGGAGGCAGCACTTCTGTATTTACCAAATGTCCGGTACATAGATGCAATAGTTGCGATAAGACATTTTATCAATCGTTAGGATGTTCTATTAAAAGCCGCTTTTTATCTCTAAGGGCGCGCTCGATTGGGTCTATTCCTGACTAGGGATAATGTTGCTGATTGGTGAAATTCTTTGGTTTGGAACTGATTAAGGTTAGGATGTATCAGGAGCAATTCAGAGTGCACGCATTGAGGTTCTTAAAACAATTATAAACAAAATCTCCCCCAGAACAAGTAAAACTATGGGTCATTTTAGCTATTCCTATTTTGGAATAAATTCAATCAAACGTACCCTAAAAGGCAGGAAATGACATTTTAGTGAGGCAAATTTCAAAAATCTTTCAGGGGAGCATGGCCCGGACCCCCCAAGCCAGCTTGCCCCTTCGGCGCTCGCAAATTACACATTATGTCCGGCTTTCACTGAACAGCACTCTCGGAAGATGATACTCAACTGACTTAGTTTTCGAGAAGAATTAATCTTTGCGTCTGGCAGTTAATTGTGCACTAGACTGGCAAAATGTGCGGTTTTGAAAGAGTTGGTTTGAACGTTCACAATTGTTCAAAATAACTCTATATACTATCGCTATACTCACGATGCTCAACCAATCACCCGCCGAGGATTGTCAAATTAAACTTTCTTTTTAAGCCAAAAGGCCTGGAAATAGCTTGATGTCTAAATATTAGATTGGCGATTTTGCTTCTATTTTTCACAACAAAAGCGTGTGATGTCCTAAAAGACCGTGTGATCTCATCCGTGCTCGAGTCCAGAGTTTCCTAGTACTTTTATCGTAGACACGCGGCTTCACTCTAAAAACGCATATTCTTTTTATGAAACTACAATAGACACATTAGGTTACCAATTCCGCCGGCTGGGAAGGAATTTCATGATTGGAAGTGCAAGCGGACAATCGAGCTTACTTAGAGAAAAACAGGATGTGCGTTTTACCTATCATTGGTTATATATTTTTTTTGCTCTGATGTAAATGCTGTGGCGGCCTCCAACTCCTAGCCCGATAAAGAGCTCCTATAAAGGAATCGAAACTTTGCCTAGAATTTTGCATTCGTTAGAGAAAGTCAGTCGAGCAACAGTAGTCCGGCAACAAAACACAGCGTATGAAATGGCCACCAATACAACAGACCATGTCATAAACTCGACGCAGCCTGGTTTGTCGTCTGTGTGCTCTCTGATGGGAATCTACGCCTGGAAACAACAGTATTTGACGCCAACAACTTTCGTCCTTTTCGTTTTTGCCGCCTCTACTGAAGCACTAATATGTCCCTTCATTATCTTGCTGAATGCGTTGGTAATTTTGGTAGTCAAACGAAAGCGTTATTTGCGTAAACGCAAGTCCAATATTCTTCTGGCTTGTCTGGCAGCAACAGATCTCACCACTGGCGCAGTCGTGATGCCTTTGATGATCACGAGCCACGTCCTGCGCGTGCAAGAAGTGGGACCCATCTGCCTTATGGACAAAATAGCAATGAACGCTGTATACATTGTCTGTGGCGCTTCATTTTATCACCTGGTGATAATCAGCGGTGAACGCTACATCGCTATCAAGCACGCCCTGCGCTATAAAACTCTTGTCACGACGCGTCGACTGACCGCAGCTGTCGCTGTAGCATGGGCTGTTGCAATTTTTGTGATTTTAGTTTCTCTCGCTTTCGACGCAGCAGGCGAAAGCGTACTTAGAGATCATGTCCTGAGCATGGTGATGCTTTTGATCATTTTCAGCGGTGTACTTGTTATCTCGTTCTGTCAAGTTGCTGTAGTTTTAGAAACCAGACGACACGATAAACATATAAAGCTTCACCAGGTCTCGGATTCCAGCGCAAAAGAACTTCTGAAGAAATACAAAGCGACCAGAACGACGACAATTGTTGTTAGCGCTGTGTCTCTATGTTTTGCTCCACAAGTAGTATTTTTTGAAGTAGCTACAAATGTAAAGGGCTTTCCAACAGGTCTTCTGATAAGTGGCGTTCACATGCTGGATGTGCTTGTGTATTTTAACTCGTTAATCAGTCCAATAATTTACTGCGTGAGGACACAGGAGTTTAGAAGGGCGTTTGGAGAACTCTTCAATCTTAAAACTTCCCAAATCAATGCAGACTTCGCAAAGAACACAGTGGGAAGGTCAAGAGGACAAAGGAACAGCAAAGTTTGTATCGATTCTTCGTACAAGGAAAGGCAAATGGCCTGGCCAGACCATACGTTCCCTCGTGGCTCCTGTTCTCGTTCCTTAGACTTGTCAAAAGATTCAACACAAAACCCGAGAAAGAACCGAAAAATTCTGTATAGAAATAGATCGTATCCGTAAACCTGAAGAGAGAGGCGCGTGGCGGTGGCTATACAAAACAATATGCAGACCAATAAGCTTTCCGCACCAGTTAGAATGAAATGCTGGGCACTGCACGAAGTAACAAGTGAAACATTGGATTTTGTCAACGACAAATCTTAGCGATATTCGCATGATATGTCCAGCGACTTCCAAGTCTTAAATTATCTGCAAAATTTCCTTTAATTTTACTCAAGAAAAACGCAAGTTATACATTGTGCTGTTTAGCTGGAATTTCAATAAATAAGTTTTTTTACTAATCGTAATAATAATTCTTAGCGTTAGAAGTTTTTTAAAAAATCCACTTTCCACTCCGCCGCAAGTAAAAACATTGGTCGCGGAAGCCTGATTTATATAACGGTTCATTAAATTCGAATTTTAACACTTCCGATAACCGAAGCGTTACTTTTCTTTTTTTCTCGAAAACAAATGTTTCTCATCAAAAACATATGTCATACGTACAAGAATACATTTAAATCAGACAATTCAAATGTGTAATCCTGCCTTTGGCAAACTTATTAAAAAATTTGATAATTATTGAGGGAGCTCATTAATTAAAAGCCCTGTGGTTCTTCTTGGGCTCCCTTACCACAAGTAAATATCATGTTCTGTAGAATTGTAATGTACTCGTGGCAAATCAATCAATCAATCAATGAAGGAGAACTTGGGTTTTGCTCAGGGCCCGGTTTTTCGAAAGCCGATTAAGCTAATCCAGGATTGACGAAATTCTTTCTCTCGACCCCTCTGCCAATAAACTGCAGAGTTTTGTTCGAAGATGGATTAAAAAGCTTGTTCCAGCTTAAAGGCGCATAAAGGAAGTTGTTGTGGACGAAACCTTCACATTTGCAGGCATATAAATGACACGAAAGTTTAGACCTAATCCAGGATTAGCCTAATCGTGCTTTGAAAAACCGGGCCCAGATGACCATCAATTCTCACTACATCACTCTTACCGGCAGAGGAAAATAATCCCTTCAGGTCTCACAAAACTGCAAAAAGTACTGAGGTACCGCAAAACCATTCCAGAGGCAAACCGCAAACGTTACCAGTAACACGGCACTAATTACTGAATATCATTTTACTTACCACATTGCCTGATCACATTAAGGTATTTGCCGGTGCTCAAGATGTTGTGCGCCACCTTATAAGCAACAACAACAACAACAACAAATACAAATACAAATACAACAGTAAACAATCAATAGAATGCTGCGGGTGATGACAGTGACGATGACGATAATGGGCCGGACAATTCTAAACAAGAATTAGCAGAGTCAAGTCCTTCAAAGAAAACCTACCTTTTCCAAGAATATCGGAATGTTCTCCCTCACAACCGTATATCTTTGTTCCCAGTACGTGAAATAAGTTAAGGTCTGCACTAACGAGGCAACAAAACTTTACTTGCTTCTTATGCTTTCAAGTCAAAGGTTACTCCAAAGAAAATTCTACTATGCGTGCTCACCCTCAAAACTGCAATTACGTATAATAATAGAATTGACTCCACGAAACAGACAAGAAAGCTTTGCTTTGTATGTTTCCTGCCATTCCTGCTTACACGATGGCACTCACTAAAATAATAAAAAGGGTCCCTGACTTTTCCTGACATATCATTCACCACAACACAATTTTCACCGACTATGCACGATGTGATAGAAACCATGATTTCCTGAGCTTTACAATTGCTTCAGTTCCTTTTGGAGGCCCTATCAATATGTTTCTCTTCATCTTCATGGAAACGTTTTTGAAATGACATTGTCTAGTGCACAATCATTAGCGAAGCTTGTCACAAATTGAAAATAAAATTCCCTGACTTTTCACTGACTTTGACAAGAACCTAGACTTTTCCCTGACTTGATGCAAAATTTCCTGACTTTTCCCCGGCCGTGGCAAACTTATACAACAAGATAGTATAAAGGTAACAGAAGTAATCCCCCGTATAGGTCTTATTTAATCCCTCCCAAAGTTATTCTTATAAGATACCCAGCCCACCCTAGATATATTACCTCGCACGCAACCGCGAGAAACGCGAGAACACGTTTGGTCACTCGAAATTTTATCCTCCACGAAACATCCACGCAACGTGTTTCGATTACCACTATACTGTCTTGCTTACAACTCGTGTCTAAAAATTATGCTTTTCCTAGGATATCTATAGTAGGGAAACCTGACAATAGTAACAACAAACGGCTGCGTTTTCGTTTATTCGAAGGATATGCATCGTTGTAATCTTCTGTGACTTTCTCTTTCTGTACTGAACCGTGCTCTGCGACCAAAAACTGCAAAAACAAACCTGAGTGTCAGCCTAAACAAAGATAAAAAATGTCCTACTAACTCATGCAGTTCTACCCTTTCATTCCCAACTTCAAAATGCAGATTCTCCTAACCATTCAAGAAGAAAATTTATGAGTGATGTAGTGAGAACTGATAGTTTAATCAACTTTCATCTAAACAAGATATCAAAAGCCACGGTCTCCTTACTAGTTTTGTTCTCCGTAAAATTTTGCATAAATATTACGTTTGTGGAGCTGCATGCGTATATTATCCCGACATTTGCGTACGTGTACGCATTTTGAACCGTCTAAAACCCGTTGCAGAAATCCAACACCGATGAAAATATGAACCACTTTATTCAACTTTTAACATTCAACTAGAGGTAGCCTGCGTAGCAGGCGTTCCCGTTCGTTTTCAGGTGAAGTTCGATCCGAGTATAAGACTGGAGCGAGTACAAAGGACTGGGGAGAGAACAAAAGCTTCGGAGGGGGAAGGGGAGGGAGCTGAAGGGAACTTCAGTTCCCCTATCCCTCCCCCTTCAAAGTTTTTATACTCGCCCCAGTCCCCTGTGATTGGCGCAGGAAAGGCCAAAGGAAACAGAAGTACATTGAGGGTACGTTTGAGTCGGGCCGTATGGAGAAGATAGAAGCTCTGACTTGCCTCTGAATATGGGTCTGTGATTATTCCTTTGTAAATCCACTGTTCGAGAATTTCAAAATAAGGAACACAGGCCTGAAAAGGAGAAACAAGAAAGGGCATTTGTGAGGAAATCATAACTGTAGTGAGCTATTTCTTTACCTTGTTCGATCTGGTTCAAATTTGAAATTTAAATTGTCCCAAATGAGCAATGAAGATGTGACAAGCACGTATCCCCTCCCCCCTCTCCCGGCATAATAATGTTATGCATTTCTTACAAACTTGAAATCCATGCTAATGTTTTCAATGATTCTGATAGAATACCCTTTGAAACATTGTTCTGTAGAAAAATTTGGCTCTGGAGTAGAAGGTTTTTTAAAAAGATCTACAAGTATTTGAAATTTAACATTAGTAGTATGAATGATTTCTCTTGAAACGTTTAGTTTGACTGTAATTTTTCGATGTGAATGAAGTAAATGTTTTGTTCCGTGGTCACTAGTGAAGTTCCACTTACCGCTTGTGTGAGGAACAGACAAAGATCTTGTGACTTGCTGTCTCTGCAAATTACAATATACCACGTTCATCTTTAGTTAACATGTGAGATTGAGTCGTTTTCTTTTTCACTATCATCATCATCATCACCATCACCATCACCATCACCATCACCATCACCATCACCATCACCATCACCATCACCATCACCATCACCATCACCATCACCATCACCATCACCATCACCATCACCATCACCATCACCATCACCATCACCATCACCATCACCATCACCATCACCATCACCATCACCATCACCATCACCATCACCATCACCATCACCATCACCATCACCATCACCATCACCATCACCATCACCATCACCATCACCATCACCATCACCATCACCATCACCATCACCATCACCATCACCATCACCATCACCATCACCATCACCATCACCATCACCATCACCATCACCATCACCATCACCATCACCATCACCATCACCATCACCATCACCATCACCATCACCATCACCATCACCATCACCATCACCATCACCATCACCATCACCATCACCATCACCATCACCATCACCATCACCATCACCATCACCATCACCATCACCATCACCATCACCATCACCATCACCATCACCATCACCATCACCATCACCATCACCATCACCATCACCATCACCATCACCATCACCATCACCATCACCATCACCATCACCATCACCATCACCATCACCATCACCATCACCATCACCATCACCATCACCATCACCATCATCATCATCATCATCATCATCATCATCAACAACACCATCAGCACCATCATCATCATTACCATTATCAGTTACCATCATCATCATCACATAAACATCTTCAGTACCATCACCACTAGACTACCATCATCATATTGACATTACACAAACACATATTCTGGTGGTCGTACCCCATAAATGCCACGGTCTTCTCGTGTAGTAACGTCAAGACTGCGCCACCTTTACAGCTTCCCTGGCGAGAAAGAAACCTTCAGAACTTAAGATCCGACCAAATATACATCAATTTCAATATAAGTGATTCTCACAGTGGTGATGATAAGCTCAGAAATTCACAGTTGACTCCGAGACAGCAAATTCGTTAAAAGTCCGTATAATTTAAGTATTAACAAACTACTTGGAAGAAAACGGTGTTTTCTCTGTCTAATGCTACTACAGTGAAACCTTTATATATCGAACCTCGGTGTAACGAAAACTCCGATATAACGAAAGATATTCTTCAGCCCAGTAACAGTAAAATGTATGGAAAAGGAACCTCGCTATAACGAAACCCCGTTATAACGCCACACATTTTCCCAGTCCCTTAGCCTTCGTTATATCGAGGTTTCACTGTAGTCCTTTGTATTATTTCTGGGCCATTCTTTTGAATAAGGGGGGGGGGAGGGGGGGCACATGTACGTATAAATTGTGCATATTTTCGTGTCATACTAACCTTGTCGACAGCAACGGCAACTGATGACAAAATCTCCATGCTACGCATGCAAGGCTGAATGTAGAACCACAACTTCTGCAGGGACAGCTGACCCTAAATGAAAACAGGACAAAAGGCATGACAGTTACAGTTGTTTTCGGATGACTTTCGGAAACCAAAACTTTATCACAGTGCCAATCAGAAAGGCAGCAAGAAAACACTTTCAACCAATAGGAAGGTAAAGTAATTTGTGATTGGCTTTCACAAAGAGACCAATCTGCAGTGTATCACCTTTGGACTAATCAAAAAGCGTTGGAAAATCAAGCAATAGGAGGAGCTTTGTTTATATATTTTCCTCATTAGCATAAGAATGTATGGCTGGGTGGTAACTCTTTGCAATTTTTGCAGTTTTGACAAGGTCGTTTCTCAAAAAGTATTTAACGTATAACTTTCAAATTTTCGGTAATTACTAATCGTGACACTCTCTTTCGATTTAGAGCCGTTTTCGGATGACTGTCGAAAACCAAAACCAAAGTAATCACACAGGCCAATCACTGAGAGAAAACAGTTCAGCCAATCAGAAGCCAAAGTAATTCACGTTTGGTCTTGCGTTTGGTTTTACTTTCCAATCAGCAATGCGAGTACACGCCATCGCTTGCGTGAGAAGTGTTTGGTTTTGGTTTTGGTTTTGTTCCTGATTGGTTGAGAATGCTGCCAAACTTGTGTGGACCAATCCGAAAGCGTAGCAAACGCAAAACCAAAGCAATCACACGATTACTTTCGACAGTCATCCGAAAACAGCTCTATGGAGTGCGTTTGTACTTTGGAATTCTATTCATTTCAGTAAAACAAGTAAACAAAGATTCTCCAATAACACCATTACTTTCGGCAGTCAACGGCCAAAGTCCAATCTATCCCCAGGTTCTTCACGACTTCATGCTCGAGTTGTATGCACTGAAAATGCAACTATGTAACACGGAACTTACCAATCTGAACTGGTGCTCTAACTGGGCAACTAGAATCAGGTATTCCTGCAGGTATAAAAGAAAAGTGCCACTTAGTTAATAGAAAAAGTAACACGAACTGCGCGATTTATTAATAAGGACAAAGAATGCACAAGCGCGCTAAGTTCAAATCATTTGTCGTGCTAAAATGAGTTTTAGCATTTATACCACTCAAGTAAATCAGTAAATACAATACTTTTAGTGCGTTCTGATTGGCTCCTCAATCTCGGGATAGCAAGTACGATTCACCTTCCAGCGGCTTTCAGTGAAACAGTCTCGCGCGCAAATCCTGGCAACCTTTGTCAGAAACTAATAAAATAGCTCCATTGGGAGCTGGCTATTAAACTTGTGTAGTATATACTAAAACAACTATTCGCCTCAGTGTCTTTGAATTGTGGTGGATACTTTAACGAGCCGTTATTTTCCTCCACTTCGGCGAATAATTGTTAAGTATAAGGCCGTACTCACAGTACACTTGCACTAGAAGCGCACTTACCTTTGTTTGACGTGACCATATTTGATTGTCTAACACATGCTTGCTTGCACGTGAGGCAAAACTGCGAAAAAAGCGATGACCATTCCCGCGTTCTGAACTTGATTCTAGTGCAAATGTGACCACGGCCTAAGTACTTGTGGAGGCTTAACTACAGCATACCTCGCACTTGACTTATGTCTACGTATGCGTGGATACGTAGTGAGCCTCAGACCACCTCCCCCCCCACCCCCCCTGAGTTTCTTGGGTATTCAATGAAAGTGGATACGCGGATACACAATGAAAACATACCACTACTTTACTTATATCTCGTTCTACATCGCACGTTACGCTTCAAAAAACCTAGGGAGAGTGGTGGTCTCACTGCGTATCTCTACTCCATCTGATGCTTCAAAAAACTTTAGGGGGAGGGGTGTGGTCTAGCCCCACTGTGTATCCGCGTATCCACTGAACGAGCGAGGGAAGTGGAGAGTCTTCGCGGCATCATGCTGCTCCACACCTCTTTCATGTTCGTACAAATTCCCGCATGGAAAAATGCCAAGGTTGCTGAGCGGGACGGACGCTTCATTTTTTCTCCGCTACCATCTCGACTTTTCAACCCTTTTCAACCCTTTTCTATTCCTTGGTTCGCTCATCTTTATTTCAAGGGACATTAGCAGCCGTGTTATGTAAGACTATACAAAGAGAGGCGACCATATGGTATTTTTGATGTTTTGACGAGCCACGGAAATTCAAAATGGCCTCTGGTACAAGATCTAGAGCAAGTTCAGCAGCAGATCTCGATGTCAAGGAGCTCCTGAAACAAGAACTACAGGACTATTTGTCTTCACGTGAATTCAAAGATGTTCTTATAGAGGCGCTGAGAGATTCTTTGAAAGATGCTATTAGCGAAGCAGTCAATGTTGTAGTCAAACCTCTGCGTGATGAAATCAGCCAGCTCAAGAAGGAACTTGCCGAAGTCCGAGAAAAAGCAAACGACAACGAACAATATTCGCGCAGATGCAATATCAGAATCTTTGGCTTGGAAGAGAAATCCGACGAGAATTGCCCCGAAGAGGTGACTAAATTTTGCAAAGATCAGCTTGGCATTGATGTTGGGAGTGATATTGATCGAGCACACCGCATTGGCAGATTGCAAAATGGCGACCCGCCACGACCCAGGCCGTTGATTGTTAAGTTCAAGAGCTATGCCACCAGGAGGAGCATATTAAAGAGCAAGTCAAAGCTGCGTGGAAAGAACATCTACATCAATGAGGACTTGACCAAGGTAAATCAAGATTTACTGATGTCCACACGTAGAATGTGTCAAGGTCGCAACTTGTCCGTGTTTTCCATGGATGGGAACATCTTCGCCAAGAATCGCAGCAGTGAGGAAAATGGCCGTTACCATCGTATCAAAAGTATTGAGGATGCTCGTGCCCTTGTGTAAATAACTCGCCTCTGTCCTGACTTTCATAACTTTCATGATACGATTTTCCCTTTTTGTGTCTTTGTATCTTATCACGTTTCCCTATTCTACTGTTTTTCGTTTTTGTCTTGGTTTTTGTGAAGAGCATACTGAGCAGCATAAGGTAAGCAATTCTAATTTATATTTTATAAACTTTAGTTATGACCGGGGTTAGCCTGGAAATATACAGAGCAGCGATCGGCATTTTCAACTCCTATTTTATCTCAGTAATCAAGTCTCGTGTAGGTGTTTCATTTGCAACTCTTTTGTTATCATCAAGTTTGTCTCTTTTCTTGCTGTTTTTAATTTTATTGTCAGGCGATATTCATTTAAATCCTGGTCCCAGACAACTCAGCTTTTCCATGGCCCATATGAACGCTCGCAGTTTGAACGTAAAAGACAAATTGAATGAGATTTTTGCCATTACGCTAGAGCATAAGTTTGACATTTTTGCAATATCTGAAACGTGACTAAATGCAAATGTACCAAATGATCCAATCAGCATTCCAGGATACAATGCTCCCTTAAGAAAAGATCGTGCACTGGGACGTGGAGGTGGGGTCGCATTGTATATTGCTAACCATCTGGCTTTTACAAGGCGGTTTGAGTTTGAGGTACCCAGCTTAGAACTATTGTGGACTGAACTCGTTTTTCCTAAATTCAAAATTATTTGCGGTGTTTGCTATAGACCTCCAAATTCGTTATCCTCACAAGTCGATGACTTTTTTGCTTCGTTGCAAATCAGCTTAGACAGAATTAGAGCCAAGAATTACACAGCTATCCTTTTACTTGGCGACCTGAATGCACATTATAATTTTGCAGTCACAGCTTCGCCAAATACTGATGTGGGAATCAAACTTTACCACTTTCTTGAATGCAATAATTTGTTCCAAATTATCGATGAACCGACTCGTATTACACCGTCAAGAGAATCAATCCTTGATTTGATCATATCCGATTCCCCCGGCTTATTCACCCATTCTGGCACCTTTAGTCCTCTTGCTAATACTGACCACAATGTGATTTTTGCCACTTTAAACTTTCCTACTAGAAAACAGCGATCCTATATCAGACAAATTTGGAACTTTAACGGTGTTAATCAGGACGCTTTGAATAGCGCTCTTTCGCAGGCAAATTGGGCCAGTATTTTTCCAAGCGCCGGGGTCGAACCTGATATTGATACTATTTATGACAAGTGGTTCTCTTTATTCTTCAGTATTGTTGTTTCACATATCCCACGCAAAAATGTCACTATACGCCCACGGGATAAGTTGTGGATGAATGGGTCAATTCGCGGTGCAATGCGTAAACGTGACCGCCTTTTCAAATTATTCTCCAGGACTAAATCTACCGAACACTGGGAAAAATACCGAAGACTGCGCAATCAGGTTGTAAGCCAAATCCGACTCGCGAAATCTAAACATGACGAAAAGATGACCAACCTCCTGTCCGATCCTAATTTATCTACCAAACAATGGTGGCGAATTACTAAATCTCTGTATGGCGGCAAAATATGTTCCTCTATTCCTGCGTTAAAGGAAAGTTCTGATCTAATTTGTGACTCTAAGCAAAAAGCTGACGTTTTCAACGAATATTTTGTTGCTCAAACAATTCTTCCGAGGGCCAGTTCAACTAACATTCCTAATCTAGATCGACTCGATCCCAATTGTACCCTTCCAAATCTAATAGTGTCTCCCGATGAAGTGCTCAATACCTTAAACAGTTTAGACATCGCTAAAGCGTGTGGCCACGATGGAATTGGCAATAAAATTCTTAAAATATGCAGTTTCGGCATTTACTCATCTCTCACTCGTTTGATCAATTTATCTCTTTCCTCTGGTCAGTATCCATCTCCTTGGAAGATGGCCAATGTCTTGCCTTTATTCAAGAAAGGCGATCGTCAAGTTAAAGCCAACTACCGTCCGGTTTCCCTGTTACCTTGTTTATCTAAGATTTGTGAAAAAATTGTCTGCACCCGACTTTATAATTTTCTAAACGAATCTGATTTTTTTTATCATTTGCAATCTGGCTTCAGGCCGGCAGATTCAACTGTTATGCAGTTAATTTATATAGTTGATAAAATTGTCAATGCATTAGAACGTGGGAACGAAGTCAGAGCCGTGTTTTTGGATATATCCAAAGCTTTTGACAAGGTATGGCATAAAGGCTTGCTGGTAAAGCTGAAACAAGAAGGTATATCAGGCAGTTTATTTAAATGGTTTGAAAGTTATTTGTCGGGACGTTCTCAAAGAGTTGTAATAGATGGTCAAAATTCAGGGTGGCGTAAAATTGAAGCGGGTGTTCCCCAAGGCTCTGTACTCGGGCCTCTACTTTTCCTTATTTACATTAATGACATTACAACTGGTATTGCCTCCGACTGCTTTCTTTTTGCTGATGATTCTTTTTTGCTAGAAGAAGTAACTTCACCTGACGTCTCGGCTCAGAAATTGAATGACGACTTAAATTTCATTTCCAAATGGTCGGACCAGTGGCTGGTCACGTTAAATGCCTCTAAAACGAAAGCTATTACTTTCTCCTCTAAACGCATTAAACCTGTACATCCTTCACTATATCTTGCGTTCGACACAATCAAAGAGGTTAGCAACCACGAACATCTCGGTGTTACTCTCTCAGGCGATCTGTCTTGGCGTTTACATGTTCTGAAAGTGCATCAAAAAGCCTCCAAAAAGCTAAATTTGTTAAAAGGTTTAAAGTTTAGATTGACCAGGCGTACTTTAGAAATATTGTATAAAAGCATTGTTCGTTCTACCATGGAATATGCCGATGTTGTCTGGGACGGATGCTCAATTGGAGAACAAGATTTACTAGAAAGTGTGCAGTATGAGGCCGCTAGACTTGTTACTGGTGGAATAAAAGGGACTTGTAGAGAGAGCTTACTTGAAGAAACGTCTTGGCAAAGGTTGGAAAATAGGCGATCTGTTCACAAGTTACTTGTTATGTACAAAATTGTTAATAAGTTAGTACCATCATATTTGCAGTCTATATGTCCCAATTACGTTAGTGATCGCACACTATACTCTCTCCGTTCAAGTGACAACCTTAGCTTGCCCCAGGCACGTACTGAGAGATTTAAAAAATCGTTTATTTACTCCACTATCCGCTTATGGAACAGTCTGTCAGACAGGGTCAGACAATGCAATTCATTAGCTTCCTTCAAAAAACAAATACTTACAACATTTTCCCACTCAACAAATCGCAATTACTTATTTTATGTTGGCGACCGATATCCTTCAGTTCTTCATACAAGACTCAGGCTAGGTAACAGCTCTTTAAATGCTCACTTATTTAAAAAGGGTTGCATTTCTTCACCATTGTGTGCTTGCGGCGGCTCAATCGAAACCGTTGCGCACTTTCTTTTGTCGTGTCCACGATTTGCTGCTCTGCGCGATCCATTGCTTACCTATGCTGCTCAGAAACTACAAAGCACTTGGCTACATTCGACAAAAGCTCAAAAAATTCAATGGCTTTTAAATGGATGTCCACATCTCGATTTTCAGGCTAATGTAGGCCTTTTCAAAGCCGTGCAATCGTACATCTTGCAGTCTGCTCGTTTCACATCTTAATCACTTTATATTGCAAGTCATATAGTTATCTAAGCTCATAATTCTCTTGCTCTGCTTTTTCCTTTTTTGTTTTTGCTTTTATTTTGTCTTTTTGTTATCCCGTTTTAAGCAGCGTTTGTTGTGTATCAAATTTACGTAAGCTCCCTCGTTGAGCTCTAGCTCCTGGAGCAAATGTAAAGAACAAATATTGTTTAAATAAAAAAAAAAAAAAAAAAAAAATTCCCGCGTGAACTCAACGGAGCACGTCGCCTGCAGGTACAGCCTTTCCCGGAAACGCTCCGATGGGAAACCGCAGGCTACACAGTAAGTTGACCGCGGGCGTCTTTAGAACAGTGCACGTGTGAGTGGGAGAGTTACTGTACCTTCAGTAATGTCCTCATTGCTGCTGCCAAAGCATGGTTCACCAAACCAAACTCAAATGAAGACTTTTCTAAAAAAGAAAATGCGACAGCAAACCAACAATTACCTTACAGAAATGTTCAATGAGAGGAATAAAAACAAAAAACCGGAATCAGTGACCACATTGCTGTACCAACCATTTACCAAAAACATCACCAACTGCGTTGACGACAACTTTCATGAACGACTACACGTACATACAGTACCGACCACACCGATTACATACCAACTACCACACACCAAAACACCAACTATTTCAATATCACTTCTCTCCGTAAAACAGTGTACCTTCCATAAACCGGCAGACAGTCGAATAGTGTGAACACACTGGAAGGATCCTTTGCACAAGCTCTTGCATCGACGTTTCTAACCAGAAAGAAGCAAATCAGACGAAAGTAAATCACTACTCAATTTCGTGCCTGCCAATAGGCCATTTCCGAGATGCAAGTTGCCTCTGTTTCAAAACATCGGCATCAGTTTATAGATACCACGTTACCGCCGTGGTCCGATAAGCATGGCTACTGTTTGGATCTTGTTTAGACCAGGACTATCTTAACCGCGGTCTAAACCTTGTTTAAAAAATCGGTCCTAATAGAGTTGAACATAGTTTTTTTTTTTTTTTTTTTTTTGCTGGATGTATGAAATAAGCCGCTCTTGACACCTACCTAAACTTCTATCCACAGTAAAGGTTCTTGGGCTGTGTTTGTCTTTAAGCGGCTTGACCAGGATGCATTTACCTTCGATTCCCTGAGGAAACAACATGAATCTTTTGATCATTCTTGGTGTAACCATTTTGATCATTCTTGGTGTAACCATTTTATCTCCAGTCTACGTACTGGAAGTGTATTCTATGCAGAGAACCCCAGTGTAATACTCACCATCATCAAAAAGAGCAAATCTTCCACAACCGCAAGTTCTTGCATGGGGATGGGCAAAGTTCCAATAGAGACAGGCTGATGAGAAGTTCATTCACCAGCATTACACAGTGAGTAATAAATATTCTAGTTAATAAGTGCACTTCATAACAAGATACACTAAGAGGACAACTTAAGTTGGTTCCACCTCATCATATAAGCATCTTATCGAATGAAAGCCTACACTATTAAAAAAGACGCAATGATCTACTTTGCTCTCACCAAAAATATTATAATTTCTTTGCTTTTCAGTTCCTTGAACAGGCGTGAAATTGAAGCTGTAGAGCTAAAGCTCATACTGTTGGCATGACAACAAAATAATGTTACATCTGACCATGTTTAATCTGAAGTTCCAATCAGTGTCATGTGCTTTGAGTCACTGGGCTGCAGCAGTTCTTTTTTTGGTTGCTATTGATTTCTTTCTCTTTTGAGAGTGTTTTATACAGAAAATTTTGGCAAGAGCATTTAGTAAACATCACAATTGTTTTAGTAGCGAAAAAAATTGAAATTGAGTTCAAAATAATATTGGCACTTCTTACACCTCTAATATTTTACTGAACATCTGAAGAAATTCTTCACTCCTGCAAAAGATTGCAGGCCTAACTAAAACAAACAACCAGGAATACTTTCCAGAGCAAATGACTCAAACGTCCTAATAGCTCTGGAAACTGTTATTGTAAACAATGGAAGGTTTCCCAGCATTCCATGACTTGTCTTCTCTGATATGTATTATTTACCTGAGCTGACTGGCCTACACCAGAGACGTAGTCTCGACTCAGATATGGCCGTTCAGTCTGCCATGAAGGACTAGAGGGCAAGTTTCCTAAAATAGAAAAGTGGAATGAATAAAAGAGAATTTATTGAAAATGAAGCAAAATATGAGATGTGCTGGTGATCAAAGGTAAACTTCTTCTTTCAAGACAAATTAAGTTAACTATATGTAGTAAGAAAAATGGCAGATGATCTCTTGTTTAAATTCAAGCTGGCCAGACTGCAGTATCAATTCTTCTAACCGTACTCATACGTTTTGTTCAGGGCAGGTTGGGATAATTAAGTGATCTTTTCTTGGGTTCAAGTAAATCAACCTATCAATTTTCTAACATCATTCATACATTTTGCTCAGGGCAGGTTGGGAGAATTAAGTGATCTTTTCTTGGATTCAAGTAAATCAAACTAGCAATTCACCTAAAATCAATCATACATTTTGTTCACTGGGCAGTTTGGGAGAATTAAGTGATCTTTTCTTGGGTTCAAGTAAATCAAACTAGCAATTCTCCTAACATCAATCATACATTTTGTTCACTGGGCAGGTTGGGAGAATTAGGCCTTGTACAGCCTGGAAAACTGGTCGTATTAACAGGGTAGGGTCACGTTTTGTAGCTGGCCTCTTTCAAATGACGTCATGACAGTTATGATGAAATGTCACTTTCCTATTGACTGTTTGTGAGCATCTGGAACGCAGATGCAATTTATTGCAACAGAACTAAGAGTTCTTAAAACAGGAACAAAATGTTACAAATTTTTTGTTTCAAAACAAAGCTCTCGAGCTCTCCATTTTGCTTGGTCATATTAACAGGGTGAATTAATAAAGGGAAAAGCCCATTGGGATTTCAAAAAGTGGTCATTGGTCGCATTAACAGGTGGTCGGTCAGGGTTTTCTGATAAGAAAATGACTGGGCGTTTGGTCGGGACAAAAAAAAGTGGTCGTAATATCAAGGTGGTCGTATTAACAGGGTGGTCGTAAGGCGGGGTTCCACTGTACTATAAATTAATCTCACCAGTTCTCTTAGCTTGCTTTTCTCTCAAAGCTCTCAGAACAGCCTCTGGGTTAGACCCTGACTGGGTAGGACCACTAGTGACATTGGCGAGCTTTGTGCGGAACTAGTGAATACAGATAAGTAAAAGTGTGTAAAGGATTAGTGTCAAAACGACAAGTGCATTCTGCCTGACACTTCTAGTCCTTTGAATCCATTTTAGTTGCATCACCTCATTAAGTTCCTGCTGGGTCATAGTTCCTGAAGCAGGGATACTGTCTGTTATCACCTGCGCTGCCCCCATGGCACTTATCCTACCTCCACTGACAACTGTTGCATGGCGAAGACGAGCTCGATCTTTGCAATTCTTATCAAGGAAAGAAACCATCTGAAAGAAAGCAACAAGAACAGCTAATTCAAACTGTAGTTGATTACATATAAAATAAAACAATTCTTGCATGAAGATAATCTTATTTAAATAGTTAAATATACTGTTTATAATATTGGACTTTTCACAATATTTCATGGCAGATCTTGATGCCCATTGCCTTTCACCGAAATAAAACCCACATAACTCTCCAAGAGACAGAAGGATGAAAGTCCCTAACAAGCTCATATTTTTCAATAATTATACCGTCCACTAGCACACACACTACAATGCAAATTTTGAACCAGGAAAGCAAACAAACACTCCAAATCTTCCCTTTAACACGGTCCTTCACTGTTCTAGGGGTTACTCTGACTATGTTGATTATCTTACACAGCTTAACATGGAAATCAAAATTAGTTATAAAAATTATCTTGTTCTGGTGCATATATTTTCTTGTGCATTACTTTGAGTATACTTAAGCAGAAAATCTCTTAAACTGATTATCCTGTAAAACAAATATCTGAGCCACACATGTAGTGAGAATTAATCAATCTGACAGCTTTCATTTTAGCAAGCTTTCCAATGACAAATTTACCTTGACTGGTGAGAAAATATGAAGAGAAATTTTGAACCCTACATAATTTGTGTTACTGTGTGTACAGAATGAGTTCAGCCAAGTAACAAGGCTAACACAAACCTGCTTATCCTCTGCCAGCCGTGACAGCAAGTACACCAAGGGGTCCAAATCTCGCACACTGTAATGAGATTGAGAGCACCAGTTGCAAAGCGGTTTTCCCAGTAAAACTGACCAGAGTAAATATTTAAATTACCAATAGTCACAGTGTACTGATATGCACGTTCACACAGGAGCATGGGCAAAAATTTCCATGACTTTTTAAAAAATACATTTGGCCAGGACAGCTACTATAAACAATCATATCATAACATGTAACATCCTGGCAACCAAATGATTTGGCATGAAGACTTTCCAGATGAGAGTGTGACTTACTTTCTGGATTTTAATTCTTCATATTTCTTCAAGAATTCTCTTGGAGTTTGGCTAGACTCTGCGATGATGCGCTTTGATGTGTGGGAAGACACCTGTCAAAAAAGTACAAACAGTTGTAAACAAAAATGCGCTGTCACTGTTTTGTGATCATCCATACTTTAGTTCACCAGGAATCATGCATATCACAAGGGAATAACGAACCCTTTCACTCCTGAGTGACAAAGTCAATACTCTCTTTTCATTTTATCTGCAACAATCTTGGTTGGAGTCAGCTACTTACTCCAGCGCTGGTGACAATGCAAGCTGCATACAGTATGCAAAATCACTGAAGTGGTGCATAAGGCATATGCAAACTGTGAGTAATTTGAGAGAAGTTTCAAGTTACATTGCATGAACCAAAAAATTTACAAAGATTCGTGTCATGAAATAAAAAGTCATCCCATGGAAAAATACCATTGGTCAGTTTAATGTCTAAAAATGTATATGTGGAAATGTCTAACTAGATTTTAATGATTATGCAGTCCAGTTTGCACATCACTTTGGCCTGTCATCAGGTTAGACTCTTTTACACTCATTGTTCTCATCACTCTCATCTCATCATTTGAGCTCGGGAGGGAAAGGGTTGATATCCCTATCACTACAGAACTGATCATAATGCAAAATGCATTACCTGGGTTGTTACATAAGGTGTCATGTTTTTTGTCAGCATCTCGGCATACACTTCTGGTCGATCCCCATCTGTTGCCCTACAGATGATCGAGGTTGGAAATTATTGATTCATACATATGTTAAAAAGTCCCAACTAGTTATTAATAGCGTGAGATTGTCATGGCAAGGTGCCATACATGTATGTGGGAGATGGGCATGCCTATGTAGGAAGTTGGTAGGTGAGGTGCGTATGCAGGAGAGTTCAATGAAGATCTGCAAATAAACAGCTGTGATGCATATATTGTATTATATCTTGCAGCTTAATTACTTTTCCCTGTAACATGAAGAGGTAAAGTGGCATGGAGTTAACAAGAGGCTCGCCCCTCCATATCCTTATTTGATGTAATCAACGCTGTATACCTACCCAAGCAAGCCAAGAAGCTCGGAGACATGATGGTGAATCCGAAATTCGCTCATTTCGGGTATTTTTTAGAGGAAGGAAGGCTTCTGAAAGTCAGATTAGTCAACGTAAACAGAAAGAAAATTATGCTAGTAGACATTTACCGCCATTTTGGTTCCAGTTTAACACTTCATGTAAGACAAAACTCAGCTGGTTGCTGACCAGTAAACATCGCAGAAGTGTATTGATATATATCGCGTGGGTACGTACTGAAAGCAATTGATCATTGTCGAGTTGCTAATTTCTTTGCGAACTTTTAGTAATGCCCAGAACTGCAAGCATTCAGAAACTCTTCTCTTCGTCCAACATGCTTTCGTTTGCAGGTTGGAGTACAATCTCGTCGAAGCGAAAGCGTGGAAAAACCGCCGGAAAGATCGACTCTTATTACCTCAGCCCCGAAGGCAAGAAATTCCGTTCTATTCCAGAAATACAGAGATATCTGGGCAAGCTCAAAAAGCCCTCTGACGACGTGCAGTTTGCAGGTTGGAGAAAAACCTCGTCAAAGCGAAGTTGCGGCCGAAAACCTGGGAAAATCGACGTCTATTACTTCAGTCCAGACGGCAAGAGACTTCGTTCCATGCCAGATATGCAGAGATATTTGGATCAGAAAGGTGTGCCGATCTCAGCAAAGGATTTTGCGTATGGTATTTCGTGGATGGTGGGTGATATCAGTGCAAAAAGACCTGTTGTATCAGCGAGTACAGAAATATACGATGAAGAGAGCAAGAAGGATCACATCCAGCGGTCACACGAACTAGACTCTCCTTATTTCTTAAATGAAGCCGTCGGACATGTGGAGCCATTGCACTCGGAGCATACCAGGGTCAAACTGCCAGAGTGTAGCGGAGAAAACAGTATTAAAAAGCGACGAACAAGCTGTAGTTCAGAAACTCAAATCCAAGAGGGTGCTGAAGAAGATGTCGAAGCTGGGCCAAGCAAGACATGCACTATAAACAAGAACTATGGGGATTCCGACACAAACGTATCAAAAGACAACCACGGAAATGCGAATATGGAGGAAGAAACAACACAGAAAATGTCTGAACATGTTGAAGCTAGTCAAAGCCAGTGTTCATTCGAATCTGAAACAGATTCAAAAGACAACGAACAGAAAATGAACATTGCAAGAGGAGGAGAATTCGAGTCCTTGGAAACAGTTGAATCCTCCAAAAGAACGCACGCTGCTGGGTGTCATAAACATAGTTGCTTGACAAAAAGCCCTTACTTTGACAAAACTAATCTCCTGGTAGCCAATCAGGTGACTCTGAGAACAAGAACAAAGGGACTGGGATCTAAATGGACCCCACCCAAATCACCACACAACCTCGTCCAGGAGTGTTTGTTTCACGATCCCTGGAAACTTCTCATCGCAACAATGTTTCTGAACCGAACATCTGGCAAGCAAGCCATTCCAATTCTGTGGGAATTTTTCAAGGAGTATCCAAACCCTGAAATCACGAGCAAAGCAGACTGGAAACTAATTTCAGGTTGGTTGTCATGACACTTATCAAAGCTATGAAGGGGTATAATCTTAAGCAAAGGTGCAGTCATGAACCCTAGGGAGGGTCAGTTGTATGTTCGCCCCATTTCAGACCTGTATCCCAAAAATGTGCATTCTAAAGGGGTGATATCTATTACATTTCTGAGACCAAACAAACTATACCCCCCCCCCCCCCCCCCCCAAAAAAAAAAAAAAAAAAATTAGCAGATGTCAAAATATAGGGCAAAGGTTAACACTGCACTCATCTTTGTTCTACAGACATTCTTCGGCCTCTGGGTTTGCATCAGAAGAGAGCACAGACTATTGTCCGGTTCTCAGAAGATTTTCTCACAAAGGACTGGAAGTACCCAGAAGAACTGCCCGGCATTGGGAAGTATGGCAATGACTCATATCGTATCTTCTGCCTTGGCGAGTGGAGAGAAGTGAAACCCACAGATCACAAACTAAATTTGTACCATGACTGGTTAACTGAGCAAGAGAAAAATTTAAAGGTCAATTCAATGTGAAAATTAAAATGGCAAAAATAGTGGTTTTCAGACAGACTTTCAGAATTTAACCAAGAGCATAGTAAGTACAGTATGCCAGTGACAGCTGTAGGAATCACTTTCAACCATCAGAAGACAGTATTTTGTGTTTTGTTGAAGAGGCCATTTTCTCCAGGTTGCACGCACATCCAAGCTTGACAGGCCAAGACTTTCAAATTCAACTTTTAGCTTTTTTTTCATAGTGGATCAGACTGTGTTTGGCCTTAATGTGAATGCTTCATGCTGTGCTCTTATTTGAGTTAGGACAGCTATCTTGAATTTTAAAGCAGTTTTCCACAACATTCACGCATGAGTTCATGGATGTGCGTGCAACTGTGAGAAAATGGTCCATTACTTGGAGTAAGAAACCAATCAAAGTGGTAGGAAACACACAAGATCACAATCAGGTTTTACTTAAATTATTGCTCCTGATAGCCCAAGAATGCTGCAAACTCATTATTGAAAGCATAGCAAACACAGAACCAATGATTGAAAGCAGTATTGCACATTACTTTCAATAGTCTGTTGAATACTGCTCTAAGTGTAAGTACATGCAGAAAGGAAGGGGAGTGTGATGATGCCTATAATTCTGCAACTCAGACCAGTCTAGTGAAGTGAACAAATGCTCAAATTCTTTTACACCCCTGCTGTAAAATTCTAGAAACAAGAAATATGAATTTTAAAGCATTAGTGAAAAATGAATTACTTGGGGGACGAAGACTGTGTCGTACAAAATCTATCTTTATTTCAATCTTAAAAACTTTATATTTTAAAATCATACAATGTTAAAAAATCCCTTCTTAGAAAAAAAAAACAAAACAAAGCCACAGTGTGCTGACTTAAGATCTCAGAGCCTAGACTAAGAAAAAAACATGCCGGCTTACAATATTGAACTCAGCTGGCCATCAGTACAAGGCTCTCTACTCGATGCCCTTTATCAGGCAATTGCTGGCCAATTTCAGCTGGCAATGTGGTGTTTCTTAGCAGGTGAAAATTGCTGGCAGCCGGTGCTTAGCAACATCCCTATACATTATACATTATAATAAATCTACAAATTTCCCTGGTAAGACATTACTCTTCCTTTGAAAGTCACACTTGCAGCTTTGTCTCCACTTTTCTTACAGGGTTCTACCTTAATTTTCTAATCTTGATTTTGTAGAAATAGAGTATTACACTTTCTTGGAAAGGGATCTTGCATACCTGTATGAACACCTACATATATATATCTACTTTTATCATATCTGGAATATTGCAATAATTTGATCCAAGTTCTTGAAAAAGTATTGACAGTACCAGTATGTTAAATACTCTACCACATCCTAATTATACAAATCAACATAAATAAATTGTTCTACTTCTACTTTCCTTGGCCTTTACATTATAGTTTTGTCACACTTTAGCTTTTTGTAAAAAGTGCCAACAATTTGATAATAATTTTTAATTCATGCTTTCTGAAAATGTTACTTGCAGAAGAGATTAATAAAAACTTTCCAGTTTTTAAAACAGGTATTGGCCAAAGGCATTGGTACCACCATTGGGTCAGGAGACTGGGTGGTCGATACTGTAGCAAAAAAATCCCAAAGTCATCATATTCCAGAAAAATCTCCAGAAGTCAGCTTATTCTTAGTAAATCAATAAGTCAACATAATCCTGGAAAATTCCCAGAAGTCAACACATTCCTGGAAAGTTCCCAGAGTCAACATATGCCTAGAAAATTCCCAGAAGTCACAGCTACAGTACACTCGCATTTCTTTGAATCATGTCGACTCTTGACTGTATGAATCATGACTGTATGAACTCAAAATGAACACTTGTTTCAAAGAGAGTGATAACAAGTTCGCCTGCAGTTGACAGCTCCTGAAGGCCACAGAAAAGATGCAGCACTTTTTCATCTTTCAAATCAGACTCAGCCATTTCAATAAATTCATTCTTGTCCTCTTGTTCGCACTCTTGCGGCAGGCTGACACTGAATGAAGGATGTGGGCTATCTGCGTCCTACATGCAGAGAAGAGTAACAATCCAAAAAATAACTCCAAGAGAAAAAAATTGAGGAAACATAAAGTAATAGTAAGTTGTAAGTGCCATAAACCTCCCCCTGTTATGTACATGGCACATGGTATGCATGCTCTGATTGGTTAATTTACCGGTCCATAACTTTCGGTACCAGCACATTATAACAGCATCTAATTAAGCTTGTTTGTTTGGTCTTTACAGTAAGTTGTAAAACCTCACTTTTTACTTCTTTCTTTTTTTTATCTTGGGGCATAGGGTGAGGAAAATCTTTGGTCCACAATTTATCCTACCGACCATGCACTCGTTTAATATTGAGAAAAAGAATTTATACCAAAGCAAAGAGTGACAATGTTCTTGTAAAGACAATGATTATTTACAAAAAAAAACAAAAAAACAACAACAACACTGACCTCATTGATACCAAGACTCTTAGCCAGACCAGAGCAAAAGAAATCTTTATACTTTGCCACATCCTCCACAGCCCATGTCACAGGTCCTTCAAGAATGTAGTTTGGTGTTCGTAGTTGACATTTCACACCATATCCCTCCCTCAGCCACTGTTTTAAGTCCTCATACTTAGCAGAGTCAACTTCATCATCCTCACACAAGATTTGGATGTGCTTAGGTGATGCAATCCTCAGTGTCCCTGAAAAAAACAACCATGTGCTCAGTAAATATTAATTATGATTTTATAAAAAGGGCTCTGTAAATACTGCCAGTAGCAGCGCAAATTTGTTGTTGTTGTTGTTGTTGTTGTTGTTGCTGTTATTGTTGTTTTTAAAACTTCTGCTATTAATGCAAGACAAATATAAGAAGATCAAACAGATCTTTGTTCTTGATCATTCCTTCCTCTTCCTTCTTTACATACATGTACTTCCTTTCCTTTTTCACAAAACTAACACCAAAGCAATGTTACACACAAAACACTTTCAACTAATCAGAAGCTATTAATACTTGTTTGGTTTTACTTGGAAAAAGGACCAATCAACATGTTTCACAATCATGCAATCATATTTTGCTGTTGTTCTGACTGGCTGAGAATGCTGCAAAGCTTGTCTGAACCAATCGCATAGCAAACACAAAACCATCAGCAGTCACAAAATAAAATAACTACTATTGGCAGTTAATCCAAAAATAGCTGTAAACTGTACTGTATAACAACTTCAATACCTTTAACTTCATCATGAATGATCTTCTGGAAATCCACAAGAGTCTTTGGGAATGGGGTGACAGCAATCACTTCAGTGTGACCATCTTCAAATGTGAACAGCACATTGTCACATAATTCATTCTCATTGAAATAGGCTAAGGGTATGTCCCGTGAGTGGGTACTTCTGTATCGTGGCTGTTGCTCAAGGCCTTTGCCCCGAGCTTTCAACTCTACATGTTTGTAGATGTAATCCTCAAGGCTGGATGTTGAAATGTACCCCCTGACTGCCGATGTCCGTCGAAACTCCTCACAAAATTTACAATCAGGTTCTTGACACCCATGACCGCCACGGAGTCCTTGGAGCATAGACTGAGTAAAGAAGCTGTGGCCACCCCTTAAAGCCAGGGACTCTTGTTTGCGAGTGGATGACAACATTTGCCACACGGAAGCAGGTTCTCTGTGCCCATGTGGAGCTTTCTGTACCACTTTGCCAGCCGCAGACTTTTCTACTGGCAGATTTTCATCAGTGCTGCCTTGACTAGGACTTGTGGGTCGATCAGCAGACTGACTTTCCCGATTGGCTTCTTTTTTATCCTCAAATCTGAATGTGCAAGGAGGATGTAGAGGAGGCAATAAGCCGTTGGATGACTCTGCCGCTGAGAAACTCTTTTGCAATAAACCTGTTGCAATCTTGCCATCAGCGTAGCAGCAATCAAGGATGATAATTGTCTCACTCAAGTTGGGCAGCTCATACAGACATGCATGAAGGTCTTTCCAGGCGAGAAGGTCACCCTCCCTTGAGCACACCAAGTTGCCTTCCTGATCACTGTGCCCAGAGAAATAAAAGAACAGCCTGGCATTCTTTGTATCCTCCAGTTTCCTCTTGAGGTTTTCTAGAGTTCTCTTGACTTCTTCAGCCTGTGACTTCTCACATCTGGCAGGTGTGATGAGAGAAATATTCTTCTTTCTGGACATTAGGAATATGTTGAAAGACATAAAAGGGATGGCTATGAAACAGTCCTACAGTGATGACATTATGTACAGAATATACTGCACTGTAATAATTCTAATAAGCACCCTATCTCCAATCAGTGCCCCAGGTTGAATGCCTTTTTTGTAAGTGTCAACAAAATACTGTGTGAACAATCATATCCCCTTTTTCAAGGGAGAGAGTAATGTAACAAAATACGTTATGGTTAGTTTGTTAGTTAATGATTTATCTTGATTGACCGCTGGCAGACGCCACGTTGTTCTTACGTAATGTAATCAGATCTGAGTTGATCATTCCTAAAAATAAACTAGTTGCCTGGATTCTCTCTCCGATCTGTACTGGTACTATGCGACTGCATATCCTTTGCCTGAGTCTCTCAGCATGATCTTCTGGTATATGTATGTGCATTCAAACTGTTCAAATACAGTATTTCAACTTCACTTGGAAAAGGAGTATCAAGTAATAAGAATAACTATTTCATTGTCAGGAGTGAGGAACCAGATACATGTACATCTACCAGTAAATTGAAAAATATCATAATTATACATGCACAATGTAAGTGTATCTGTCAGTGAAGATGATGCAACATTGTTAAAAGATTTATTATATATGAATAAAGTATGCATCAGCGTTGAGTTATAGACACATGCAGAAATTTAAAAGAATGTGAGAAAATTGTGGAGAAGCACAACCTCCACACTTTTGTCATGATTGTTCTTTCATATCCCCAAGTGCTTCTATAACTCAACATAGCATGCTGAAAAGTGCTCTATACCTTGAAGTTTTATAAGGCAAATGATAACTTTGCAAAAAACAACAAGGAAAAGAATTGAGTTTGATGCAAGCTGACATCAATTTGATGCGTGCATGCTATGGCCAGTTATAATGTACACAGAATTTGTCAGCATTCACCAATCAGATTGCACATGCTATCTACTTTCTCTTATAATAAAGTTTACTTGCTAAACATTGTTTCATCCTTTTCATTTTTGGTATGAAAGGTGAGGACAGGTGTAATTTACACATCAAAAACAAAACATACCTGATGCCAACAATACGGTTGTCATTCAGGACCTCATAAAATTCTTTGGCGTCCTTTTCAAAAATGTCAGGGTTGTCACTATCATGTCCACATATCAAAACAGCGTATGAGTTTGCTTGTCCTGACAAAGAAGGAAATCAGTGTTACTGGTGTAATATTAATAACAATATTAACATATTAAGTGTGCAATCTGTAGGATATAAAATTGAACCACTAAATTAACCAATCAGTCATGTACTAATACTATCAAAATCAAAGCAAAACCTGAAGCTTAATTACTTCAAAATACAGACTTTTCCTCATATATACCTTCTGCAGCAATCAAACACTGTCTATTTAAAGTATCTTGTCAATGGTCAGTAATTATCAAATCACTGCCAATTTCAAGATACCATTAGGGTGAATTGAAATCACACCATTTTTTGATGAATACAAGAATATGTGCAGCCTACTTCATTATTTTGATAAGACCCATAGATGTGCAATTCAAAAACTAGAAGGTATTTTGATTGCATGGTCAAAGATATGGAGGGGCAGAAAGCTCTTTTTAATGGCTTTGTGTTATGCTCTCCTTCCCCACCTAGCCCAATTTTTGTCTTTCCTCTTTTCCCTTCCCCTCCCCTTCCTCTTGAAGAGCCTGTAAATGCACTGTTTGGAGCTGTTACCTATCATTGGCTCTGCAGGGCCATGTTTTGGACATTCCAGTGGGTTCCTTCCTGATTGAATGAGGCAAGACTGGCAGAAAACACTGCACGAAGAACCACAGCCAGAAGATTTGATGGGCAGATACTTCACTGTACATAAACAATAAATTGACAATCAGTACAACAGTCACATATTGGTATTTGTACTTTTGTATGACACTACACCAAATGTTTGTTTGTGGGAATTTCTTATTTTGATACTGTGATAAAACATTAATACAGACAATATTGTCTGTATGAAAGATACACCAGACAATTAAGATAATTAACCCAAATGCATGCAGTATAATACTTACATGGAGGATCCAGCATACAAGAAGTGCAGCTCCCATCTGTTTCCCTGTGGAATGGCTTGGACATTTCTCTCAACATGGTCTGCATTTACAAATGAAACAATGGCCATCAACAAGGATTTATGTTTCAATATACAGTAAGTCATACAAATAAAAATATCATACCTGCTCTATTTAATGTAGTTAAATGCAATTTAATTATGTTGACAACCAAGAGCAGTCATGTGCAGAATTGACAATGGTTGGCATGGTGTTAGTGTGGCAAGGCCAAGGCAGAGAGTGTAGCAGAGCGTGTGATGCTGATTACATTTAGATAAGGTGGTACAGTAGATAGAATGTGCACTCTGACTGGCGAGTGTTGTGTGCATTTTGACCAACATAACACATGCCTGTCAGCCTGACATGAGCCCAAGGCCAGTCTGGCAACAAAATTGATTCTTAGAACTCTTCTTTATTTGTGAAGTTATTGTTTTTCTTATCTTATAAAAAATTAATAATAAAATAACAAACACTCAAGGCACTTGTCAATATGTACAATCTTAGGCACGGTTTGCATCTGCTTCAGTCCCCTCTCTTCCTCTCTCCATTCAATGTTGTTGTAAAATCCGGTCTTTATTAACTCACGGCCGAACTTTATACACTCGACGGCCGCAACGACTCAAACACAACCAACGTTCAACTAAACTCAACTCACAACACTGACGCTAGAACTACGCCAGAACTACACTAGCTATACCTTCGTCAGCACTACAGCACTAAATCAGCTATTCTAAGGTATATATACTACATTGTAAAGAAATGACATGTTGACCGCTGTGGACATCTGGCAACTGAAGGTTCAAAATTGAAGGGGATGGGGAGGGAGAGGGGACATGATTTTTTCAGATAAAAGTTCAGCAATATTCATTGGTTTTCAGCGTGTCTCATTACAAGTTTTGTCCAAGATTGTATGTTGAGTTATAGAAGCCCATGCTTTGTCATGCTTTTCCACACTTCTCTGGCTATTTTCTAATTCCAGTATGACTCAATAGCCTTACCTCTAGCCTTCTGCAGAGTTCATTCAGATCAATGCGCTCTTCAGTGTCTTTCAAACACTTTATTGTCAAGTCAGCAAATTCTTTGCCAAAGGCAGCATCTGGCCATTTCCCCTACAAGTGTAAACACAAAACAATCGTAAAATCCTTAAAGGGGCAGTGTCATGAGATACACATGCACACGCCTTTAGTCCAATCTAAACATTCGCCCAATGTCAAGTTTGAAATCCAAGATGGCATCCACAACAAGGGTGGTGATCAAGCGACCAATCCACCGCCACTGTACAGTAGACGCCATCTTGGATTTAAAACTTGAAAACAAAGAACCCTCGCCTGTTTAAACTGACAAAATTTACTAAGTCATTGATAAAGTAGTTATCAAATGTGGCACTTTTAGGCTGGAAAGCAACTAATATTCTCAAATGAGTCATACAGACCAACAGAGTGCAGATAGTAGTCTGTTAATTTTTGGTAAATAAATGCAAAAATATCTGATCAAGGAATTCAGCATGCAAAGGACTAAGGTTGAGAGGGCCCAAATAAAATGCAATGACAGACCTTTCTTGCTTCCTGGTACAGCATCTCTGAACTGCCCAATGCACGATTTTGCTTCAATGTGGCCCACATGTACCGGTATTTACTGTTACTTTTATTGATTACAGGCTTCTGAGTGAGAAGTCGCAGCATCACTGTTAAGAAAAGCAAAGTTAATTACTGTGGTGTCATATACGAATGAACCCAGGGGAGAGGGTTGTTCCATGAACCATGGTACAGTGTATGTACATGTGCCACCCCAAAGGGTATCGTTTTCAAGCATTTTAGTCTAGAATTGATTATAGATTTTGTCTCTTTGATCTGGAATGGGTAGTATATTTTACCATTTGAGTTCAAATTTCACAATCATGTGCAGTATCAAAGTGCTATATAGCACTTGCGAGTGTCTGTTTAGCAAATCTCTCTGTAGAGCTTGGTCTTGTTTCTATAATTATTATCGCACTATCACCAAAGAGTCAAGTTGTCAACTCTGCCCACCAAGTTTAATCATCAGGTGGCCAGCCAGAACATTTGGGCTTCACAATCTGCAATGATTGTGAAAGTGGCTTGTACAGTAAAGGGAGAAAATTATTCTGTGTACAAGCAATAGACAATACTAACCAACTCCAAAGGAAAATATATCATTGACAGGCCTGAATTCCATGCTGTGTTCATAAAAAGGATCAATATATCCATCTGTGCCGCATACTTGGCTCATGGAAGCATGTGTGACACCTGGCTTAAGTTCCCTGGCCATGCCAGGATCTCCAAGGCGAGCATTCAGCTTCTCATCTAATAGGATGTTTCCAGGTTTGATGTCCATATGGACAATTTTCTGTCTACAATAACAATGTTCTGTCATTAACTCTTTGACGTATAAACCAATAATTAAGCAAGTAACCATGGAAGCAAAAACAAACAAGTAAGCAAAACCAAACAATAATGTTGAATGTCAAAATGAACAAAATTGTATGCAGAAAAAAAAAAAGTTTCATGCAATACAATATTTTATAATATCCCCTGGGGTCAGGTCAGTCAGGTCCCTTAGGACCCTGGGGTCGGTTCTCCCAGGACCTTGGGATCACCCTCTCTTTTACCATTCCACCTATACCCCCACTACAAAGTCAATTTAAGCCCCAAAATTAAAAATACACACCCCAGTGCTACATAATTTATAATTATAGTTAGAATGGGATCTGAGAGAGAGAGCATAAGGAACAGGCATCAAATATCACCTTCACAATGATTAAGCAGTAACAAACCTGTGTAAATACTTTAATCCACGAGCAGCATGCAAAGCAGCTCTGACTCTGTCTTCCCAGGAAAGAGTGAAAGTATCTCTGCTGCGACCATCTCTCTCAAGAGCTTTGTCAAGGTCAGAGTTCACCATAAAAGGATACATAATGCACCGTGGACTCCTAGGATCAAAGTTCGATAATGATTATGTGTGTACATGTAGTTAAAAATGCAGAGAAAATGCTGTTCACACCTACCCCTTCTCTTCACAAATTGCATAAACAGGCATGACATGAGGGTGCCTAATGAAAGAAACCTTTTTCTCCTACAAAAAAAATAATATTGGTTCAGAATAATATAAAAATATAGCATTGTAGCAGTAATTTGAATTAAATTGTGTAATTATACAGTACAATATCATGTTTCATAAAGCCACTGTCAGTATAAACACACCAGAAAATCCTCATCACCGATAATCACAGATTGAAATACACTTGACAAAACTTCACAGAATGGTAATTCTTGGTTTGCAATCAAACCCTGGCGACTTAGAATACAAAGAAACCACAGCCATGTTGGAGGATGTTGGTTTCAAGTACAGTAGCAACAGCTATAATGAGCACTCTTTTCCCCAACATGGCCACCCAGACATTGGTTGAAAAACAAAGAGTTGTATGTAAGAGGGGTTTGTGCAGTGAAGGTGCAAGATTCTGGACGAGGTGGAGCACTGGGTTCTGGGGGTAAACTGCAGAATCATTTCATACCCTTTTAAATTGTTCATAGACAGGACTTCCATCCTGGCCACTCTGTAAACGTTCCTGCTTTATGACCACCTCCCTTTCCATAAACTTCTTACATCCTACAACGTACACACATAAAAATTATACACTGGTGAGTATGGTACTGTTCGCCGCTGCGTGGCTCACTACTCGTCTCAGAGGACCAGGGTAGTATGGTACTCGTGGAATAACAGATAGTATTACTGCCAAAATAAATACATAAAAAAACCAACAGCCAGTGGTGTAGCACATCAGGTAATTTATTATATCTATTCCAAGAAAACATCCAAAGACAAAATAAAACCTGAGTGAGGTGGTGAAGGGGGCAGTGAGAGGGGGGGAGGGTAGGGGAGAGTGAGGAAAGGTTAGCAGACAATAACATAATGATTGGCCAAGTATATGTTCATCAATCACATTCCAAAGCTGTATAGTAGTTTTCTTAACTTATTACCTTTGTAGACAGTACCAAAGCCACCATGACCAAGACGACAAGTATCCACTACCTGAAAGTATTCCTTCATATCATTGTAAGACAAGTGAACAGGACACTTTTGTTCTGTAGAAGATTGCTCTGGGATAGGGTGACGAGAAGAACTTTGCCGTGCGTAGGGATTTATTGGCTGGCTTGGATAATCTTTGTCTGATGGTATATTAGCTGTAATTGGCCCATTTATTGGTCCATTTATTGCTAATCTTTCTAATAATTCTTCACAGGGAGCCTGTGGTTCACGTGGTATTGAATCCACTTCAGATTCATTTTTAAATTCTTCTGGAGACTTATTTAAAGAGGCAGCATGCCTTGTTGGGTGGATTTGATCTTCACTTTTCTCTGGGGACTGGGGATGAGACTGTGCTTGACGACCCAACTCTGGCATTGGTGTTTGTGCTGTTGTAGTTGGTGGTGGTGGTGGTGTTCTCTCTTCAGGTGTTGCCTTTTCTCTGTGCTCTTGATGCACATGATTAGTTGGCTCTGTAGCTGTACAACAAACACCATTGTCTAGTGCTAAAAATATCTATTCACAAGGCTACCTAATTGAATATTGGGGTAAATCTAAGTATTTGATATGGGAGTTTTATAACACAACCTAACACTTTATGCCAAATACTGAAATAAAATGACTTTTATAGGGTGTTCATCTGGAATCTGTGTTTGCAAATTCAGCCGGTTCAGCAATATTTTTAGACCACACAGCTGGTATAGTCTGTCTGCGAAATAGAGCCATTTTATGTGTTCCACCCCCAACCACAACTACACAATTCCTTACACTTCTCTGTGATTGGCCAGTGACTGCTACAACCACAAGACTTGAAAGAATTGAAACAGACAGAGAAGTCTAACAAATCATGTAGTTGTGATTTTGGGTGGAACACAAAAAGTTGCTCTGCTGACCCTAGTTCAGATGTGCGGCACAGGCTATCAATTTCCAGCTCTGGTCTAATGTTAGTTTCAAAACTGAAAAGGTCCCGAAAATTGAAGCAGTGTATATTTGTGCTAAATATCAATTTTCACTATCATTATGAGCCACACTTCAATATTTTGTTCATACATGTAAATATATCTGTGAAAGCTAGAGACCCTAAACAAAACCCAAGATGCGGGACATCTGAGCGTGCTGGCATATGCCTCCAAGTCCAAAGGTTTTTTCTCTCTTATCATTTTCCCAAGTCGATCAACGTTGCGCTCCGGGAGAATTTTGATTGGCCGAGAAACTGCATGCACAGGAAGAGAGAACTCAAGTTATCGAGAGTCTTCGTCCTGCTATGACTTCGTACGTACCTTCTTTACGGAACTCCTCAATCTTCCGTTCTAAGCGGATAAGACCAACTGCTGCAAACCTTTCTTCTAGATACTTCAGTAGGTTCTCTTCGCTACCCGTGCGTTCGGTAATTGCTGTGAAAAGGTCCTCAGGAGTCTTGATCACTTCACGTTTTCGTGGTGGTATATCTTCGCACAAATATTTCAGACTTGCTAAATGATCTGAAGTTATCTCGTCCGCAAGATGGGCAAGAAACCTTCGCAAAGGTGGAATACCCGCCATGGCTTCCTTTCGTTTTGCGAAATTTGCGATTTCCGCAAGAAATCAATGCGCCCGCACTAAGTTCTCTCAGTCAGCGGAAAGAAGATGAAGGGGAGGGGAGAGAGAGAAACTGTGGTACAAAAAATAGGTGGTGAAGCAAGTCGAAATGAATACCCCCACGGCAAGGCGTTTTTAAAATACCTATGATACCTCTCTTTCGACCATCCATCACAAAAAGGAAAATATAACGCCGTTACAGCGAGCCGTTCAGTCAAAGTCAGCCAGTCACCCCACTCTGAAGGAAAAACGGCCAGCCTCGTTTGCATTCTCATGTAAAGGGACTGGGGAGAAAGGTTTTTCGAGCAATGGCCGGAAGTTCTGCTTATTTCCAAGAATGGACAAATTTGTGACAAGGTATTTTTTAAGATTCCAGTAAAGCTCTTCCGCGTGTTTTTAACTCGAACATTCGTAGCTTAGTAAATGAATAACTTTCTACGAATTTTTCGGTGGAAAAAATCCGCCAAAAAAAATTGTAAATAATTTTGACTGTAAAAGCTGCATGGGGAAAACAATACCCATTTAACCCTCTTTTAGCTTTTTAGCCATTGATCATGCATTTTATTCCTAATATTCTGATTCTTCAACAACTATTTGCAAATTTAAGGCTTCCAGCACAAGTACCTACAGCATTCTTGCAATCAATTGGAGCAATGACAAGGAGACAATTTATGGCTGGAAATATGTTCATCTTTTTCAACAGAAGGGATCGACCTCCAGATGACAGCCCTCATCCGGCAAAACAACGCAAAACTGAGAACAAGGTAAGCAAGCTCAGTTAAAGACAGTTTGTAATATCCTCGGAGTTCATTATTAGTTTATAATTCAGGAAGCAGCTTTTAATTTCCTCCTTTCTGTGTGTTGTTTATTTCAAGTGAAGAATGAAAAGAGAAAAATGCATCAGTCTACGTACTGATACTGTAAAGAGATGGATCATCAACAGCATACATGATCATTCTGAAATATATCAAAAGCAAGCATTGAGTCTATAACTTGTAATACAAGGCTGTTCAAGGTATATACCCCGATATAGTTTATATTAAAAAGAAATAAAACATGCACTATAATCATTGTCAGTGTGCTATTAATGTGTTATAGATTTGAAAGAACACTTGGGAAGTGTGAAGAAGTACTCCACAGCATCATATGCTTTTCCACCACCTTCTCTGGTATTCTATCAATATTATTCCAATCAATCCCCATTCACCTTATAACTCCACATATTCCTCAAACAAGTAACAATCTTATTATGTTTCATTCCAGTCAGCAGATTCTGGTCTAAAAAGACATTTCCTGCTGAAAGAGTTGAAGGGAGATCTCTTCACATGTCCAGCAAGCACATCCTTGGTGCACTGTATCAGTGCAGATGCAAAGATGGGAAAAGGAATTGCTGTACAATTCAAGAAGAGGTTTGGTGGCGTCGAGGAGATCATGAAACAAGGCAAGCTTATATAGAAACCAAGACTCTGACCTGTCTTGCATCTAATTAATACACTTCATTTCCAGCCAATAGAATGGTACGTCCAGTAATAATTTTTTTCTATGGATCACAACTTATTTACATAAAAGAGCTAGAAAAAGGTGGTCATTTTGACTCAGCTTGTCAGCAAGTCAGCTTACAATATGTGAGCTCCAAATTTTACCCCTGGGGCCAATTCAATAAACATTATTTTACACATGTGCTTTACAAGTTAAACCATTATTCTAACACCACTAAATGGGCTCTAATCTAACAAAGTCTGTGCAATATTACAGATACAGGTCCCCAGTGTGCAACCACACCAGTATTTGGCCAAGTATTGGGTTAAAGTGTGTTTTAACATGTGGGGAAATTGCTCCGACTTGTAAAATACACTTGTAATGCTTAATATTGAATTGGCCCCTGGACTGCATGGGACCCAGATCTAAGCCTTAACCTCCTTCCTGGAAATTTGTTGGGGTTGGCATCAGACATGCAGGAGACAAGACAAGTGAAGAATTTATTAACTGTACTGACACAATCTGCATAAACTGCTTTTAAAAACATTAGTCTACAGTAGCATGCTGATATAGTCTTGTTTGTTTTTCTGCATTTCATGAAGGCCAGCGACCAGGAGGACTTGCAGTGTTGAAGCGTGAATCACGCTTCATCTATAACATGGTAAGTAGCATTCTCAAAGATCAAATGTACCAGTAGCATGTACTGTACCATATATATGGAACTCAGGTAAAAAAACAGAGGCTGCCTTTGCAGCACTCAACTTTGGACTTTTTGATCCTACGCTGACATACAACTTGCACATTTTGTTGAATCAAACTTGAAAGCCCGAGCCTTTCATTTTAAAGTTTGAGACTCCCTATCAACCATGCCCTTTAACATAATAATTATTTTGAGTTCAAGAGTGAAAGCATTGACATTCCTGTGACTTGAGTTTTATTCCTTTTGGCCAGGTCACAAAAGAACGGTACTTTCACAAGCCAACTTATGATGATCTGAGATTGTCTCTGGAAGCCATCAAAGAACACTGTGTAAAACAAGAAGTGAGGGAGCTTGCAATGCCGAAAATTGGATGCGGTCTTGATGGATTGGACTGGACGCGGGTGTCAAGAATCATCTGTAATGTGTTTAAAGACTCCACTATTCGCATAACTGTCTACAGCCTGTAACCATGCATTCACAAGATGTTGTCAAACATTACATGTGCCCTCTTGAACAAAACTTTATTAGCAGTGGACGTGGATCACTTAAAAATACCAACAACAAAGCCATTGCTTTTAAGCAAAATATGAACAAAAGACATTTAGATGCTTCGTAAGCTTTCACTCTTGCTGCTGACCTATGGTCTATTGTTGTTGTTTCACAATCTTCTATTGCATATTAGGTTTCATTACACATACAAATTAACTGGTGAGTCTCAGGGTAATAATGCCCCAACCAACACACAGTTTAATATCCTTGGCCGCTCCCAGCCTCCTGGAAGATGTGACTGTGTTTCAGTGTTAGAGTGCTTTTCGGATGATTGTCGAAAACCAAAACCAAAGCAATCACAGAGCCAATCAGTGAAGCGAGCAAAAATATGTCAGACAAATTACAAGTAGGAGCAAAACCAAAACAATAAAACTAAGTAATTGCAATTGGTTGTACTTTCCAATCAGCAGCATGAGAACACGCCATCATCACTTGCTTTCTTGCATGAGAATATTGCAACCAGGTTTTGGTGTTGCTCTTGAATGGCCAAGGATGTTTCTAAACTTGTTTGGACCAACTGGAAAGCGTAGCAAACTCAAAACCAAAGCAATCACAAGATTATTTTCGACAGTCATGCGAAAACAGCTCTATGCAAAACTTTCCCATGCATTGCAATCTCAAAACTATCATTATCAGTATCTTTTATATTGTACAACACAGTACTGTACTTAGAGAGTAGCAAATGCAGGGTAAAACCTTTCGTCCTAGAATGAATTTGACAGTTTAAAGTATATCTAAGCAATACAAATTACAATTTATATAATATTCCAAAATCCTAAAGCTGGATTCTACACATCCTAGTGCAAAGAACCATGCATTGCATATTCTGCGGGTGAAATAACTACTTACAATATTGTGTTAGCTGCAAGAGAACATAAAAATGATAATATAATTAGTTGTCTGCTGTATGCTATTATTTTGCAACCAGTTGAGTGAATTAAAACAACAGTGTTGAAAGGGCCTCTTATGTCTGATTATTTTATACTTTTATCCTCTGTATGATGACCTAGATTTTAATACTTATTCTGCATCTATCGTGTACTACTTGACTAACAAGTACAAGAGAATGGATTTGCAAACACAGTCACATCAATGTATAGTACTTCCATGGGCTCTCTGTTAAAAAATCTGCCTCTGCTCCTGAAGGGGTTAGTCAAAGATTAGTATAGTAAGGCCATAATAAAAACTTAACAGTTAGTGGTAAAGTTTAGGCCCAAACTTTTCATAATGTATTTCAGAACCTAATTGCTGAAAACATGTAATATTAGGCTAACTCTGAAAAACGTAAGTTTTAATTCATAACAATGTTGTTGCAAAATTAATAATTATTTGGTATGTTTTGTGTTGCATGCCTTCCTAATACTGAAACTCTGCAGTTTGTTCTCCTGGATTAATAATTAAAACTTACTGTATAATAAATTTGACCTTTGAATTTGAAATGATACAAGTTATGTACCACCATTATAAACACTACTCCCTGGTGACCCAGATAAAACAACATTTTGGCAACCCAAAGCACTGCATAAATATGCTTTCTGGCCATGTAATCACCCTATTTTCAAGTCATATAGCTAGGAAACTCAAAACTTTGCTAAAGTACAAATTACCATATTATACTAGCTTTTGTTCAGGCTTGCACAATATGTGAAATGTTACCTTGAGTTGGATAGTAATGGTGATTGACCAAGTTATGCCAAAAAAAACACTTCTGCAGTACTCCCAAATGAGTTGGAACTGTGCTCTAAGTGAACAACTGGGTCCCACTATGGATACTAGAAAATTTATTATTATGACATAAAATTCTTGGGTAATTACTTAGTTTCTTGGAACTTGATTCCCATAAAACTGACATAATCAATAATGCATTGTTAAATTCCAGCTGTTACCCCAGACCATCCCCCCAGGAGGAAGGGGTGACAACAGCTGGAATTGAGCAATAACAAAACTCAAAATGTGTAAACTACAGTATTTGCACCTAAACTGTCCTGATTGAAACTTAAACAGGCAGCATAATCTAGAAGAATGCATGCACCTTCAGATAGGATAAAATGTGGAATTCAAATTACAGTATTCATTCACAAGCCAACTTCCCATCGAAACTGCTAAGAGCTATCGCAAATGCTTGCAGTGCACACATAGGGTAGTTATAGTCCATTGTAAACACATCCTCTGCAACACGTCCAAACTGCATGATGATGTAGTCAACTATGAAGAGAAGCACAAACTTCTTAATAAAGACCTAGCATCTACTGCCTTTGTTTGCCTGTTGCAAATTTCTAAAAATGCTAACTGTAAAGTGGTTTTTCAGAGGACAGTAAATCTTATGAATGTTGAATTGAGAACAAACTGACTCACCATCATTATCATGGACAATCTGAAAGTTTTTGACAGACGCTTGTGTGACACGGCCATGGAAGTTTAAGACATAGGACTGCGTATCTGCAAAATTATGACATGCAAGTACCATTACAACAGGTGGTTATGCAGGACAAAGTCCGTATCAACTAGAAATACAACTTTTTTTGCAGCTTCTGCTTTATGATGCTCTTGATCAAAGCTTGGTTTATTAGTGATGGCAAATTTCAGGTCTCTGTTGTTACCCTTTTTGCTGCTTGATTATTATTTTGTTCCTAAGTTGCACAACAATCATGCAATATTCCAGGGTCATATGGTGATAGATTTGCAAATCTGAGGTACTACTGAAACATTATATTCATGTAGAAGCCACATCCTGTCTGGTCACTTGATCAAAGTTAGTTTTAAATAAAACTTGAAAAAACCCCACAGTGCTTGACATTAACGGTTGCCACACTTGCCTGGGGCAACCAAAAAATTTGGTAGAGCAGGTAAATTCAGGACCAGGCAACCAGAAATTATGAAACTTTCTATTGCTTGAAGTCAATCTACAGTCTGAAGGGCAACCAACCTAAAACCTTAATGTTGAGCACTGCCCCAACTGACTGTGGACACACTGCTTACCATCATTCCACACTGGAGTCTTGTTGTGTAACTCCAGGAGGTTCTCCATATCACGTGTCCTATGCCTCTCCAGTAATGTCTCTCTCTCCTGTGGAACACCACTTCACATGATTAGAATCAGGATTTCCATTATAAATTGAAAGTGAATTATATTCTGGTACACAAAGTGTTATACTTTAACTCATATCCTAGTATTCTAGTGGCAGTGAGAAATCAAACAAAAGCTGAAAAACATGAGAAACTGGCTGACACAATCACTACACCCAGAAGTTCTTATAAATGCTCAAGGTCATAGCCTGCAATCAAAGTGCAACTCATTTAAGTGTGTATCAACTAAGTGCTGATAGGGTAATTGAATGCCGTACAAGAGACAATAGTTATACAATAACAATATTACATTGTTCATTTAATTGTGGGTGTGTGAGGGCACTTTGAACTTTCACAGCAGTTTGTTGCAAGGGCGCATTGGGTTTACAGGTTACTGTTGTCATGAACAAGGACTTACTGAACGTGGTCTCACTGGAACCCGCTGCTGATCAAGACCCATCCCGGGCAGCACTATAGTCATTTTACGTGGTCCTTTAAAACCAAGTACATTAGTATCCTGCAACAAAAGCAGTGCAGCACTTTATTAAACTGGTACATAAAGTAGACAGCAAGTTTGTTTTCCAGTACATCTCAACCAAACTTCCCGTGCTGATTCAGTTTATGCATGGGCCGACAAAATGTTGGTTCCAGGCCAAAATAATAATAATAATAATAATAATAATAATAATAATAATAATAATAATAATAATAATAACAATAATAATAATAATAATAATAATAATAATAATAATAATAATAATAATTCACAGTTGAACAACTGCTGCAGGGTAAATTGCTTACATATACAATTGCTCCTATTTCTTCTCTGATGTTGGAGCCATCTGACATCACGCCACCCTTATCAGGATTAACGCCATTGTCAAATATTGTAAATTTTGTGCCAAGTAAGTTGGATCTGCAAATTAAAGGTGATGGAACATCATGATGATTGTTTGGAACCCCTCATCAAATACTTGCTTGAAAGATACCCAGTAAGAGGAATGATTACACCACTGATACAGCTTATTTTAAAAACAAACCTCAATTTGCCTGTGAAGCTCTCTCCACCTCTAGACAAATCCGTGGCATCAGTACTGATGAGGTAGTTTGAGGTTTTACTCTTCTTTCGCTTGCGGCCAGCCAGAAGAAAGACCTGTGTGAAAGAGAGGGAAGAACTATTGATCAAAATACAACACATGATAAAAGACAAGCATTTAAATCTAGAGTAGAGTATATCAACAAGCAAGCTAAGTAGTCTGATTACAGATGTCCCAAGCTCGCTTCTTCAACATCTGATTTACCAAGCTAGATTTCTTCTTCACAAGCTTTCCCAACAGCCTCAAGAGTCCCTCTGGCACATTGTGTAAACATTTATCAGATACTTCATTTGTTAAAAAATATCAAGACAGGTTCTCTGTGATTGATCAATCGGAAATAATAGGGCGGGACAAGCAACCCAGCTTGGTACTGTAAACCAGAAGTTAAGGGAAGAAGTTGGAGGGTCCGAAAGAGTGAGCAAGTGGACAAACTTGAGATGTCTGAAAATCAGGGTAAAGTAGACAGGCACAGGAGGAGACAACAAATGTGCCACAGGACTCAAAATGCCATAACTGCATTTGGTGCATGTACCTTTTTGCCATCATCCCGCTCCATGTGCAAAAAGTATGTTGGGTACATTCCTCTGTCGACTCCCTTCTTGTCTCGTGAGATGCGACATTTTATGGCTACTCCCTGAGGAGCCGGCCTGGAAGCAAGTGACAATCAAGGGGAAACAGTTTTCAATATTCGAGTCATTCAAGAAGTTACTTTGAGTGATGTTCCACCAGCTCTAATCTGAGCAAGCTACGAGGTGCTTAAAATCATCAGGACATCCAAACACAATTTCAATATTTAATATTATGCACTTCAAGCACTAGCCCAAAGTGAGAACACTGAAGTTGAGTGAAATAGTGTACAGTCTAGGTGATGTTATTACTAAATGTCTAGTACCACATGCAGTAAACAAAAGATTATAGTGAAAGGAAAATGCTTTACATGGGTTCCATAAACAGGTCAACTTTCCAACATGGTACTCACCTATGTATAAACTTTTCCAAGTCATCTATGTCTATTACAGTGCCTGCATTAGCCGTGGGAGGAGGTGAATCTCCAGACGGCTACGAAAACAAAGGAACAAATATTATTTTGAAAATACAACTTACAGAATGATTAAATTTTTGGATACACGGTACACTGTATTAACAGCAAAATTTAAACTTTTAAGTCTTAAATATATTATCTTATAATGTATTATCAGCATGCACTTTTTTACACACTCCCCCTACTCATAAACATAAAAATGATACAAAATAATCAGGTAAAAACACTATCTGAGGATGTCCAGCCTCATGATAAAACCATGTATACACTCAGATATCTAAACAATTACACAGTTTTTAAACCATTCAAGAAGTCAGATATGTATGAGATGAAGCTCACGGTTGCAGTTGCATTGAAAAGGATAATTTTGTAAGTTACAATCTGACAGTGTATGTTCCAAAAAGCTGCACATGAATTAATGGACAGACAAACCTTTTTTGTTTTGGTAACAGAATCATAAGCTGGTGGCTGTTGGAGGTTTGGTGATGGTGTTCTTGTTCTACTGACTGGCGCTGGGGCTGTTGCGAATTGCGAAGTTGCTGGTAGTTCACTTGGCTCATCTTTGTAATCTGCAAAGTCTGCACTGGAGGAAATTCCTAGTGCTGCCAGCTTTCGTTCCGTGTCCGTTGTCTGTTGAGAGAAAGCCCAAAAGTATGGTGGACTATTTTCTACATTTCACAGCTTGTCAATGTGGAGTCCACTAGATTTCTTTTATGCTGACAGTGCAATATCTGGAGATTGATGTGACTTATGTAAGGGACTGGGAGATGAGGTGCACATTTTAATAATAATGACTGGGGAGAGTTAATTGTGATAGGTCTACAGTGCTTACTAACACTGTACAGTACCAACCTTTGCTCTAGGAACAGGATCATGATCTTCTGATTCAACATTCACCAGGAGCCCTCCAGATGGAACTTCTGACACTGTGCTATTACTAACTGGACCATCGATACCTATTAGCAGAAGATTCAGACAGTAAAATTAGCAGATTAAGCCCTGGTCAAACAGATGTCCTGTTAAATTCAACACAACTGACAATAAATTGTTTTCAAACTTGCATCTACTGCATCCGTGTTCTGACATCTACTTGAAAAAGAAGCGTTTGAAGTTGCATGTGAGAGCATGATGACATCATGAAGATCATGGACCAACTTCACATACATAATAATATTAACATCTGCTGTCTGCAATGTTAGTTTTGTTTGTTTTATGGAAGTTGCCGCCATCACTCTCCTTCTTAACTTCCCCTCATAAAACCTGTCCACTTACCCACTCTCACTAAAGGAGTCCTGTCTGAATGCCGTGACATGGGTCTTATCATGTCATTGGCCTGCACCATACCTGTTAGGGAACACATTGCAACTCAATCATATTACCCAGCCTCTGAGAAGTTCCACATACACAATAATCTACTAAATTTAGCCTCAAAAGGGCACAGAAGTCTCTAAAGGATTAATTCCCAAGGTGCCAATTGAAAGAAAGTCCTTCTCAAAACCATCTAATCAGCAGCATCATACACAAATGCTTTGACCTGACCACTTGAATCAAAATCATAAATATCAACCTAAGATCATAATAAGAAATGGCTTGCAACTTTCCAAAGAATTCACCTGTATCAGGGATCCTGAAAGGTAATAGCTATTTACTCCAGGAAAATGAGAACACTGATACAGAACCTAGATAATTATATAATCGATACTCTTATACCAAGTGCTGGCCTTGACTATATAATATGTCATCTGAAACATTTTAATAAGGCCTGTTGATGACACCATAACTATGGGCCAACAGATATCAAGTTGCATGTCCATTTTATGTCTACCATAATTTCCTTCCCTGTGCAGATGTATTTTGAGTGCATGACTATTGATGGCACATAATTATTTTGTTTCCTAACTCACAAGTACTTTATGTCTTTCCTCCCTTGATTTCTACTAATTTTTAAAACAAAAATGAAACACTGTGTAAATTAATTATTATGTTGTTGCAGTGCCGGTCCACTCATTAGCATAAAATAATTATTTTTTTGCAAATACGGTAGGCTGAAGTTAGCAGGTGGTATCAATATTTGACAGCTTACAGTACACACGTGTATGCGCTATAACAGCAAGCATCAGTATGATGAGCAACTGCCGGACCTACTGTACATTTACAGACTAACATTTCTTTGACTGAAACAAATATCAAAAGATCCAAAAAGGAGGATGTAATTTGTGCTTAGAAAAACCCAAACTTAAGAAGCAAATATCAGTAATATTGTTAAGTAAATGCAGAACTAAAATGTTACTGAATAGACACACTACAATAAAATGCCAGAATCCATATCACAGTTGCAAATTGAACAAATGCAAAGCTGGAACACACTCAAACATGAATCCCCCATGAAATTATTGGCACATTTGTGAAAGCAAGTAAAATATAAAATATGTTGTAGCTTCACTTTACTCGTAATATGACATGGAGCATAATCCTCTGAAGACTAAAGTGTACGGGGAACAGCTCACTTTGATACGCTCTGGGTCTTTTCAAAACAGTCTGATATTTTTGCCAACAGCTTCATTATTATCCAACTCCCATGTGAATGCTACATACAGTTCTAAAGTTTAACATGCAAATAACCCCTTCAAAACACATAGAGGATATTACGCCATGGCATGAAATATGAATTTTATTTTCAAGTGGTAAAAACAACATTTTACGAACGAGCACTGCGCGAGTGAGCCTAAAATTATAAGCTTTGTAGTTTCTTTTAGGCTTCCTCACCACTTATTAGCACTAAAAGCATTCCTGTGTTTACATTTTGTGGCAAATAAATAAATAATAAATAATATTTATTATATAGACACAAGTGTTTTACTGGAAAATATACTGTGCGTAAAATCCATACGAAACTACATCCGGGACCCGAGTGGCGTATTTTCCATATCCTCACTAGTGAGGATATCGTTTGCGCCATTTCCCGCTTTTGCACGGTTGTTTGTGCAATTTCTTGTAAAACACTCGTGTCTAATATAATAAAAAGAAAATTACACGGCAGCTTGAAGATATGGATTTTATTTTTTCGTGGTAAAAACAATATTTTACTCACTCGCAAAGCGCTCGTTTGTAAAATATTGTTTTTACCACTCAAAAATAAAATTCATATCTTCGTGCCACCATGTAATATCCCCTATTTAAACAGCTATACTGCACAATGCTAAGGGGAAGCAAAAAAATATAGTATATATTTGCCCATTACTAAAGGGTGTTGGATAATAAATAACTTATTAGACTTATAAGCATGTCGTACTGCGGTAATTTTTACTCCTGTTTGTGTTTTGGGTGGTTGAAGCAAGCTTGCCAAAATACTGCACACTGAGTGACTCAATAAAGATAAATTTATCAAACCGGACCCCAGATATTTTGAGCATATATTGACAAGAGACAAAAAAATAACATTAAGAAGTAGAAGTGAACACATTACTTTGTAAAATACAAGATATGTCCACATGAATCAAAACACTTGAATGATATCTAAAAATACATACCAGGCACACACTTGACTGAAAGATAATCCAAATGCAGTTAAACAAAATAATATATCTACATGTAGGGCCGATCAGCCGAAGTTCAAACAGTAATAATATATACTCTTTTGAACTTAAAAGTTCAAAATTTACAAATATTAAAAATACTACAGTAGCGCAGGGGCTGCTCAACGTTATTCTGAGGTAGGGGGAATGTATTGACATAGAATGCTTGATTTTTTTACATATTACTTACATGCATGCAGCCCACATATTCAACACACCCAAAGCTGCTGGCCTCATTGAAATATCATTACAGAACAGCTGCTGCTTTTAATATCAAGCCCTTTCAATTAAAGTTAAAAGAAAACAATGCATGATTGAACTGCCATCATCTGCCAAAATATCTATGCAAATACAACGTCCCTTGGAAATATCAAAGGGGTCCTGAATGGGCTCTTTTTTTTTTTTTTTTGTTCTTCCTTTTAAATTGCAAATACAATATACTCACTAATAAGTTATTTCCATTGAAAGAAGAAGTGCACAACTATTATCTGGAGAGAGGAAATGGGAAAAACCTCCAACAATCACAGCTTAAGGTGCTGCTCGTGCCTTCATCCAAAGAGGAAATTAGGCAAGCATGCAGCAGCAAGCTGTTCTTGAAAAAAAAAATCACAATCATCAGATTCAACTGATCAACTCTACGATCAGCACACATATAACATCCAGAAGCACACACTATCATGCAACCAAAATTTTTTGGAGAAGGATGCATACTGATGATGCCATAAGTTATTCTTGGTTCTTATGTAATTAGCACACAAAATATTTCTAGATACATTTTCTTTATTAGCCAGGGCAAAACTGTTTTGATCTTTTACAAACTAAAGGCAGTTTTAGTATTCTTTTCATGGTCAATCTTGCAACAGCCTGAAAGAAAAACTTCTATTTATTATAACCATATGGACAGGTCCCATGGTTCATATAGCTCGCATGTTGTTCAAACCACATTACAATCAACACACTTCCTTGGCACAATGAACCAAACTTCCAGCCAATTCAAATCAAGTAAGTCTTTACTGTAAGTACTAACCATAAGATTATAACATAAGTTAATAGAGCATAAAAACAAATACAAATCTGCTAAAATGGCAAGAAGCAGTAAAACCAAAAGAGCATTGGCATAATATTTTATGCCATCCTTTCATCTCATCACCCATCTGAACATGCAGCTGTCATGTCTATTAGCTGATGCCTGACAATCCTTTTTGTTGTACAAATATTATAAATATTATGCATGTCTCACCTATATCCTGTGGTTTTTCTCAACAAGTTATAGCAATTCAGAATCTAAGATTACACATAATGTTTTAAAGATGTTTGCAAAAAACAAACATGAAACTTAAGGAGTCACAAACTAAAAAAACAAACAGAGATTTGAGAATACTACTCATTGGCAGCTTCATTTACATCTTTTACACTGTCAGAATAGTTTGTCATTTAACCCAGTGTGCAAAAAAGTTATAATCATTTTTCCTGATTATTATCTAAAAGGCAGGAGGAGGAGAATAGAGGTCATCTAAAAACAGTCTACTTAAGTTCTTGTGGGCCAATATTCCTTCAAGGCCCCACAGGCATTCTAAAATATTGGAGATTGCTAAAGTAACCAATTTATCCACACCGTAATGATTCGTGCTGGATATTTAATTGCACTAAAGGGATAAAACTGCATAGCCAATGTGCCAATTCAAAACAAAGAAATGGAGCAGATGTTTCAAACAAAAGATGGAGGAAGTTTTAGACCCTGCCCATACTAATCCACCAACTTTTCGCTTGAAAATGCATTGAAAAAATTGCGTTTTCACCTTCTGTCCACATCAAATGACATAGGTACCTGTAGTCTGTTGTTTTCACCAAACACAGACTTTAAACATGGTTCCCATAATTGAATACTTTTAAAACATGTGTGCTTGTCAAATGGATTTACAGATAAGCATGTATGGGTGACTTTGAAGATGGAGATGTCCTCAAGTGGCGTTTTCAAAACCGATGAATTATAAATGAAAAACAAATCAGTGGGATAGACAAGACAACTTTGAAAATGGAGGTGTTCACTTTCAAATAAGAATGAATCACCGTGGACTGGTGACCTTAAAAGCAGAGGTTTTTGAAAATGATGTGCAGGCCTTAGCGGCCACTAAAATGTGTGCTAACAAGGCAAGTGCAAATTTTACCTCAACATCTATTCAGCTAATTTACAATAATCCATCATTCACAACAGCTGACCATTGCTAGGTTTTACAGGTGTGTACAATGTATCAACTTTAGTTGATGTGGATAATGCTGACCATGCCATCAAGAATGTGTAGGGGCCGGTGTCACGTCAAAGGGCAAATCCTTCATATGTCTGAGCCAGCATGTCATTCTTTGCAGCATCCAGCATATTCATATTAACCTTGCATTGACACACCACCATGCATTGCTGACACAAGCAAAAAGTAGGTGTTGCTGCAGGGACTCATATTCTGTTGTTAGTGAAGACAACTAACCTGGCTGGGCCATCTTCATCTCCTTTTTCCTTCTCATGATCTCTCTCTGCAAAGAATCGAAGAGCTCTCTCGATTTCTAGTTCAAGTTTATCTATTTTACTCATCTAGTTACAGTATGCTAAAAATGACAGGCATATTGTACAATCATGTATACAACATGGGAGACACACCATTGCCTAAGGAAAAGCAGGCTGTCTTGGATCACTTGCAAACAGAGCAAGTCGACAGGAAACTCAATTGGCCAGAAAGTCTGATAGGGAAAGTGGGCAAGTCTGAAAGGGCAAGTGGACATGACTGACACCACGTCCTCACCTGATGTACAGGTGGTGCAGTAAAATTCTAATAACTCAAACCTCCAAAGGAAATGAAGATTGGTTCGAGTTATGAGGAGTTCGAGTTATGGACTGAGGTAAAACTACAGTTGTTAACAAAACAAAAGGAAACAACTTCTGGTTCAGGTTTACTGGGATTCCACTGTCAGTACGAGAAGAACAGCCTACTGAAATACTGCTGCACCAACAAACATTAAAACTTTATCACTGATTGACAAGAGCTACCAAAGAAGGCACAGTGCTGTATACCTGTTGTTCGAGCTTCCTCTGTCTGATGCTGTTTGGACTGACTGGCCTTGTTTCATCTTCATAAACACTGCAAAAGAAATCAAGGAATACCATGAGGAGTGAGATATCTTTTCTAGTTTATTTGCATATTTTACTCTGCCTTTTCTTGGTTTAAAATCATTTAGAATGACAGCATTTATTTAGCAAATTAGCACCACACAATGGCTTCACCAGTGAAAATTCCCTGAGACCATTTGTGCAATGAGCATGACACACAAAATATAATAAATAAACATGGTAGTAATACTGTAAATGCAAAACAGATCATATTGTCAAGGTGAAACACAAAACGCAAAAGACTGCAAGAAATATTAATGGTAATGGGCCAACTCAGTAACTCACAAAAACCTTTTCATTGATTTATAATTTGACCAGATGGGTGTAAGAAAATTGAACTTGCTTCCAGCAAGCATGGAAATATTGATTAGGGACTAAAACCTTTTGGGTTTTGCACTTCACCTCAAACACACAAAATAGATACAGTCTAGAAAAACAATTTAAAATTAACCTTTTGGAATTAATTCAACAAATAACTTCTACCACAAAAAAAATGGCATTTTTGGGACCACGGTTTATAAACTGCCGAAACGAAGTCACAGAGAGCAGGAAGACCAATATGTAAAAAGTATATTGATACAGGTGGACCGTTGATTCGAGAAGCGAATAAATTGCCAGTCTGCCGGCAAAATATCGTCTAAAATTAAAAGCTATACGTGGTTTCCAGAATGCGAACAAACACTGACACCATTTCAAACAACCTTTTTTGTAAACGAAGCTACATGTAGTTTCAATTATTGCAAAAAAAAAGAAAAAAGAAAAGAAAGAATTCAAGTCGAAGGTTACTTTTCTTCCCGCGTGCGAGAACGTCACCTCGTTCACGCAACTGCGCGAAAAATAAACCGCAGAAAATCGATTGACGGAAGATCAGTATAGTTTGCCAGTAAGATAATTTTTTCGCGGTGAATTTGGACATCATAGCGATTCTATGAACACAAATTTAAGTGCAGAGGACAAAAGATAATTTTCGGCGCAGTCTGTTCATCTGTGAACGATCGAGGGTAATTGCTTAAAAGGGTCAGCCCATTGCAGGCGGCCTCACTAAACAGACTACGTCTCTAGCAATCACATATTCTCTACGACCAACTCGACGGACATATTTAACATTCGGTATATTTTTTGTAACTCGCTACTGTACGTAGCTACTGATGTGGGATGTACCACTCTGACAATTTTTATTCCCGTGTGCGCAAGACCAATAGTTGGAAATGAGAAAAACCCTGCCGTCCACGGTACGTTATTAAACTGAGCTCTTTTTTAATACCTGGCCACGGTCAAGACAAAAAAGAATGACACAAGGATTCTCACAACGCGTGAAAAAAAGATGACGAATCTTTCCAATAGTTCACCATCATTAAATACCAAATCAAATCGCAACCTTTCGATTTTCTTACTGACAGAACAGTCTTACAGCAAGAGAAGGAAGAAGCATACCTTCCGGGAGGCCCTCCGGTAGACCAAGCGCTGCAAAAAGCAGGTGGTTTAATAATGTCATCCATCCGACAGGAAGGAACGCCATCATCGTTGCCAAGCGAAAGAAATATCGACAACAACAAAGTCCCTAAACGACCCTCCTCAGCACTTACCTGTCTCCGAATCCGTAGGACATCTCGAGCAGTTCCTGTTAGTTCGTATCGAGATAATAAAGCGGCTATGTTTACAAGTTTTACTCAGCTCAATGAACAAAACACGACCACCCAACTTGTCTCAATCTTCACTCGTTCAAACTGCCATTAGTCACGTGACTCATGGGGCCGCACTGGCCCAGGGCCCTGCCTTGTCAAGCGGATGGCCCTGGGGACAAAGATATTTCTTCCTCATTTTTTCCAAGACCTCCCAGTTTGCCTGGTGGCCGGTGGCCACAATGTCACCAATTCAGCCAACACCGCTGCAAACTGATTACAAATGACGAAATCACCTTGCGTTGACCTTGGCCTGACTTGGCCAAATGATGAAATCAAAGCAGCATCGCCGCTGAAAACTCGCCCATTTCTTGTTAATCGATAGGTTTCTACGCACTTGCTTAGTGAAACGAAGACAAATTCGATATTTCCTTGCAAAAGTAGGAAGTTGGTGAATTTAGTTTGAGTTGGGCATTGCTATGTAAACAGTGAAACAGTTTTTCAAAACTTTAAAAAGGAACGAAAACAATATAAAACCATAAAAATAAATTCAGATGAGATCAGCTATTCACGTCGCTTGTTTTGTCATGTATTCCACAGATTTTCTATGTCTACCTGCTGTGGCTGGAGTCGAAAAGACAACTAAGAAAACCCGAGAATCATTTCTTCTTTATAATTGTTTTCAGATTTTTGGACTGTCCTGCTGCCGTTTCTGGGACTTAAAAACTGGGTAAAAATAATAACAATAAAGAAATGGTATCAGTATTAATTAACTCTTCAGCAGCGTCTGTCTCTCCTGCGGTCCGCATTTTTCCAGCATTTATTTTAATCTTATTGCACGACTTCACATTTTCGAGTGCAAATACGGGCCAAAACGAGTGCAAAGATGGGAGCGTATTGCACTCGTCAGGAACCAGATCAACTGGTTTATTAGCTTACGTGATCAGTTTTTGCAAGCAAAGTTTACGAACGCGTCATTTCTTTGTTCCATTTTGGAACAAAGAAAAACTTGCTTGGTTGTGTTTCGTTATTGGTCAGTTGATGTTCTTTTGTCCTGTTGATTTGTCTATTGTTCGTTCGGTTGCGTTTGATGTCATCTATCAGTCGTTTGTAAGGTGCCAGTAATTGTTGGCATCTGTTGAGTGGTTCCGTTCTAAGTTTGTGTACCAGCCGACTCGACCAGCCATAGGCCGACATAACGGACCAATCACTTCAACAACCAGAGACATATATACCGCCATCTGACGAATACTTTCACTTGACTCTGAAGATGACTTCCGCTCAGGTAGTCGAAACGTCAGTCACCAACAACAGTCTTTCTGGAGACTACTCTAACCCGGACGATCACAACCAACCTACTGTTCACACTCCTGGGTTCAAACCATTTGCCGGTTAATGATTGACTGTTGTAAAAAGCAGCCAATCAGAAAAACATGGTCAAAGGTTAAGGAGCTACGAGAAAGAGAACCGCTTGTTGATTCCTGCGGGAGATAAGGTACCAATTTTGAAAATCAGGCGCTGTAATTATTAAGTTTCCTCTGAGGTAAGTTTCTTTCTTAATCTCCTTTTAAACCCCGTTTACCCATAATCCTCTCATTCGCTCTGACGAAGGGCTAGCGCTCGAAACGTCAGCTATTGTCTCTTTGACGGCGTTCCATTACCCTCATCAACACTTAGTTGATACACCAGTTTGTCGAAAAAATAAAACCGACTCGTAAAACTACTTCGCCGTATTGCACTCCTTCCCGTGTAATAACCTCTTTGTATCCGGATCTCGTGCCCAGGGTGGTCGTATTAACCCTCTCACTCCCAAGAGTGATCAAGTTAAATTTTCTCCTTCACTTTCAGTAGCACAATATGTCATAAAGTAAGGAGAACTTGGCTTTTGATACCTTGCTCAGATGTTAGCTGATTAAACTATGAATTCTCACTACATCACTGATGTATTTTCTTCTTGAAAGGTTGGGTGAATCTGCATTTTGAACTTGGGAGTGAAAGGGTTAACGAGGTAGATCAAGTTTTATAGCTGGCCTCTTTCAAATGACGTCATGACAGGTATGATGAAATTTCATTTTCCTATTGACTGTTTGAGAGCATCCGGAATGCATATGCAATTTATTGCAACAGAACTATGGATTTTTAAATCAGGAACAAAATGCTACAAATTTCTTGTTTCGAAACAAAGCTCTCGAGCTCTCCATTTTGTTTGGTCGTATTAACATGGTGAATTTATAAAGAGAAAAGCCCATTGGGATTTCAAAAAGTGGTTGGTCGCATTAACGGGGTGGTCGGATTAACGGGGTTTTCTGATAAGAAAATGACTGGGCGTTTAGTCGGGACAAAAAAAAGTGGTCGTAGTAACGAGGTAGTCGAATTAACGGGATGGTCGTAAGGCGGAGTTCCACTGTAGTATATTGACAGTTTGATTAAAATACACTGCGAACGAGGTTGGAGTTCATTGGAGGTAAACATTTCTCAATAGCTCAACCAACAAGCGCCAAGAAACTCAACAGAACTGCCTCGTAGCTTCAGTTCTTCTTGTCTTTAATTTACACTATTTACATATTAAGGCTGCGTGACAGTACCACTGTGGTACAAGCAAAATCTAAAACTCAAAAGTAAAAATTTTGGTTCATCATCAGAGAACAGTTTTTTATTAAAATAGACAATCAACTCGTCAGTTGGTTGCATATCCGAAGGATTATATCCCACCTGGTCAAACCAAATCAATCGCTAATGCTTTCAATCAAAGTAATATTCAATGTGACTAACCCAGCTAGCACGGGCTGTCATAAAAACTAAGTTTCAAATAATTTCATCCTGAATGTGACGTTACCCATGGCAACGTCATGTCAACAATTTCATGTGACATGAGGCGACCAATTAAGGGCTTCGTGACGTCTACATCTGATATTTTCTCCGCCACAAATTCCAGTTGCAGGATCCGTGACCTGTTGTACTGTCCTCTTCAAAATATCTCAGCTTCCACATAGCAATTTTTAAGGCCACAATTTCCTTCAATCCACGCTGTATGTACCGGTATGGCTTCTTCAAAATGGCTAGCTATCCCGGCGCGGACGTTTCACTTGCTTGAAGTGGTCATGAGCCGATTAATACGAGTAAGTCATACTTGGCACATTTGTTCTTGCAAAAGTATTTTTCTCACTTTTTCTCCTGAGGCAGATTGTAAGTTGTCAGAAATTTCTGTACATTCACTTGTTTGAGGGTCTCATGTTTGACGGTTTTTGAAAATTTTTTGAAAAGATTTAATAATGGCGTACATTTGCAGATGTTTGTACTCCATATATGGAACAGAGGGCAGAGTTACGTTGACCAGTCTGTTTATCTGTCTGCTTGTCTGTCATACTGTCCCGGATGTTCGTCGTCCATGTGATTGGTCCTTTATGTGAAGTAATGTTTGTCCTTTGGGGGTCACGTGGTGTCATGTCTGTTGGTCATCTGTAACTAAACACATACTAATAAACACACAACAGGCTATAATAACACACTTTACTTATAATAACGCCGCAGACAATGCAAAAATACGGGCGTTTATTGCTTGTTCCGGATTCTACACCTGAGCGTTTGGTGGTCCCCGTTACATTTTGACACATGTCACATACGAGGGTGGATCTGTATAGAATCTATACTTTGTACCGTCGAGTAAAAACAAGCGAGGAAAATTAACAACGGATATGCGCAATTTGTCTATAACTTTCAATCGTAAGTGCTTCGTTGAAAAAGCACTCTCAATTCCGCGTTTGGTGAAATAGTTACAGTCGAACCCGCTATTTCGAAGTCCCACAAGACATGAAAAAAAAAAGTTCGAAATAGCGGGGTTTCGAAATAACCAAGCTTGTCAAGCTAGTCAAGCTAATCCAAGGGGATTTAGCCTACGTGCAAACGTCATGTGTCCCCACTAAAGTCGGGACTTTATCACTGGGATACAGGACGTCTGCACGGGGCAGGCTAAGGGGATTCGGCTTGACTTCGAAATAACGGGGACTTCGAATTAACCGAGTTCGAAATAGCGGGGTCGACTGTATTTAGATATCCAAATCTACAATTCCACTGAAATATATCCTAACTGTGCTCTGACTCGCAAATACAATGTGGTAACGTTATCACGATATTACATCATCGCCTTGCCGCAAGATAAACGACTGCGTCGCTTGCTGTAGCTATATCGTTACAAAGAGTCTATTCCGTTTCTTGTTGGGTGCACAACCACTCTAAGAAATTAGTCTAGGTTATGTTCATAAAAAAATTAAAATTGAAAAACGTTTAAATAAGGTAGTATTTCCTTAAATAAGGTTGTACTTTCTTAACAAGGTTTTATTTGCCTAATAAAGACAAACATGTAGTCTTGGCTTCGTCCCTAAGATTCGAGTCAAGTTTGCGAAAAAAACTCCTGTCAGAGTAGCTCTTCTTTTTCCATCCAGTTTACTAAAGTATTATTCCTTTTAAACGGAAGAAAGACACTTTCTGCCAAACACCAACAAATAGCACCAACACCAAGACTACATTTTCAATAACTCATTGACCCAAGCTTGATTTGACTTGGAAATAAACCGAATTTTCTCGTTGCATAGGGTGCGTTCTTTTGGGACTATTCCGTCTATTCCTATTTCGGAATGGACGGTAATCTTGTTCTTTTGGGTCCTATTCTGATTCCGGAATGAAACTGAATAGTATTCCGTCCATTCTGCTCCCGACAGCAGAATAGAAGGAACAGACGGAATAAGGGATTGTTCGGAATGGACAGAATAGCCGGTAATCGTGTTCTTGTGGTTTTTTTTTTTTTTTTTTTTTTTTTTTGCCGTATTCTGTCACGTCAGCTATTCTGTTTTCGAAATAGCGCAAAAATCTGTTCTTTTGGGAACTGGTATTCTGTGCATTCTGTTATTCCTATTACGGAATATGAATAAACGGAATAGTCCCCAACAAATGCACCCTTAGGCAGGTTTAATTTTTGCCCTTTCACTTCCATTCGATAATTGTCATGCACGTACGGTACATGTCTCTTATTGCAGTGCCGTTCAAACTGTTGCCAATTCCATTCACTCCCACAGGTAATCAAGTTCAATTTTCTCCTACAGTTTCACACGAGAAATATATCATACAGTAAGGAGAACTTGGCTTTTGATAGCTTGCTTGGATGAAAGCTGATTGAAGTATCAATTTTGCCTCTTGAAAGGTTACGAGAATCCGCTTTATGAAGAGCTGTGTGAAAAAGTTAAACGCGACGCAAACTAATCTTTATCCACTCTATCCTAAAGAACGTTAATTAGTGCATTATCCATAAAATTAGGCAGGACGCACATGAAAATTTGATTTACGAAACATTTGTTGTATTCAAAGTTTGTAAGCAGCGAGGATTTCCCTCAAACTGACGTAAAGCTTCTAGATGGACACCTCTTCACTTGAGGCGCATTTCTTAGATTTGAAGGGTCAGTATTAAGTTTACCTTCGCACAAGGAACGAGTAGAACGCTATGAATGCTTCAACAGCAGCACTCTCTCTGTCTTTCCTCCACCTTGGGTTTCACTCAACCATTCCTTGCAAGGGAACTCAAAGAGTTTGCCATTCTCGTCAGTTACAGACACCTAAAATATAAACAAATCAAATTTGGGTAATTAATAGCAAGTACAAGCTATATAACCTGAGCTAAATTCTCCCGTTGCTTGTTTTCGAAATTCTGGCGAATGATGCACCCCCAGGTCTTGTCTTCCCATACGCCCTTGCGCCGACATGCTGTGAGTTTACAGTTTCTGATGAAAGTTATTTTAACAAAGCCTACCGGTCTAACTTTAATTTACCATGGGTTATTTCGCTAATCAGAAAGATCGAGGGTATCAGTATAATAATGGCCGCGCGGAGATACAAATGATATCTTCGAGTGTTGAAAGTATCTCTCACGAGTGAGTGCGTCAGGATAAAACTCGTATTTCCAAAAGGCCATGTAATGTTCTGTTTATTATATAGATATCGATAAAGAGAATACCAGGATTTCACCAGTTCTAAAACCTGATATCTTCATCGCTCGCACAGTGAAGAGTTCTACTTTTTATAATTGAATGTTCAATCAGGATTTTCTTTTGTTCCTGATTGGCCATGAATGCCGCTAAACCTGTTTGGACCACACAGTCTAAAAGCGTAGCAAAAAATGAAAAAAGGAAAAAACAAAGTAATCGGGCACACGATTACTTTCAACGGTCATCCGAAAACGGTTTTAGTCTTGCATCGAATCGTGGCCTTACCCTGTCAAGGAACCAGCTAGGGGCTGACCCCGAATTGTCGTGTAGAATCCGAACTTTCTTCAGTTTTCCGAGGTCCGGAAGGAGAAGAGTTTCATCGTTTTCCCTGGAGAGAGACGAGAACATCTGAGTTCCAAGCAATTCCAATCCCAAAACTAAATTTTACTTACATTCCTTTCTTGAACTTGTCTCCGTTTAATTTTCTGAAGCCAGAGTCTCCCTTCTCTCCATATAAGGTAATGTACACCTTGGCATCAGTACCTGCTCCTTCAGCGTCACCAGTGAAAGTTTTGATTGTGTAGTTAGAGCCTGTTGATGAACAAAACATAAAAAAATACGTGTCATAACATAGTAGTGTAAACATTACACTATCATAACAATCATAATTTTTATCCTCATCCACATCATCACTATCGCCTTCACCATCATCATTATCACCAACATCACTTTTCGCCACCCATGGTCATCATCATTACCGCCATTACCACCACCACCATCACTATCCTCATCACCAACCACCTCCTCAACATCATCACCATCATTATCATCAGCATTATCACCTTCATCTTCATCTTCAGCAACATTGCCATCATCATCATCATCATCATCACCATCATCATTATCATTATCATCATGATCATGATCATCACCAACACCACAAACATCGTCACCGTCATCATCTGCATCACCTTCTTTTACGGGTCACCATTATCATGATTAACAAAAACCTCACCTAATCCAAAGAAGTACACCATGTTAGTCCTGTTGCCTCCACAGTTCTCGTCACTGTTTCCTTTGCATGGTTTGTTACATAGTCCCTCATCAGCTTTCCCGAATTTGCCATATCCGTGCCCGCAGTAGCACTGGTCGGCGTCCTGCAGCCCGAAGTAAGAATACCCCTTCTCTTCTAGTGCGCAGGCTCGTACGCAGTCCTCTTGAGTGACGGACTTCACGGTCACGGGTGCTGGCAAGTCGTGCATGGCACTTTCGTCTCTATAGCAACCGATTTTTTGGAACAAGAGCAACACGTCTTCTTTCTTCTCTTCTCTTATTTGATCTGAAAAATAGAGTGAGGTTGCTTCGTCAAGTCCTCGCCAAAGCGGACTCTCGACATCATAAATTTTTACCCTCAATCGTCGATGCTGTATTGGTCTTTTGGTAATTCCTGCTTGTCTCTTCCTTTTCGGCTCTGGGTATCTTCGCTCGCTTTACTACAGGGTTCTCGGCGTCAGGTTTAGAGACTGTTTAACACGGGAAACATACAACAGCGGTTAGTTTTGACAAACTTATAACCAGTTGATCCGAATTAACCCGTTTTCCACTGCCAACGGCAAATTTGATTCGTCCTGGAAAACTTCCGATTCCAGAACAGTGTAAAATGAAATTTAAATGTAAGACAACTCAAAAGAAAGCTCTCGATGAGTACATTCTCATAGCATTGTTCACTTCCAACTCCTGAACTGTAGCGAAAGGTGCGACTGGCACTCTAATGAAAGCTCTCGACGAGTACAGAAATTCTGAGAGTCAGAACAGAGTAGTGTTTAGTATTCTGGTATGCGCCAGCATTTCTTACCCTGGCAGTTCCTGCCCGTGAAATCGGATGTGCATTCACATCGGTAGCCGTCCATTCTCTTAGCGTCTTTGACACATTTGCCTCCATTATCACACGGGGTGGGATCGCATTTGTTACCTAAAGACGAGAAAAATTTTCAAGAAGTTTCAGACCTAAAGTTTCTTAGTTTGTCATAGTCGTTGTCACGCTTCCTTGCCGCGTTGAAAATCTTACCTGACATAGATTCGGTACCTGACGAAGAAAAAGGAAAGGTGTAACACATTAATATATGCTGTTGGATACCACAGTAAAACTTCAACCAGACAAAAGTCGACGACCCAAAATGGACACTTCAGTTCTTCGTACCTTGAATTTCATCGTCTACTTCTTCGTCTTTGTCGTACTTCCCGGCCTCATGAGAGAAGACAACTGAAGTCGCTAGTAGGAGAGAGACCAAACTAAGTCATATCCCGTCACCTAGTAATATTGAAATATTAAACCCACTTTGCAGTTCACTTTCTTAGAACGTACTTTTTTCCAAACACCATTCTCCGATTAAAAGATTTCGTTCAATTGAACGAATCTATAAAGCGTTCGCAAGTAATCAACTAAAACGTTTTTCAAATAGGCTTCAAGTGTTTCAAAATATATATATATGCTCTCTTACCGTCTGGTTCCTCTATGTCCCAGGCCCCCGAGCCTGATCCAGACCCGGATCCAGACATGAAGTCGTCTCTATTCACAGATTTTGCTGCAGTGGAAGTGAACCAAGAATGTTAGGAATCTCTTGCGCCTTTTTCGGAGTAGTAATTTTCAATTTCTAGAAAATTTCCTGGAATGCCAGATTGTTTCTTTGGCCATTAAACAACTACACCGCATTGGAGAACTTGCATTTAGAGTAGTTGCCTCTCAATTGCAAGACGTCCAAGAAACGGTAATTCTTTGAAAAACTCCCGGAATGTTTTAACATTAAAATTCAAATTAACATAAAAGTTAAATTTAGTAGCTGCAAAACAAATGCACTGGGACCATTAACCGACAAAGTTGAATGGGAATCTAGGAAAATCCAGATTACAAGGAGATTCATAGCTTCGAAACTGGAAGAAAGGGAAGGTAAAGAATCACTCACATTTAACAGGACAAGTTTTTAAGTTGCCAAGCTGAGCCTCATCTAAGGCTTTGTCATAGATCTGCACGCAGGATATTTTTCCTTGGAATCTTCTTTCATCTCCGTCTCTTGCGCCGAGTCGGATTGGATACTGCGTAGCAAGTTTCAACTGTCCAACGTTACGGCTCTTCACCATCTTGCCGTTATGCCACAGTTGAGCCACACCGGTCGCGTCGTCGTACGTTGCGCCCACTTGGTTCCATTTGTTTAGCTGAAAAACGCTGATTAGTAAGAATGTTCCAAAACTTTCTTCGACCCAACGAACGCGCGAATGTAAAGTAGGAGTCAAGAGTCGACCCGTCATAAATGAGTTTGACTCAGCGAAGAAATGCATCAAACTGCCAAATGAAACTAAAGGTGTGACCACTCAAATAAATGCTCTCAATTCTAATAGCTCTAATAATTCTAATAGCAGTGTTCATTTCCACCTCCTGGACTGTCCATTGAAACTAAAGAAGTGTAACCACTCAAATGAAAGCTCTCAATGAGTACATTCTAGTGTAGGTGCACTTTCTTGTTCAGAAAAGTTCATGGTTTTGTTATTTTAAGTTTCAAAGAAGTAAAAAAGTTCCAGTAAACGACAAACCTAAACTGCACATCACCAACCTGCAACACCCTGGACCCAATAGGTTTGTGGAATATTCCAGAACGATGGACAAACCGAACAAACAGCTCATTGGACTCAAACTGCCACAAGTGCACTCCCCAACCGTTGGTCTTGTAGTTGATGATGGGACCTCCTGAGCCAGTGGGGTAAATATTTGCTAACATGGTCATCGAGTGCTTGGTATCCAATTTGCCATCATTGGGGATCTCGACAAACGAGTCGGCCAGACCCTTAAATTCGTACGCTCCTCCTTCCTTGTCTATGAAAAAACAACGTGGTTATAAGAGATTACATTTGATGAGGATCATAGAGTATGTTAGTAGTGATTGTCAGTAGTGATTGTTCGGGTGAAGGAGTATTGGCTCCAAAGAGGCTGTTGTTGGTGACTGACCTTTCGACAACCTGGGCGGAAGTCAAGAAGATGACCAAAAACGACTTCCGCTCAGCTTGTCGAAACGTCAGTTAACCAACAACAGTCTTTCTGGAGACTACTCTCACCTAAACGATCACAACCAACATACTGTTCACATTCCTGGATTCAAACCATTTGCCATGAGGATCACATAGAGAAGTCAATTCACGCAAAAACAAAAAAATACTTCTCTGCAATTAGGGGATTTTTCTAACTTTTTATAATATGTCTAAAATATTGACATGCTAAATATTACGCCACTGTTATGTTTATTTCTTTCACCCCCAAGCTCAAAATATAGATTTCCCAGTATTTCAAGGAAACGTATGCGTCACCGATAGTTTAACCAGTTTTCATCTTAGCTTGATATTCACACGTCTCAAGCTTGTTCCAGGTTCTTGGAAATGTTCCATGATGCTTTGCTTTACTTGTACTCAAGCCTGCGGTTTTTGAGTAAGTTGCTCTTGCCGTGAGCTATTTTCTTTTGCCGTGACAGTTGTGGGCCACCGTACTCCCCAGAGCTCGAGACATTTGAAAATCAGGTTACTTTTATCTAAAGTGCAAGATATCACAAGCAAAGTTCTCCCGACTCAGTGGTACATCGTTGGTAAGAAACTGGAGAATTTTGAATCTGACCGCTATTAGGAGTGAAAGGTTCGTAGCAGCTTAAGTATGGATTTTTGAAGTTGATATTTCCGCGTACTAACTTCTCTTATCTTGCAACGGATGCTGCATTTTAGAAACCAGTGTTAAATGAGAGGAACTCACGAGTGACCCACTGACCAAATTTTCAATTCTCCCAGCATTATTCACACACAATGTTCAGTGCTGGTTGAGAGAATTAGCGTTAACTAACCGTCTGGTCCAGTAGCCACGTCGACGTTACTCAGGACTCCGTTTTCGTTATTGCCGCTGACATCCTTTCCGCCGTAGTAGTTGGTGAGAGGATACAAGCCAACTGGCTTAGGAATAGCTGTAAACAAGAGATCAAGTGAAGTGTGGGTCTTTATTTGCGTCTTGGCATGTGAACACGAAATCTATGGCAACTCTAGACATATTTAGACCAGTTTCGCTGTAAGTTAACTCCTGGAACAGCATTGTACAGGCCTCTTTTATAAGGAGGAGGCGGCGTGGCCGTGGCCGGGCGCCGGACTTGAAATCCGGAGGTCCCAGGTTCAAGTCCCGCTCTGAAGCACTAACTGAATTTGTAACACGGTAGCCCCGCGTTCAAATCCTCGGCCACGTTATGTGAATAGCCAACTGGTTTGCCTTCGATCAGTTGGGATTTTTAACAGATTCACGTTGAGTTTAAAACACGGCCCCACCAGCTCTGCTGAATTACTTACCGTGTATAAATAAAGATACTTTACTTTACTTTACTTTTACTTTTTTACGGAAATCGTCGCTTCAATTTAAGACACGCCGTTGAAATTGCACAGGATTACTATTTTAAAAATGACCTTTCATGCGCAGTCGGAAGCTTGCCTCAAAAGTAAACCTTCAAAATGTGTGCAAATTAGGTTCCTCCAGAACATAGCATGAGTATTGCGAGCTTGTATCAACAAATTAAAGAAAAACTTGAAGTTGTCTCACCTTCCTGCTCGGACGAAGGGCCCGGGCCTGTCTTGCCATCTGCACAGGAAAATTGTTTAGTGCAACAGAGTAGATGCAGAAAGAACAACGTACACTCACGATGCCTTACAAGAACAGTTTCAGTGCAAATATCTGCAGCACAAGCTAAAAGTTCTGTAAGTTCTACAAGAAATGTAAGAATGTGATAGGTTATTGACAAAATTATAAAGTAGTCGCGGAAAAGGGGTTGCAGATTAAGCAATTTACATGGCGTTGGTGGTGTTTGTGTGACTGTGTGATGTTTGAATAATAGGTGGTAAAATTGCATAAAGTATAGTCATGAATGTTGCCAATGTAAATAAATTGTAAAACATGTATGTTGTACAAGATGCCCCGGATGTTCTGGACGAAACCCTGGATGTCATGTGAGGAACCCCGGATGCTGTGCATGAAGTCCAAATAAGGTTACCTGGCAGTCTCCAGCTTAGGTGCATCTTTTTTATTGGTCCCTCGAAATGGCCGCTGGGAAATTCGACGGCCACGGAAACGCAGTCGCCGAGTTTGTCTGCTTTCTGGTACGCCTCCAGGTAATAAAACTTGCCTTTCTTCAAATGAATTTTTTCAGACTTCTGTTCAGGAAACCTGTGAAAATAGTAAGGCACAAAATTCGCTGAATTGTAGTGTCAAAAAAAATGTAATAAGGTATGTTTCAGTTGTAAAATAAAAAGACAAAAAAGACTAAGAATGAGAATAAGATGATGATGATGATGATGATGATAAAGAAGATGACGATGATGATGATGTTGAAGAAGAAGAAGATGATGATGATGGTAATGATGATGATGATGATGATGATGATGATGATGATGATGATGATGATGATGATGATGATGATGATGATGATGATGATGATGATGATGATGATGATGATGATGATGATGATGATGATGATGATGATGATGATGATGATGATGATGATGATGATGATGATGATGATGATGATGATGATGATGATGATGATGATGATGATGATGATGATGATGATGATGATGATGATGGTGATGATGATGATGACGATGATGATGATAATGAAGAGGAACAAGAACAAGAACAAGAAGGATAAGAAGAAGAAGAACATTGGTTTTTGGTGTTGTCACGTGTCATTATTAGTGTTGCTCTACATTCAATTGAAGTGTTCATATGTTCATCGTCTTCATCATTCCATACTGTAAGAGGTTTTGTTTCATAAATTGATCTTCCTCATCGTAGTATTAGTTAGTATCATTCTTTACGTCAGACCTTGCCTTGATGATGATGATGATGATGATGATGATAATGATGACGATAACTTTATTTTAACTCTGGTTGTTGGGGCTTATTAGGCGTAACACTATTTATCATGTAGGATAATCAGCAATTTCTGATTTTGTATTGTCGATGTGGCTTTTGTAATGTAGATAGATGCAGTGTTTTAGCAGACTAAGACTGGATTTTTCTTAGAAAATGAAATAAAATCACACCATCTAGAACTGAGAGACACCAGATAAACTCTCTTCCTCCGCAACGTGTTATGAAATTCAATCCAACAAATTGGATGTGTTGTTTTAGTAGACTAAAACTGAGTTTTGAATTGAATTGTTTTAGTGTGAAATAAATCACACCATATACAATCAAAGATAATACTAGATAAAATCTCTTCCCCGAACACTTCACTTCAATGGACAACATGCTGACAATAAGCGACATGCACAGTTTTCGAAACTCAATCCAATAAATCTACGCAGCGATCACCTGCTTCACTATTTGATTATTCAGAACGTGATTACAATGCAAATCAGTGAAAGTCACAGAAACGTCAGCTAACTCACTTGGAGCAATCGCAGCCGACATTAATGCAAATAAATAAATGTCTTTCCATCTTGAAAGGCTGTCAGTTGAGCACTATAAGTAATTTATTTGAGTGCGCACGTTGCCCCCTTCGGTGTACAATAGGCGTTACGTTGAATATATTGTAATTTGTGAGGGTCTCTTAAAAACGGAAGCGCATATATTTATTTACGGGATATTATGAAATTAGGCTGAAAAGGTACGTTATAATGTCTTGAAAAATAAAAGAGGAAAAATGACAGTGACAATGAAAGACAACGTAATCCTCGACATAAAACCATTTTACAACCATCATAAAATTTGGAAAGTGAGTTATTTTTCCTGTGGACGGACATAAATTCTGCTATAATTCATGAACTCGACTTTTTGCATAACAAAACAACTGGGTTGACATAGTGCAAGATCGTGACATGCGATATTTTATGAACGATTTCCTTGACTCGTTGAAATAATCAAATAGTGATCGCATGGAAACACCGCGGGGGGCCGATAGTGCGACTGTTTATTTTAGTTCACGGAGTCTTGAAGTTTAGCGCTGAATCGAGAGTCTGATTCGAATGAGTTTAAGAAAAACTCTCGAAGCAAATGTCACTGCCGATAAAAATAGCTTCGTTGGTGTAAGAGCCGGAAGCTCAGAAAGTAATGGAAATTTACCACTTGTCACAAGGACAAGCTGCAGCAATTTCGTGAATGAAGAAAGACGACTCAAGGGAAGAATTCGGCGCACAAAGCATGCGGAGGGAAGGTTGTACAATATGCGAAAGGGCGTCAAACTCCCACCAATTTCCCTGCAAAACGACGGAGGAAGATTGAAAGTTGAAAGTGGAAAATGCGAAAAGACGGAGATAACCCGCTCTCGAAGCAACAATCAAAGTGGATGCAAACGAACAAGAGCGCGCCTCACAAACTTTAAACTTGTGTCAAACGCTGGAGAAAAACCCGGCAGCGGTAAAAAACGCCGTGCTCTGAAACGAAACCATATCAAGCGACTCTCTGACTCCTTGGGAATTCTGCGACTTGACGATGAAGTACAGACCTACAATCTTTGCGTTAGAGAAGCCAGTCTTGACATACGACGAATTGAACTGTCGCCACGCGGTGGCAGTTCGCGAGCAAATAAACCGCTAGGAAGATTAAAGAAGGAAAGCAACAACTCAGTATTAAAGGATACCGGAAACAGTTCCGCCGAACTGTTACTATTAAAAAACACAAAGGAAAGAAATGCGAAAAGTGAGCCAAAAATATCACAAGGAACTCAGAGAAATAGCAAAACAAGTTTTACACCGATGTATCCAAACTTCGACTTAACACCACTTGAAGAACAGTCGCTTGGAAACCTGTCACCCACTTCCTTGGTCTCGAGTGAGGAATCATTGGACGATTGGCGGCAGGAACCTGAATCACAATTGTTCAGGTTCTCGCCATCTCCGCCAGCTATAGATTATCTCGAAAAAACAGACCCGCAACCCGCGTTTCCGACTCTTCAAGTAACGTCTATGACTTTGAGTGCCAGCAATCTTGTGCCGTCGTCTCCTTGCTTTAGCGATGTGTCGCTAGATTCGTTTTACGAGGAATCCTACGCGCTCTCACCTCTTCCCCCGTCTGAACTGTCATCACAGTCTGAGCTGTCAGAAAACTTTTACAACATCCAAGACAAGCAAGGGGACATTTTGTAGTATGTTTTGTGGACTCTGACATTAATCGTGTAAGTACTTGCACAAAAAAATATTTGAACGTGAACTTTTTTCACTCTCTAAAATAAAATTTTGAAACTGATGTAGAGAGACAGGTAAAGAAAAAGAGAAGTACGGAGATAGAGACAAAGAGGCAGGCTAGGGAAAACGACAGAAACAGAGAGAAGAGCAGAAAACAGAACAGAGGCAGAAAAGATGAATGATGGATGAAGATAGACAGATGCACTAAGTGTCTCACTTCAGCCACTCGTTGTGGTCGGTCCATCCGCTGATGACCACTATTTTCTTCAAGTTCTTCTCCGTCTCATCCGTGCTCAGCCATAGTTCCCCAGACGCATCGGCGGCGAGGAAAAACCTGGTGGGAAATGCCGAGAAACAAACACCTGCTTCATCCTAAGAAGTTTTGATAAGTTGTAGTGCTATTTTACCTTTCAATCAACTTATGTAAGCTCTGTCTTACAAACACTGAGTTTGCGAAAAAGAAACAAATACAAAAGTAAAAACAAATACAAAAACGTGAAGGTGTGTGAAAGAAAGGGGGAAAAAACAGAGAAGACAGAGAAAAAGCAACAGCAACCACACTGAAAGATATAGCAGCAGCAGCAACAACAACAATTCACAAAAACAAAAACAACGAAGACAGAGAAAGATATTTAGGCACAGAAAAATCGAGATAGAACAGCAAAACTTTAGTTGACAGAATGATCTGTTACCTGTAGTAACCGGTTTCTGGTGCTTTGAAAAACCCTCGAGATCTTGATCCGTAGTTATCGTCCACGTTGAAAGGGGCGTCAAACTTGTCCAGCACCTCAATACTCGAAGGATTGTTAGGAAAGTTGGGATTAGATGTCAAATCAGTGATTCTGTAGCCACTCACATCCTGCCATACTTCACGGATCATGCCGGCGAAAGCGTCACCTGCGAAGAATAACAAACATTAGAAACACGTCCTAAAGGCAATATTCAACTTCTTTTAAGGATACATTTCTGTACAGGGGCCGGTTTTTCGACGCACGATTAGGCTAATCCTTGATTAGGTCTAAACTTCCTTGTCATTTCTAAGCCTCAAAATGTGAAGGTTCGTCTTCAGTGGGACACCATTTCTTTGCCCTTAGCTCAAGTTACGTTCTCCATTCAGTTTTAAGTCCACAAGGATCATTCACATGTACAAACCACGTGATTGCACCTAATAAAGGCACTCGAGGAAATCCTTACCCGGCATCCTCCACTGCAGGATTTCTTTGGTGATTGGTCTCATAAAGCGACCGCTGGGCAACCGCAGGCCTGCAGATAATGAATCGGTGGACTCGGAGCCTTTCTGTAAAGCGACGATGTAGTAATACTTGCCGGCCTCGAGGTTAATTGTTCGAGAGATCTGATCGGCGTACCTTGGATACAAAAGAAAGAAAATAGAAAATAGATTACACTACGCCACTCTTTGAAATTTTGATGCAGTTCTAGCAATGAATCGTCGCTACATCCTCAAACAATGTTTTCCCCCTCTGGCTCAATTCCCAATTTGCATTACACTGCGGATTTTGATTAAATTCAACATGGCTGACACATCGCACGCTGCGCGCAAAGGCCTATGGATCTGAACGTACTTGTTCCATTGGTTATGCCCAGTCGGATCCTTCAGGGAAACCAGTTTAGTCAGATTTTGTTGCCTTTCATTGCTACTCAGCCAAAGTTCGCCACTCGTTGATCCGGACAAATAAAAGGTGTAGTTTCCAGTTTCAGGGGCGACGAAATAGCCTTTAACTCGACTGCCGTAGTCTTTCTCGATGTCAAACGGTGAATCGAAATTTTCAATGATTTCGATGATTGACGGGTCGTTGGGGTAGTATGGATCATCTTTCAAGTCGGACACAGATTTTCCTGGAAGTTCCTTCCACACCTCGCGGATTAAACCTGGGTACGGCATTTCTGGAAGGAAAACAAATATTTCGTGTTACAGCTGTTTTGCAAAAAAAATATTGCCGTCATGCAAAGAGTGGAAATGAATTGGTTAAATATTCCAAGAAATTCCAAGACTTTCTAGAAACAACAAGGATTTCTAAGAAATATCAAGAGTTTCCAAAAGTCTAAAAAATTTCCAAGAAATCTTCAGTTGATCTGACCAAATCTCTCACGCACTTTTTCCTCCGAAAACCTTCTCCACGTCTTTCTTCGACAGGAATCTTGAATACACCGCCAATGAACCGAACGAAAATTCCGCCGGGAAGAACTCGGGGCCGACGTTTTTCCGTCCAATAACGAATTCGCCACTCTCGGGTACGACGTCCAGCGGCACAGTTTTGGGAGTTTTCGTCAAGCCGCGAAACTGACTGTCGACGTAAAGCCACAAACCCTTGGACATGCTCCACGTAAGCACCACGCGCTGCCATCTGAGGATAAAATTGAGTTTTTTTTTTTAAGTTTTCTCGCCGATATTCAAACTAAAAAAAATAAAACATTTTTTTTTCTTGCTGATGTTCAAACTAAAGAATAGAACGGAGGGTTCTATTCCTGGTGTGCTTGGGGTAGGGAAAAAAAGTTCCCGGCATTCGTTACAGGATTCGTGCGGTTCTTCGCACGAAAAGTTGCAAAATAAGAAAGAACGGGCAACAAAGTTACAAGTTTCAAACGTTTTGGAGCTTTTAGTTTAGAAATGCATAAGAAAATTGCAACATCTTTAGAGCAGAGTTTATAACTCCTCCTTTCGGTAATACGAACATACGCAAAATGGAGCGTTTTTCGGATGAATGTCAAACGTAATCGTGTGATTGCTTCGGTTTAGCGCTTGCTACGCTTTTAGATTGGACTAAACAAGTTTGGCAGCATTCTTGATTTCTTCTTCAAAGTAAAACTAAAAGTAGCTTACTTTGCTTCTGATGCTTGAACGTGTTTCCTTACGACTTTTGTAATTGGCGCTTTAATAACTTTGGTTTTACTTTTCGATAGTCATCCGAAACTTCTCCAGTGCGTTAGTCATTTTATGTAGAAAATATTTTGTAGAAAATATGTCTTGATTATGCGATTGAATGCGCTTTCTGGAAACTAGGGTGTTCTCACACCTGACAGTGAAGATGGAAGTCCGCACGGTCCACGTGAGAGTGTCCTCTGCGGTGCTCAAGGCCAGGTTGAAGTACAGGTTGTTGTTTTGCAAGTACGCTGACACTCCGCGGGCTCCTTTGTGGTGGCCGCCAGTGTCCAGGATGTAGCGGCGATCTTTGTAAGTTCGCACGACCTACGAAATACAAAAAAAAAAAAAAAAAAAAAAAAAAAAATCAGATACGGGGATTTTACTCAAATACTGCCCAGGATACCATTTGGTGATTTGACTGGTTTTAGTTGCCAGGAGAGAAGCCGGTTAACTGCCTCAAAATGAATATTCAGATTTATCTTATTGATCGAGTCACCAAAAATTATTTCGATCGCCAACCTTCTGATCGAACAGAACTACCTTTCTTAGACAACATTAAATATATAGTCTAAACGATTCCCTATTTGTTGGGAGAGACTCCTAATGAAGTGCACAGAATAGATAATGAGATTTGGTGAGATGCAGCGCAACGTGACCTTGTATGACACGTTCTGTTAAGATATGTGACGTGACGTGATGAGATGTGACGAGATGAGTGTAATAGTGTACGGTAAATTGACATAATGTGCGAGGTATGCCAGACAGTCACGAGGCAATATTTTACAGCATATAGTTCACCTTATCAAACTTTAGTTTGAAGCTCATGCTGAGTCCCTTGACGCACTTGGAAGGATCATGAAGACATTTTTTGTCGAAGTTTCCGACAGTCAGGAAAGTGTCATCTCCGTTAAAATGAAGACCACCGTCCACCGCCCTCACGGGACCGTTCACTGCGATGTCGGGGCTGCCGGGCAAAGATCCCTCCAGGAGCTGAGGCAGTAGCCACAAGTACCGTGGTACAACTGTAAAGAAGATTCCATGTCAGCAAATACCAAATCACGTGATACGATTATGAATTCAAAATGGCGGTGACGTATTCCAAAATGGTGGAAAGCTGAGAATTGTAACGCGTTCCTTTACCACAAGTACCTTAGTACAACTATAAGAACATTCCACATCAACAAACTGCCAATTGACGTCTTCAGTCACGTCACGTGATACGATTATGAATCGGCGTCGTATTCCAAAATGGAGGAAGCGCGTTTGTTCACCACCAAGAAAGTGATACATGATACATGGGTTTCCTCAAAAAGGAAACTACCACAACTCAAGCCATAGTCAGATGTATGTAGTTCAATATGTGGGGAAAATGTCAGTTTAGTGTAAATGATGTGTACATGACACAGCTTGTTGTTTTGATGAAGTAGTCTTTGTTTCCTTTCGCTCAATTTGTCAGCCATTACCTGTATCTTCGTATGTAAACACGTAAGGAACATCTTCAGGTGATAGGAAGCGCGTGAAGGCGTACAGTGAGCTGACGTACATCCTATCAACAAACAAACAAAAACAAAAACAAAAGCAAAAAACAAAAAGTTCAGTAAACGGCGAAAAAACAAACATTGAATTTGTGACAGAACTGCTGCAATGTTCTGGTTGGTTCTGGCTTAGCCATACATAAAGATTTAGTTTCAGAACCAAGAATTACAAGATGTCTAGAATACTGGAACTCTACTAAATTTACCATTCACAGTCAATCAACCACTAGAAGCACGAAGCAAACTCGCGTGTAACAAAACAAAAAAGGTCGACTGCTCCTTCAATCTTCCCTACTAGAAACGCAAGAATAAAAAGGCTCTGCCGACGAACTCGACTTTCTCCGTTGAACATGCGCGAGCCCTGGCCTCGCTGCGCTCGTCCGTAAAATATTGTTTTTACCACTCGAATCTTCGCGCCGCCGAGTAATATCCTCTATATAACGCGCGATCTCATTGATTCCCTGCCGTGCTTGCCTCTGCCTATGTAACACCAAAGTGTGTTATATCGAAACTACATACCTTGTGTACTTGAAAGGCGGATTGCCACTCTTTCTGCCAATCGTGAGTCTAGCCTGCTTGTTCGGCACAGGGTCAGTCGTTGTACCTTCTTTCTGCGAGTCTCTGAAAGCGCCATTGATATACAACATCAAGCCTTCTTCTTTCTTCCAAGTCAGCACGACATCCTGCCACTGGTTTACAGGCAGCTCGGTGGACAGTTGCCAGGCCTTCGTGGAGGTGACCACTTGGTAGTGAATGGATCCATTCTGGATAAATATGGCGGCTCCTCTTGAATCACCGCTGGAGTCCAACACGTAGCGTTTATCTTTGTATCCCAGCGCGTCTTTGTCGAAATTGAGCTGCACAATTAACAAACATCGAAAAAAAAAAAAAAAGAAGAAGAAGAAGAAGAAGAAGAAGAGACAGTTCAATAAGTTTCTTTTGACAAAAGTACAATACTCATACATAGACGGGTAGCCAAGAAAGCTAAAACTGGGAATGTGTGTTTCGAAGAAAACGTAATGTCAAATCATTGTCAGTTTCCTGCGCCTTTCTTCCCAGAAACGTTTCGGCTTAGAGTTTTCAAAGTCTTCGACTTTATTTCCGCGTTTGGTTGCCCAGGCAGCATTTGGTCGTTATTGTTTGTAGGAAGCCAGTAGAAGCAAAAGGGAGTTATATACAGTTTTACATTTAACAGTAATTACATCTTCACAACAAAGACGTGACACCAACAAACCCAGGCAGTGAAAATAACTTTCAATTCATCAAATGGCCGCAGCAACAACAACAACAACAACAACAACAACAACAAAATTGTGACAAAGAAAAGCAACTTTCAACTGATGTTTTCCAATCAAACCCTGGATAGACATCGTAATCGTGTTGGAGTCATTACCCGGCAACACCAAAGAAGCCATGTTTGATTTTGGAGCAAAATCAAACAACAACGGCAAACCTTGATGAACGACCAAGGAGAAGAAAACAAAAGTTGCTATACGACTTCTATACACGTACTCGGTCGTTCGGTGACATGTTTAAGGAAGTCCATAGACGTCTTTAACCAAGAAGCCTCAGTTTTAACCCTTTCACTCCCAAGAGTGATCAACTTCAATTTTCTCCTTCAGTTTCTCAGCAGAAGTACATCATATAGTAAGGAGAACATGGCTTTTGATACCTTCCTCAGATGATAGCTGATTAAACTATCAATTCTCACTACATCATTCATACATTTTCCTATTTAAAGATTGGGGGAATCTGCATTTTGAACTTGGGAGTGAAAGGGTAAAGCTCATCCAACATGGCCGTGATGACGTCACATGAAACTTAAGAATACCTGAATTCCAAAGGAGAATCCTTTAATGCACAGATCTGGGTCTCCTAAGCACTGTCCGTAGAAGTCTCCCGCGTCCAGCCACGAGTCCTCGCCGTTGAGCTGAAGTCCGCCATCCGCTGCCTTCATGCTCCCGTGTGCCGCGATCGCGTTGGATCCGTGAATGCGCTTGTTAAATATCTTTTGCAGCGGCCAGAAGTACATCGGAGTGACTATACAGGGAATGATGCATGAGACATTTACAGGTTGAGCCAGAGAAATATTGGAGATGAATAACTAGAAATACGATACTTGCAGATATGCCCTCATCCTGCATAAGGGTTTTAGATGCGGGAATGAGTGACTTCAATCAAATATTCCGACAAATCCAGGAAGCAAATAAACAGAAACAGTGGCAGACAGCATCAAGATTTATGGACTGAGGCTTTCTTAACACAGTAAGTACTACGTCGTCTTCACCCGATTGCTTTCCGAACAGAGTAAGTACTACGTCGGCCTTACCCGATTTCTTTCCGAAGACAGTGACGCTATCGTCAAGGGCCGGGTTCAGTGGGTGGTTAGCAATGAAAGAGTTCACTTCGTTTGTTAGGGATCCATCTGCAAATAAAGCAAATATTTTCAGAATGCATCATGGCTGACGCTGCGGTTACACAGATGCATTTTTAGTTAGATTTTGATGTGTTTTGAGCTCCCGTTTGCACAAAAACGATCAAACTCGGTGATGAAACGCATGGATTCAAAAGCGCAGGAAAACTTGGAGTGTTTTCAAAGCGCTCCAGTTTCCGTTTCCGTGTAAGCAGCAAAAACGGAGATAAAAACGCATAATCTTCAAATGAAAACCTATCTATGTAACTGAAAACGCAGCTTGAGCAGTGAGATCGTCCAAAACAAGGAGAAGGAAAAGAACAAGTGAGAAACTGAAACAATTTCAAATGGGCAGGCGTGTATTTGGTTCTCACCCTTCACTGGATGCTGTGCACTTGTTGGACCTGATAACAGAGAAAATCATCGTGTTAGTGTTGAGAAATTTAGCACTTCATGAGTCCAGTTGTTCAAGTCGCGATTAGGTCAATCTCGAATTAGAGTACGATGGAATGCAAGTCCCTGTGAAACTCTGTGTCGGCGTACAGAAAAAAAGAAACATAATTTAACAATCAAAGATTGATGTGGAAAAATTTTGAGCCATAAAAGTGGCTCAAGCTAACGAAATATACTTGAACAAAACGGTCAATCAACCCCTTACCTAAAGTTACTCTTAAATGCAAATTTAATACACGTCAATCAACATTTCGACCGAAGAAACGTTCTGCGGCTCAGACAGCATAAAAAATCATCGAGACTCAATCAAATTATAGCCGGATTTGGTACCCTTACTTGGCTTTTTGCAAATATAACTAAATCGACTCTGACACGGCTCGTCGTGCCATTTTCCGGTCGAGGTGACGATTGCGCATGACACTCCGCCATTGTTCGGCGATTTGTCGTCCCAGTTGGTGTAGGATGACGTCATTCCATCAGCCCAGACCCAGTTCCCCTCACTGTCGATATCGTTGTAGCCGATCCACAAGTCGTGCTTAGAATAAACCTGAAATCGATAGATAATGGGAATTCACGGGAAATTCTTGAGCTCAACACAAGTTCTCACAATCATGCGAGAAGCAAATATGTGAGTGCTGTAAAATTATAAAAATGATTGACAGCGTTACCTGGGAGACCATTGTTTGCTCGTCATCGCTGATCACACTCGCCAGGTTGGACTTCTGATCCATGCACGACAACTGTGCGTCATCCCACTTCTTTGCCTTCGTCATCAACTTGTAACATCCCCGCACTGAGTTGAGAGTCAACTTTTTCCAGCCCTTTTCGCAGTCTGGAAAGGAAAAAGAACACAAATTCTTAAAGAGCAGCTTTAAAACAACTCAGTCACGCAACACCAAAGAACGGTGACTAAATAGTGCAGTTGCTGTGATTGGTGTGAGAGGAAAAAGCCTCCGCTCTGATTGGTTCAGTTTAAGGCAGATACTATGCTCTTATTGGTCACCGTCACCAGAGTGCAGCAGGGCTAATTTAAATCCTGAACCCTCAATTGGTGTGGACGTCAAAAAGTGTGACCGCTCAAAGAAAAAACCTCAATTAAGTGCAACATTCTAATGGCTGTGTTCGCTTACAACTCTTGAACTTTCAGAAGAAACTTCAAAGTGTCACCACTCAAACGAAAGCTCTCAATGTGTATATTCTTTTAATAGCAGTATTCACGCCATTGTTGAGAAGTCACATTTGTCGTTACGTTTTCAGCGCTTACCGTCAACTTTACGTTTGCACAAGTATGCATGTTCTTCCTGGCACGACGCGTCCTTCCATTTGCCCTCTTTGGAGTCCAGGACCACACAGTCCCGACCTTTGCCGCGGTCGTCTTTCGCGCTGCTGTCCCAGTTGGTGAACACCGACCGACTGCCGTCCGTCCAGCTCCACGACCCGTCACGTGACACATCTCGGTACCCCAGCCACGACTCGACATTCGTGAAATTTTCGAGGAATCTGCGAATTTAGAAAGGTGATAGGATAGGACGTTTTCAAAGGCGAATTGGACTTTACCTAGGAAACATGCAACTCCTGAACTGTTAAATGAAATCTAAAGATGTGACTACTTAAATGAAAGCTATCGATAAGTACATTCTAATAGCAGTGTTCACTTCCAACTACTGAACTATCAAATGAAACCTGAAGGTGTGACCACTCAAATTAAAGCTTCTTAATGAGCACATTCTAATAGCAGCGTTCACTTCCAACTCCTCAACTATAAATGAAACCTGAAGGTGTTGTGACTACTCAAATTAAAGCTCTCACTGAGTACATTCTAATAGCAGTATTCACTTCCAACTCCTGAACTGTCAAATGAAACCTAAAGATGCGACCACTCAAATGAAAGCTCTCGATAAGTTCGTTCAACAGTGTTCACGTTGCTAGAGCAAGTTGTGGAGTAAGTCGGTCGAGGCACCAAGAGAAAGCAAATTAAAGGAATCTACTCAATTCCTAACAAACCTTTGCTCGTAAGCATTGGTGACGCTGAAGATCTCTCCGCCCGCTTTATCGCAGGCCTGGTGAGAGTCGGACCAATTCTTGGGCGTAAAGTTCACTTGATAGCAGAAAGCTCCAAAGTCTCCTAACGCACCAGTCCATCCCGGTCCACACTTAAGATCTGAAGAAAGGGCGTTTATAGAGTATAATAAACAGCTAACTAGAATAAGAGCTTTTTTGTTCTTGAATCTCATCCTAGTTGTCTGTCTAACTACAAATGACCTATTTGTCTACCTCTTCATACATGGATTCGTTCTTAGTTCCTAAAGAGACGGTAAACGTGTTCCTTTGGGACCTATTCTGTTTTAGTATGAACGGAATGGTATTCCGTCCATTCTGTTTTGTAGAATAGCCGGTAGCCCAGTAATTTTGGTGACGTAACGACGTGACGTAAGCCAATATTCTATTTTTAGAGTTAGTCACCTTCACAGTCATGCGCAGCAGCAAATAGTACTTTTCACATCCCGTATAAACGAGTGTCTGTCTCTGTGCTGAGCTTGGTTTTGTTTTGTTTCTAAATGATTGTAGTATCACCAAGGAATCAGTTTTCCAATCTGCCCACCAAGTTTTATCGTCAGGTGGCCCACTAGAACATCTGCGCTTCGCGAACTGCGCGTGATTGTGAAAGTGGCTTATAGCACAAAGTCTGTTCGTTTGGAAACCGGCATCCTGTGATTTCTATTCTTCCTCTTCCGGAAAAGGAAAGGGTTGGAAAACACCACAAAAATTCGCCCTGTTTATTAGGGTGGACCTGACCATTACACACTTTCACCCCATGCTACAGGTTTATTCTTGCATACCTGGTTTGGGGCGAATTAAATTCTTCTTCTTGATTGGACCCTGCTGTTTCGGCTGCTTATTCAGTCCGCCATACGCGTCCAAGACGTTTTCATCGTTCATATCGTTTTCCTCTCCCTCTGGGGGAAGGGGCAGTGGGTAGGGGTTGCCTCCCTCAGGGAACCAACTGTCCCCTCCATCGTTGTCCTTGGGTTCAGAGTCGTCCATCGGAAGGCTCCCGCGCGAGGTAGCGTCTGTCCGGGGCTGGTAAGGTGAATGCAAAAATAACTAACTTGGTAAGAGGAAAAACAACAACAACAAAAAAACTCTCAACAGCATTCAGCATACCCACATCAACTCACGCTGATACATCCTACGTTCTACAGTCACGCCCATACAAACCAAACCACAGCCCTGTGCAAAAACCTATGTGCAAAAACTGTCTTGATCGGCTCTCAAACTTGACGCCCCAACACAATGACGTAGATAAATACTTCATATCGCACATACAGTAGGTCTTGGGTGCTCGTTTTCCAACAATATAAAGGGGGGTGGGGAGGAAGTGCGATATCATGTGGGAGGTACAAAACGTGGCAGTGTCCCAACTTCTTTGGTTCCAGATTGTAGTTCTCGCAGAGATGAGCATCTCAAAATGTTTTGGGGGTTGCCTCGGAACAGAAGGCTGGTTTTGTTTGCAGTGCTTTAATTGTTACAAAAACATAGCTTTGATCAAAAGAATCCAAAATATACTGTACGCCCCCAACATAAAATCTGGCAAACACACATCTGAAAGATCTACTTCAAAATGCATCAAGAGACCATGCAAAACTTGTACCTCGCTCATTTCCTGGTAGTTGCTGTTGCCACCCCCGGCGTTGCCACGGTAACCCTGACTCGCCTCTTCGCCCTCTGGTGGTATCGTGTAGGGCCAGATTGGGGGTTTGGACCGAGCCTGACCTTGACCTTGATCTGAAGAAAACGAGATTCAGCAAACTAAAGTTGATCTTTTTATCAATTTTGTTAGTTCTCCACCATTATTGGAAACTTTATCAAGGGTTATGACATTTCTGTAAAGCTTGAGCAAACACAAAATTAAGGCAAACTAGCGGAATAACCAAAGCAAAGATGGTAAGGGAAACAATAACTAGAGAGTCACAGAACAAAGTTGGCGAACAAAGTACAAAGAGTTTTCCAAACCAGTAATTTTTGAAGGGTTTTGCATTTAATGACCGGGAAAGCTTTTCAATTATAGGAAAAGATGGAGATAGATATGAAAAAGAGTAAAAGAGTAAAGAAGAGAAGGGAGGGAGGGTAGACAGAGGCTGAGGGTGAAAGTGAGAAAGAAAACAAAGAAAGGAAGGCGTCAATGCAGGACGAAAGGGAGAAAATAAAGAAAAACGACAAACACTTACCGTCCAAAGTGTTAGCCATGTCGTTTACAGAACCGGCACCAGTGTAACGCGAGGTCTCCGTGTACTCTTTGTGGTTGAGTGGAGGCAGATTATTGTGGTTCAAAGGAGGCAGAAACGAGTTCTGCTCGTGGTTAAGGGGAGGAAGTTGATTGAACGCATGCACTAGAGGAGGCATCATAGGGGGTTTTCTCATGCTATCACCTGGGACAAGGAAAGAATATTTCTCGTTCAACATGGGATAGTAAGGCGTTAGTTCTTTCTTCCTCTGATAATCAGAGCTCTTGAGGAGTTCGTTGCGAGGGTAAATTGCCTGTGCAATGCCACTCGACAATGGTGACATGAAAAGCCTATCAGGGGAAATCAATGGATTCTTTGTCCCTACAGTGGAAAGATCGTGAACGTTACTGGATAATATAGAGTTCGGTTGTTGCCGAGTTATTTGAGGTCTTAGGGAAGGGGTGGTACCAGCGTTGAAATTGTTCTCTCGCTGGTAAGATTCTTTTTCACCTCTTTGAATTGTTAGAGACTGGAGATGATCTAAGTGTCCTATATATTTCCCAGATTGATAAGCTGCTTGTTTGGCTCCGGATGACTTTTCGTACGCCGCCGGTTTCGTTTTTCTTTCGAGAACTGGCATCCTATTGAAAGGTTTTTCGCCGGCAGTCGTGGAATCTGCTCTGGTGTTGTCTGGATTCTCTACTACACTATTCTTTGTAGGCTGGTAAACATTTTGCGGGTTTTTATCGATTACAAAATTGGTTCCTGCTCCCTCTCGAGCAACACTTTCATTTGGTATTGGGAGATTGTTGTCCTCCGATTTCCAGGCTGTACTTAAGGGCATGTTTCCCCTTTTCTTCGCCAATTGCTTATTCCAGGTAAAGCCTTCATCTTTGGCACCACGAACGGATGCCATGTTGCTAAAACTTTGAACTCTTTTGTTAATACTACCGAGTTTCACGCGTTTAACATTAAGCTGTCCCAGTCCCTGCTGGGCAGTTCTGTCTCGAAATATTGGATCAAAATTTACAGCAGATTCTTGTTGGAATGAAGACAAAAGTTCTGCCTTCTTCCGAAGTGGTGAATGACTAACTCTATTTCTAGCCCTCCCTTCCAAAGGAGAAAGCAACATGTCCTTTTTCCTCTGGAAACTGTTTCCCGCGCTTTTCAACTCTCTTCCCTCCACGTGACTGAGCGGCCGCTCATTTCCCGCGCTTTTACTTTGGCGCGAGAATGATAACAAATCGCTCACTTCCGACTTCTTGTCCTTCTCTTTTGCTGCTGTCAAATCCCCCACAGTGCTTTGTCTTATTTGCTTACCCTGATACGTCGAAAACGAATTTCTCGTGATTCCCAACTGCGTCGGCGCAGAAGGCAACTTGGTGTTTCCTGGCGTGGCAGGTAGGTAGGACTGCCAGGAATTTTTCCAAGGATTCAACTGCGGCTGTTCACTTAATAAAGGCGATTTCCCTCCGCTTTCTTCATTGTTGCTCAACGCTGCCAAATTGTCAACGAGCTCCTTTCCATGATTTAACGGAGGCAAGGCCTGGTAACTGTTTAGTAGTTCCTTCCCAGGCTTCACGACTGGTAAGTTCCCAGCTGACTCCGCGACGTTTAGAGAGGACGGTAAAATGCCGTGGTTAAGTGGCGGTAAATTTCCCGCGTTTTCGACACCGTGGTTCAGTGGCGGTAAATTTCCCGCGTTTTCAACAGCGTGGTTTAGTGGCGGTAAATTTTCCGCGTTTTCAACACCGTGATTCAGCGGCGGTAAGTTTTCCGCGTTTTCAACAGCATGGTTTAACGGTGGTAAGTTTTCTGCGTTTTCGACACCGTGATTCAGTGGCGGTAAGTTTTCCGCGTTTTCGACAGCGTGATTCAGCCGTGGTAAGTTTCCCGCGTTTTCAACACCGTGGTTTAATGGCGGAAGATTCGCGGCTTTTTCCATGTCAACGCTCAAAGATAGGTCTCCTTGCTCAAGTGTCGGTCGATTTATGGGCTTGAAATGTCCCAAAATCGTCCCCTTCACAGCAATGTTTTTGGCCAGTTCCTCTGGATTTGAATTCACAGTTCCTACCAAAATACGAAAAACAATCATTCTTATAACACAGATCAACCTTTAGAAATGTTCTCCTTCGCTTGAACGACACTTGACCGGGAAGACACTTGATCAAATCTTATCAAGAGATTAGATACTTTATGTTACGAGTCGACGTTGGCACGTTTTTGTTGTTAAGCTTTCTGTCGTCGGTTAGTTGACTGGATTAGACGTCAAAGGCGTGGAATTTCAACGACAACCACTCGCTTCCTTAGAAAATCAGTTGCTAAGTAACGGCTTCATCGTGTTCGCACAAAAGTTTGATGATCGGATCGCATGAAGAATTTTACGATACAAAGCGTAACGTAAAATTGTATAGAGGTTACACTTCTGCTAAACATGACGTTTAGTGGAGTTTATAAGAAATTCATCGGCTTGGATCAGATTGAAACCAATGGTCACGTTGTTAGTGGTCCGTTCGAGTTGTGGCAAGTCGGTCGCAGTTAGCAAGTTTACGCGTACGGTCAAACAAGCAGCTCAGCGTTTTGGGTACGAGGTTAGTGTTAAATTAAAATAAACTTGACATTGTAATATTAGCAAGGTTATTAAATATTTTTAGCAGTTATCTAGAAGTGAGAGAAGTGTCTGGTTCCCTGAACCCTTTCACTCTCAAATGAGTTCAAAATGCAGATTCTCCCAACCATTTAAGAGGAAAATGAAAGAGTAATGTAGTGAGAATGGATAGTTCAATCAGCTTTCAAATGACCAAGCCAAGTCCTCCCGTCTGTATCATATGTCTCTACTGAGAGACTGAAAGGGAATATTGAAGTTGATCACTCTTGGGAATGAAAGGGTTAATTAAAACTAAAGCTACTCCTAAACTTTTCGTAAGAAACGATATTCCAAGCAACCTATGTTGTACTTGTATGTACTGTACGTAATTACTCAGCAAAACCACATAATGTTTCTCACCACACATCCCGGGGGGGGGGGGGGGGGGGATACTCAAAGGACTTTTGTACGGGGAGGCTCCGTCCGGATTGTCAACCCCTTACCCTTTAAAATACCATCCTGGGGGCAAAATCGGGACCCTTTTATATACCTCCAGTACAAATGCACCCCTTTTTTATACCTTTGATGCGTCCGGCAGACGATTCCACGGCGGGGTGCTTCCCACTTTTAACAAGGCGGAGTTTCCAGTCTTCCGCCTTGTTTTTTTCCCCGGTTTTTCCTGGCGTTTTTCGTACCCCTTTAAAATACCAAAATTATTTCCTCACTCTACCCTTTTTATTGACCCTTTAAAATACCTAAAAAACGTCATTTTCCTATACCCTTTTTTATACCTCGATCGTAAAAATACACCCCTTTCGGGCGGAGCCTCCCCGTATAGCCGATCATAGGGAGTACCCCCCCCCCCCCCCCCCCGGGGCCACACATCTACCCCTTAGTTTTCCATTCAGTTTGTACTGCACCTGAGTTTTTAACCATATGCACCAGCAACTCCAGTGAATCAAAACAACTTCCTAATATTACGGTTAAAAGACACAGTCTCGCCCACTATAATTGTTGGGGTGCAGGCTTCAACAACAAATCAAAACATAGCACGTTTAACACACTCGGCTCAAGTAGATACTTAGTTAATAGTAAAGACACTCAATAGTGAAGGGGAATAGCGGTGGTATACACCACACAAGTTTTGTAGCTAGTTCCCAAATATATATTTTATTTTCTGACAAAATTGGGCACAAGTCTCACCGAAAGCCGCCGGGAGGTAAAGAGTACATTCTATTTTTAGAACATAAAAAGTAAGGGAACTGGAATTGCGTGTGTTCTTGTATTCCTTTGTATCGGAATAGAAAAGACGGAATAGTACTAAACGAGTGCGCTCTAAGTTGGCGTGTTCGCCCATATTACTCATTGTACATTTTTTCAATGGAGCTTCTATTTGGGGCAGAGGTTCGGGAGCGATCTCCGTGATTTGGAGGCTTTTCTACATACCTTCACTCTGAGAACCTTGCGATACCTCCGCCCTTACGTCGGCCAAGCCCTCGTTCCCGACATTTTTCGTGGGAATTTTCCCGGAAATTTCCGCTTCGGGGGGAGCGTAAGCTTTCACGGAATCAGATGACGAATCCAAACGAGGTGACTCTGGTGATATGGCCAAACGCGAGGATTGTGGCGACGCAGCTGAAATCTCGGAATTCAAGGAACCCGTTAGCGAGTCGTCATCTTGCTGAAGCTGAGATGCGATGGAGTGGCCCTGAAGGGCGTCACTGAAAGACTCAGCAGCTTTCTCAATACTTTGGTGCGAAGCCGCTTTATCATCTGTTCAAAACGAAGGTAAAATAAGCCACTTCGATAATAGTAATAATGGTAAAAATAAAAATGTAATAATGATAATAATAATAATAATAATAATAATAATAATAATAATAATAATAATAATAATAATAATAATAATAATAATAATAATAATAATAATAATAATAATAATAATAATAATATAACAATAACGGCATGCGCAGCATCACTTCCACAGAATGGCCCTTCCTTTGCTGTATTCAGGTTATTATACCCAGCGCTTAAGGGCGGTCACTGCCAGAGATCAGTTGCGTCCTGAGTGGTTCTTTTTATCTAGAGACGGGACCGCCACTTTACGTGGTCATCCAGCCACGAGTGGGGAGATAGATTTTTGCACCTCACATTTCACTGACTGAAGTGGGGATTTAAACCGCGCTCCGGGCGTGAAAAGCGACAGTGCTAATCGCTAGGCCACCGCAACTCTCTTCTGTGCAATCATGCGCAGTAGCAAAAAGAAGAAATGGAGTAAAGAAAGCTTAACCAATTTGTTCACCTGATGGGAGACTCTCCATGCGGAATGAAGCTGATGTTGTCTGCGGTTGCGCCCTCTGTTCCTGGAAGAAGCTGATTGGTGCATTAGAAGACAGCATCTGCGGCTGCGCCTTCACTTCTTGGAAGGAACTGATTGGCGTATTAGAGGACAACGTCTGCGGCTGCGCATTCTGTGCTTGGAAGGAGGTGATTGGTGTATTGGAGGACGTCTGCGGCTGCGCATTCTGTGCTTGGAAGGAACCGATTGGTTTGTCGGAGGATATGGATGGCACGCTATCTCTGTTTATTGCTGAATGTTTATAACAAAAATACTTGAATTAGATAGCTACACATAAATATATTATGGGAATTGAAGAAATTTAATTCACATGGAAGGATAAAGAAGATTTGACTTCTGTTGCTGACGTCTGGACTTCGACGGGAAAAAAATGCCACCTTTCTATGTTTTTGCTGTATTCTGGGTAAATCCGATTCTATCACCTCAATCAGTTATGAATGTCATTTATGAAAACCATCACTTCAGTAGTAACTACTCCATACCACTCCCACAACGTACTTCACAAAAACGAATACACATCAAATTGTTGTGGGAATTAATTTTATAAGAACAAAATTTGCTTTTATCAAGACAGAAAAATGTCCCCAGCATGTCGTAAAAAACATAATTTATTTATACTTACCTCTATTGGTTCGTTGTAGTGTTACGTTATTCATTATTAAGTTCTTCAAACAATTTCCTAACAACTGATTACTGTCCTAAAGTCGTACGTCTGAACTGTGATACTAAACTGGGTTGGTTAAAGGTACCCTGTCAGCAGAGCCTCCGCGAGTAAACGTAGGAGACTGCCAACAACAATCACCTCGACTTTCTCTGTTGAGCATGTGTGAACCAATCCTATAAGCAATTGGATGAATCAAACCAGTTTCTTGGTTTTAAAAAACCGGTCATACGAGTCAGGGCTTGTGCATGCACAGTTCGGTAAACTGCTGACTGTTTTTGCGCCCACGGTGCTCTTTGAACCGAGGCTTCGACAGGTTGGTAACATGGGGCTCACGCATGCTGAATGGAGAAAGTCGTTGGCAGAGTCTTCTTCCTACGTTTACAGTAGGGAAGATTGAAAGAGGTTCAGCTTGCAGGGTAGGTTAATAGTAGAGTTATGCACTTAATTGTTGTTTGTCCAGTCACCTTCCTTGACTTGTTTGTACAACTCGTCTTTCTTCTGAGCCATGCCGGGAACAATCTTTCTCAAAGTAAGTGGGAAAGACCCAGCTAAGGAAGATTTTGAGGAAGACCGAGCTGGGATCCCGTTCCGCGAGTCACTGGATGTCGTGTTGCTCTGCTGTGGCATCAGCTGAGCAAGCAAACCTATCGCGAGTTGGATTAGCGCCATGCACCAGCGGGTTATGTTAGAGAGAAGCAAACAGTGATTCGTTAACATCGACCAGCATTAAAACTTGAGTTATTACGTCAGTATAGTTGCTTGCGTCAGTCAGATATTTCATCTTCTCTTAGTAAGCGTGGTTACGTATTCAAAATATTTTTTTTTGCCGATTGTTACTCACTGTCCGACAAATGTTTCCAAAACGACCAAAACATGCGAACTTTAGAAATTGTGCTCTATAAAATAGACGAGAAGAGCTGGTTAAGGGAGTCGGCATTCAACAGCAAGCTCCAATGAAAGCTGGTGAATTCCCTAAGACACTTCACTTTTAAACTCAATTAATTTCTGAATTATTCGAAATATCCTAATATTTTTAAAAACTTTCAGAAGTGAAAGCGTTAATTGTTCAGCTGGTGCGATGGAATTTCTAGGAATTCTTAGAATTATTCTAAATTCTCAGGACATACTCCCTGTCGTTGTGTCCATGTGCGTTTCCTGTCATTAAAATACTCGTAATGTTAACATGTGCAGCGCTCGGTAGATGTGGTCTCAGAGAAGCTCTCTCTCTCTCTCTCAATTTAGTGAGTCGCGAGTTGGAATGTCAGATTTGCACTCCACTAATATCAACACATCTGACCATCAGTAATTTTGAAAAACTGTCCTATAACCCCGCACTCGGTATCCAGCTGTAATAAAACTATTCATGACGCCTGACTTATTTTATGTGAGTGACATCAAGGTCAACAAACATTACTGACAGTAGAACTTGCTTTGGCTTTGTATGAATGTAACTGCAGCTTTACCCAGAAAACATCTTTCAAGGTCAGACCTATATCTATTTGCTACCTAAATTTTTAGAATTATTATTATTTTTTGTTGCCTGCCCGTTAGTGTCGCTATCAAACGACAAGAGACACAATAAGAGAAAGAAAAAGAGACACGGAAAAGACTGTGCACATAATCATACTCAGTGCTCATGCTTCAAACGGGTAAGAAAGAGCATCACATAATGGTAAACGGTTGTTTATTTTACGCATTACAACAATCATTTGCCTTTTTATGTCTTTGCATGTAAATCATGAAAATGCGATTGTTCGCAAGAACCAAAGTATTTGGGCAAAATATCTCTACCCGTGGGGCAGAAAATGTTCTTCCTCTCTGTTCTTGTGTATTTGTCTGGAAACTAATATTTAACCCAACGACAGCGTTGACTCAGCGTTTGTCCAAGAACTAACATAAATGTTGTCCGCTTTAGTTAAGACTAGTCTAGTCTAGTCTAGTCTAGTGGAAAACATCAAATATAATGTTTCTGTAGCTTTCTCTTGTTGTTATTGATTGCAAACGAACGCGCCCAGTAAAACGACCCCAGAGTGTGAATACCTATATAAATTTGTGAATAAACAGCCATCTTGTCGCAGCTCGATGACCACCTAATTCGACCTTAGCAATTCTAAGGAGGTTATATGTACAGTTAAATGAAGATGAAATGGCTTATATTACAAACTAGACTTTAAAGAATTTAAAACTAAGTGCTTGACGCTGTGATATTCCCTTGGCCCTTCTGAATGCGATCCACTTACATATTATCTCCTCTAAATTCTACCCACAAATACAGTAAAGAGAATTGTACTCAGAGTACAGCTGATTCAACTTTCAACTCTCATAACAACGCTCACACATTTCCTATAAGAATCAGTAAGGAGATTTTGAACTTAAACCAAATCACCTTTACTATATAAAGCAACACATTGCTGTGATAGTTTTGAAAGTTGTCAAAGAGGAAGGAACTAGGAACAGTTCGAAACAACTTGAAAAGGCCAAATCAAGGACTCGCAGAGTCAGGCAGAAGCTTTCCTTGTTAATCCTGTTCCAAGTCAACCAATTTGAGTTTTCATAATCTGTGAATCTACAAGCTGATGATGCGCAATGCTTAACTCTCTCACTGCCAAAGCCGAATTTGACATAAGCAAGAGAACTTCCAACACCTGAGTCTGACCAATCAAATGAAAGCTCTTAATGAGTACTTTCTAATAGCAGTGTTCACTTCCAATTCCTGAACTGTCAAATGAAATCTAAAGGTGTGACCACTCAAATGAAAGCTCTCGATGAGTACATTCCTGTAGCAGTGTTCATATTATTGCTAGTTTTAGTTCATACTTTTTTTATCTTTCTGTTTTTCGCTTGTTTAATATACTATGCTCTTATTTTTGCATGGCAGTGACAGGGTTAAGTGTGACACAGTAGGTGTTCCGTCTGGTAGCAGTCGGGTATGAAACCACGTCGATAACGTATACTGTTCTGCTCAAGACGGAGAGAAAATTTTGTTCCAGGAACTTGAACATGTCATTCCTTGCCGGGAAAATAACTCCGTAACTCTCGAAGAATCCCATGGTCTTCGTCTGTTCAGGCCGGAAAGTGAATACAGAAAAACGTAGTCACTTTTGAGCGTTAGTTTATTTTGTACACCTAGAGAAAGCGCACTCTCGCACGGCCAAATGTTGATAAGGAGGACAAAACTAACTTCACCGGAGGACCGCTGAGGCATCTGATCCGAAAAATTTGCAGCTTTTGATTGGTGACTTATGACGTAATTGTTCATGAAATATTTCCTTTGCGTGTGAAATTATCCTAAATTGTAATTCGCAGCTTTCGATTTGTCGTGTTTGGTGTAATTGTTCCATGAAACATTCCCTTGCTATGAAACAATCCCAAATTACAGTTCGAAACATTCCCTTGCTATGAAACAATCCCAAATTACAGTTCGCAGCTTTTGATTGGTGATTTATGACGTAATTGTTCTATGAAACATTTTCTTTGCTTTTAAAACAACTCCAAATTGTAATTCGCAGCTCTCTATTTGTGATTTATGACGTAATTATTCTATGATTTAATTGTTCCAATTTATGCGCCTCTGAAAATTCTTCGAATATTTGCGCAATAGAAATCAATAAATTATAAAGCATTTTCTTTGCCTTTGAAACAATGAAAGAACTCTTAAAGGTATCATAACATGGTTTGAAATGGAAAGCTAAGTAGTCCAATTGTGATAACTAAAATCTCTATTCAGATTCTCCCCTCCCCAAAGAAGACCTGACGCAAAAAGAAAACAAGCGCAAGAAGTCTACGTTTTCACGATCCTTAAACGGAAAATTACGTCATACATCACAGACCCAACACGGTGACGTCATAAGTTGAACGCAAATGTGATTGTCCCCGCTCGAGCTTCACAGTATACGAAACGATCGTAGTGGTCAGCAGTTGTTGGCGTGTGCTGGTTAGTATAGGTGGATTATTTGGTTATTATCACGTGATACGCAGTGAAAATATGGCACGAGATGGCGTCAATGGATTAGTCAAGTTCTTGTTATGTCTTGAGGTTAGATGAAAAGGCATAATGTATATCCTAAGATTTTTTTCTCTTTTGCGAGTTCGATGAGGTCCCAAAGAAAACAAAAATGTTTTTAACCCGATATTTTCTTACCAAACAAAATGTTAGGGTAAATAACAAAAGATGATAGTTCGCCATTGTTAGTGTTAATAATTTTTCAACTTATAAACTTCAACACGTTATTTTTTATGCTGAATCGAAAGCGCGCCACTTTAAAACAAGTTCCACTGCAGACATGCCACGTGACTTGATGCCATTTTCGCGAAATCGGTTCTCGAAGAAGTTGCGTCATCCTACTTATCAACACTTGGTGTCGAGGCTGAGGGGTTATGAGGACCGAGCCACGAGTGACTTTAGTAGAGTGAAGGAAGTTTGCATAGGATTCCATTATGTTACCAGTCGTTTTTCAGTTCAGTTGTGTTATCTCGTCAGAATTCAGTGGGCTTTTTAGGCGATGCAATGGTTTATTACGTCACAGATCACGTGACCAATTATCAAAATGAGTACGGTGTGTCAAATTAATTGTTTTAATTGGGTGGTGATAGGAATTTGAAGTAAAGGTGATGAGAGCATAGTCAAGGGACAGATCGAAGTAGAGAATCTGAAAAGAAGAAATTATAAGCTGTCTGAACTATGAACAAAGATTTAACTCAGCAAAAGCCTACCTTTCTTTCCGGCTTGCGCGCTGTCGGTAACCTCAGGTCCATTGATAAAGTCGCTCCCTAAAGCGAACAATCGAGAAAAAGATGTTACAGCAATCCGAGAATCTCCGACAGCAACCCGAGAATCTCCCGATAGTATCTCGAGAATATCCGATAGTAACTTGAGAATCTCCGATAGCAAGTTGGTAATATTCGATGGTTACTCGAGAATCACCAACAACTCAAGAATAGAAAACTACACCTGCCTTCCAAATAAGAGCAGCACTGTATTATAAAGTTTGCAAGTCCTTCGAGTAATGCTTTCTGGTTTCAGGATACACATTGTTTGTGACGTCCAAATGCTGGACATCTCCAAACGACGACACTCAATAGGCCAATTCCGAAATGCCTAATACCTTGGCTCTTTCAAAACAAGGTTTAGTGCAAAACCTATGTTATGAAAATTAGTTTTACTCGCATGTTCATTATCATTCAAACCAAACCCATTTTTAGTAACAAAGTTTTTGCACTATGCCTCGTTTTGAAGCAGAGGCAACAGCCATCCCGGACTGAACGGCATATCAGTAGTGTGCTATATTCCCCATTCTCACTCGCTCAGGATTTACCTTGTGGCGCACTCTGAGGGAAGACTGGGGCAGACTCCGCACCAGTCAGCCCAGTTATCGCCGCTTGTGTGTAGTCGTCACTTTGCATCGGAATATTGGACCTGTATTCTTGACTTAGCGTTTCCAACGTCTCTTCCGCGCTCTGATTGGTCCGTGGCTGTACAGGCGTGAACGACGCCGTTTCTTCTAAGAAATAATAACAACACCGTCTTAGGTATTGGAAATCCAAAAATATTACATATAAATTACAAAAGAACAAACTATAAGAAATTCTCAGTTAAATACTTAGGTGCTGTCGTGTGGAACAGCTTGCGAACAAAATTGAAGTAAATCAAATATCCACGTATGTTTAAGAGACAATTGAAAGAATTTGAAGTAAGTACCACAATACAATGACTGCTTAGAAAAAAAATGTATATATATATATATTAAGAAAACCACCATATAACAAATAATAACATTTGCTACTTTATATGTTCATTTTGAAGGGAGATCTCCTTAGAAAAGCTCAACCGAGCTTCCAAAGATCTCCTGCTACTAGATATAACTTGATAGATTAGGCAAACGGTTGTAAAGATGCGGCAAATAGAGATTGATTGAACGATGGAAACAAGTTATTCAGTAACTGTATCCTCACCATCAGGCCTTGGAATGGAGTTTTTTTTCTTGGCCATCAAGTTCGGCATCTGACGGTTCTTCCACAGAATGATTGCGTCTGAGTGGCCAGAATTTAAGGTCGCACCAGGCCTGGCCGGGATCGGCATCAGGGACGCGCCGGGCGCCATGTGGCGGACATACTGGTACGGGTCGTCTTTTGGCGGCTTGTCCTCTTCTTTTATGGTCGGTTTGTCTGATGCCTGTTTGAAAGAATATATATTGGACATTTTTTAGATGATTTAGGTAAACACCTCGGTGTGGAACATGACAAAGAAGAAAGAGCAAGTTCAAACAAACGGGATGAGAATAGCGCGGACAACGAGTGACAACACACACAGAAGGCTGAAACGCTTATAACTGAAAGCTTCGTTTATTCTTAGTTAACTGGCTTTCGCTGCTGTTTCTCCGAGGAAACCAAAGTCAAAATCATGAACTCTGCTAAGCCCGGCACAAAGTGAATACAAAGTGGATACTTTGGAAAAAAACAGTCATGAAAACTTTTGCTTTCCGATGGCTTTCTAAACCAACAAAAAGTAAAACAGCAAAGGCGACGGTGGCTTACCTCTTTCGAGTCGTCAGTTGTCTCAGTTTCGTTTTTGGCTTGCTCTGGTTCCTTCTTCTCCTCCTTGTCCTCCGTGACCTCTTCTGTTTTCTTTTCCTCCTCCGCTGCTCCATCTTCAGTGTCTTCAGTGTTTTCTGTCTCATCCTGCTCCTCTGGAGGTGTAGTTATATCAGACTTAGCCACGCCATTCTGTTGATCGTAGAAATTGCTCAAAGGCTCGCCACTTGGATTCATCCCTTGGTAGTTAAACGCGTATTCACCGTTAGGGTATCCCATTGGCTGAGGACCGTTCACGGGACCAAAGTTTGGACCAATAGGAGACGGCACAAAACTCTTTTTCATGGGATCTTCATAGTCCAATGGAAAACCCATTTTCCTCAAGTAAAAGGACGCAGGAGGAAGAGGGATGTGAGATTTACGCACGATCTCGTCCTTTTCTTCTTCCGCGGCGCCTTCTAAAGCTTCTCCCAGCATTTTCAGTGCTACGGGGCGGTACCTGTTAACAGCCCGTGCAATTTCTCTGAGGTCAATCTTTGGGTAGATTGACGCCCTCACAGGGACCTGAGGTGGAGCAGGGGGGATGGAGCTGTGCTTCTCGGCTCGACTCACCATTCCAGTTGCTAGATCTGCAGGGAGGATGACAGCACCACATCACATCAGGCATATTTTTAGCGGTTCATGGGGACTTAATTACTACTGCTTTAAATGTTTGTCCAAGTCCCCACAACGGAATTATTGTGTTGATTTAAGTCCTACGACGTGATCGGAACAAACCAACCCTAATCTTCGTTAAAAGAACACCGCGGCAATACGCCGTTGACGTCACTTCCGCTGGTCAGCGTTCGCCACCATTACTGTGTGACTCGGTCTAACTTAAGGTAAAATTTCACCTTGTGTGCAAGCCTCGTTTTTCTCGTGTACAACTTATATGTTATAAAAAAATAACTTTTAGTTGATTATTGAGTCCTAGTATTAAATTTCTTGGCTAAGTCTTGAGGTTTTACGAGCATTACAGAACTACTAAATGTGCACTTGAATTCACAGTTTCATGTAATGACCGCCCACTAAAAAGTAAAATGACCGCACAGCCGGAAAAAATATTTCTGCAGCGTCTGTCATAAGGTCTCCATGTTCGATCAAACGCTTACCAATAAAATCCACACGATATGAGGACGGTTATGCGTATTTAAAGAGGCCCTCTCAACCGAAATCCTCGGTTCCGCCATTTTTGGGGCCCCAGAAGGTCAAAAGATGAATAGAAACCCACTTCCATCCGACTTGTTTGAGGAGAAGATTAGTTTCTTTTGATCTAAAAGTGCTACTAATCTATTTTTCTTTTGATTAATTACGTTCCTTCGTGTTGGGAAATTCAGTCTTAGGTTTTCCAGATGTAAACAAAAACATTGAAAAGACTGAGAGGGCCCCTTTAAATGTGAATGTATAGACCTTCACTGTATTTGGCATGAGATATCGCAACCTTACGTATCATTTTATTTAGTCTTCTTACCCTCCGCCAGGCTCCCTGACCCAGAGAAAACATCATCCGAAGGGGACTGGATTTCTGGAGAACTCTCCCCAGACCCCGCCTCGGAGGCACTGACATTCTGGGTAGCGACATCCTGTTTACCGTCGTCGCCTGATTCCAAGGAGCCACTCCCCGAAGAACGAAGAATGTCCTCTCGAGGGGTGGGGATGTCCCAGAGGCCGGAGCCCGAGGCTGACCCGGACTCTCCCGAAAACTTGTCGAGGGGGGCCTCGTGAGCGGTGTTGGGAATTCCGGATTTCTTGTGATAATTGTCGTAAAGATCTGGAGTAAAGACAAGATGATCATGCATGTTTGAGACGGTTATTACGTACTCTGTACTGAACTATATGTTTTTTTAATCAAATATCCTCACGTGATTCATGATTCACACCATAATTGCTAAGCTGGGGTCAATCCAATTTCGGTGCTGAGATCGTGTTGGTGCGCGCTTACTCAGTCGAGGAACCAATCAGATCAGAAAACAAAAATCGACTGTTCACATTTGGCTGGTATTTGGCCTGGATTGATTTCAAACCGCTCTAGCTGCCAAGCGTGACCATAGTGTGAACTAAATGTAAAAACAATGAGAAACGTATGACTAGAACTTTCACGTGAATAAAAAATGAAAAGAAAAAATACGTCAAATGCATCGCTATGACGACAAAATCATCAATATCGTTGACTGACAACAACAACAACAACAACAAAAACTAAAGAAGAATGATAATAAGGAGAACAGCATAAACAGTGTATGAAGTTTTACTCCTAGGCGAAAACAACTCCAATTTTCTCTTTCAGTTTTTTGCAAGAGATTTGGAGAGAACGTGGCTTGGAGAACTTGATAGCACATATGAAAGCTAAATGAACTATCAGTTCTCACTATATCATGCGTTTTGTCCTCTCGAATGGTTGGAAAAGTCTGCATGATGAACCTGGGAGTAGAAAGGTGAAAATTAACCCTTTCACTCCCGAGCTCAAAATACAAATTCTCCTAACCGTTCAATAAAAAAATGTATGAGTGATACAGTGAGAATTGATAGTTTAATCAGATATCATCTGAGCAAGGTATTAAAAGACAAGTTCTCCTTACTGTATGATATATTTGTGCTGCCAAAACTGAAGGAGAAAACTGAACTTGATCACTCTTGGGAGTGACAGAGTTAACACTTCGCTTTCCACCAACCTTCATCTGAATCTTCCTCATCATCCTCATCCCACAGAGCTGAGCCTGATTCTGAGCCGGAGCCAGACCCGTAATGATCGTACGCGTACTGCTCTGCTGAGCTGCCAGAGTCAAACGCCGACCCCGACCCAGAGCTGCCACTGGGCGCGTCCTTTTTCACTTCTAGAAAAGAAAGAAATATTTGATTACCAAGAAACGTCAGGAAAACCTTAATAACTACTCCCCCTGAAGACCCCACCACCTCCCCCCACGGTCAGTCCCCCCACCCCCACCCCGTTCGTCTGTCCCTGTTTGTCCTCTATCTTTCTCGCATGACTTTGAAACATCGCGATACAGGTGTTATTTCTGAATATCTAGAAAATATATATAATTCTATCGTTAAAAATACCTTTAGCAATACTCCTGTATGTCTTTCTCGAGATTATGGAATTAGGCAAAACGGTACAGTACATATATCAACACAGTTACCACTCATTCACAAAGACATCTTGAACCAACATTCTTTCTCGGTATGAACGCTTCCGAGCAAAAAAAAAAAAGGCTGTTACCACTTTCTTGGAAATTGTTACCCAGGGGAATTTCCAAGAAACGCGACGTACCAAAAATTATGGGAATTTCTACAAGACTCACCACAGAAGTGACAGGACTTCTTGCACTGTATTCTCATCAGAGCTTCGTACTTTTCACAATAGTGATTTTTCGCCATGTCTGGACACGTGGCAAACTGGTCATCACAAGAGTCTGAAAAATGAGAGAAACGCCACTAACACTATCGTTATCTGTACAAGATTATGAAATCATAGAAACGTCAACTAAGGTTGACGCAGATAAGCCTAACGCCGTAAGATTTTTAGCCCACGTTTCGAGTGTGAGCCCCTCGTCGGACCCATTTATTTCACCTTGCAACACTTCAGTGCCACAATTGGTTTGAAAACAATAGCCTTTTTTCATGTAAGAATAGAAGCAGCCGTGAAACGTCACAAAATCCAAAATGGCGGCGCCCGCGAAGTTCAAATCTCAAAATGGCGCATACGCCCATCCAATTTTTTCATTAAACTAAAAATAATTCCGTTTTCAAAACCCTCCGTTCTCAAGTCATTGTTTTAGTGTGGACGGAAAGTAAAACAGTACATAAAAGTGTGCTCGTTTTCAAACGAAAAGGGGTTAGTGTGGACGGGGCCTTAGGCTCAGTTCAAACGCCGCTCCTCACGTGTGTCGAACCTAACACAAATTAGCTTAAACAATGGTTTTTGCTCATTTGCATTAGGTTCGGCGTATGCGAGGTGCGGCGTCTGAACCGGACCTAAGCTGCTTTATAACTGCGGGGGTCACGGTTCACTCTCTTACAAAGTTCATTCTTCTTTCTTTGATCTCTTGGCTTCCTCTTCGCTCTACTCACCTTCCATGTTGGGTCGTTTGGGACTCAGTCCTTGGAAAACCTCAACGGCTTGTGGGGCTGCCTGGTTCTGTGAGTCGGCAGCTTGTTGGTACGCAGGGTCGTACATCTGCTGACCCCCCGCGGCCGTTTGATCTATATTAGAGGTATTATAAAACATTTAGAAGGAGAGTAATGGATGGATGGATGGATGGATATAAGAAAAACGGAAGAAACGGAAGGTAGATGGATGGAAGAAAAATGAAGGAGGCATGCGAGAGAAAGACGAGATGAGGAAAGGAAAGAAGGGAGAGAACGACAACAGACAGAAAGACAGCGTGGCTTAACTGTTAAACGGGACAAACGAAGCAAATGAGAAGAAAAAACACAACACAAAAAGAGAGATTCACTGATTCAGTGGCCGAGTGGTCTGGGGTGGTGGACCAGAATCCGTAATGGAGCTCTGAACCAGAAGGTCGTGGGTTCGATCCCCACGGCCGGTAGTAGTAAGAAGGTTTTTCATCCGAGGAGGCAACTCCAACGGTTTTCCCCCTCCAAACCTGCCTGCTTTCTACAGGTCTTCCACCAACACGGCCCCACCAGCTACTAACTGAATTACTAACCATGTATAAATGGAGATACTTTATTTTACTTTTACTTTTTAGAGAAAGCAAAAGAATAAGACGTCTTGACATGTTGATACTGAAGACAGAATTAAAACGCAGAAAAAAATAAAACAGGCTATAACAAGGTTTCAAACAGGTTGATAACAAGATATTGGGTATTTCCTTACTCATGAACGGTGCCTGTGCATTAGCGTCCATTCCATATTCTGGCGCTTGCGCATTAGCGTCCATTCCAGGTGCTGGCGCCTGCGCATTGGCGTCCATTCCAGGTACCGGCGCCTGCGCATTAGCGTCCATTCCAGGCGATGGCGCCTGCGCATTAGCGTCCATTCCAGGTGCCGGCGCCTGCGCATTAGCGTCCATTCCAGCTGCTGGCGCTTGCATATCAGAGGGGCCAGCGGCTTGCGGTGAGAACTGCTGAGCAGAGGCTTGAGGCGAAGTCTGATCGGCCTGGGGATAAGCGGCCATGTCTTGAGGGTAGCCCTGGGGCTGATCTTGTTGAGGTACGCTCATTTCCTGGATCGGGTTCTCACCCATCGGTAGCTGGTCCTCTTGGACCGTGGTCAGGCCGGGGGTCTGGGACTGGCCTGGAACTACTGACCTGTGCGGAATGTCAGACTTTTTCGTCGCTGAAAGAAAAAAAAGTTGAGATGTTGAAACTTGTTGGCTATTCATTCTAAAAGGTCAGAATAAAACTGAGCAAGATCTGTCTGAAGGTTGATAAAATCGAGAAAGGGATTGAATTGAATGAAAAAAAAAAAAAAAAAAAAAAAGAATAAAGAAACAACTGACTATAACCGCGACGAATCGTTATTTATCTCAAACAAAAATCTTGGTAGCGTCTCTCACCCATAGCAATCCTATTTTTCTTCAACAGCTTCATGTAAGGCGACACTTTGTGCAAGTGTAGAGGGAATGATCCCTGCGCAATACCAGACTTGCGCACTGCTGCCGGTGCGGCCGCGGGGAACTGAACCCCAGTTAGTGGCGCTGGTGGAATTGCCGAGCGCTGAACGGCGGGAAAATCAGCTGCCGTATTGTTGTCTGTATAACAAAAGACTAGTGAATAATCCTGCACTGCAGAAATGCGCTCTTGACGTAACTTCTACTGGTCAGCGTTTGTCGCCATTACTACTACGTCACTCGACCTAAATTCTAGATAGCATTTCACAACGTTTTTCCAGTGGACAACATGTTATAGAACATATCGTTAAACCAACTTATACTTGAGAATCGAGTCTTAGTATCGAGTTTTTTTTTAGCAAAGTCTTGAAGCTTTAGGAGAACCCATCAAATGACAAATTCTCCACACTACACGATAGAACCCTGAAAGAAAAATTAAATTTGACTATCTTGGGAGTGAAAAGGTAGTAAACAAAGGACCCACGTGTATATATTTCCTTGGCTACTTCGTCTGGGGGGGGGGGGGGGGGGGAGGGGAGGGGTGGGTGCTTACTCACCGAGTGTATTAGCGGTGGGAACTTGGTTCTTCTTTACAATAGTGGCGTCGTACAACTGTTTGTCATCGAACGCGGGCAGAGCGCTGGCGTCCGCATTTCCCGCCACAGTTTTTCCCGCGGCGTCTGAAGAATCCGTGGGGTTAGTTTGTGTGCCGTTATCTACATTTTTCTGACTCTCGTCGTCTACTAATTTTATGTCTTGTTGTTGACTAGAATCAGCGTCTTCTGACGTCATCGGCTCTGACGTCATCGTGGCTGGTGGCGCGCTTTTTACGTCAGAGCCAGACGTAGTGTCTGTTTCATTGTCTTTTTGCGCACTAACGTCCATGGGAGTCTCCGTGATGTTGTACGTCGGCGTGACAACAGTCGTAGTTTGTTGCTGTTGTTGTTGTTGTTGTTGTTGTTGTTGTTCTGTATTTTGGCTCTCGAGAGGCTTCGGCAATTCGCCGGAAGCAGACGCGTCATAGAGACCGGAAGCCGAGCCGGAGATGTCGGTGTCTAGTTCGTCCGCATCGTCTAGGTTTGTTTTCGTCAAACTAGTGGCTGACGGATCGTTAAAGATCTCCCCTAGCAGCGGGTCGATTGTGCTGCGCTTGTCAACTGTCGCAGGAGACCGTAAGTCTGAAACAGTCACGTGGTGGAGTTAAATAAGTTTTGACTGGTGGGGCATGGGAGCATGAGGCGAGCCTTCTCCCCAGTCCCACGTAAACTATCCTGCGTAAACTGTGAATAAAATGTTTAACTTTTTTCTGCAGAAACAAATGAGTTAGTGGACCAAACGTTAAACAAGGCGCGATGCTTGCAAGACGTATCACGTGGGCTTTTTATTGTCAAATAGTTTCTATTTTAAAACGATCGTGGTACGAGCTTCTGACTATCAGTGGCGCGCGGGAATCGTCAATAGCTGTTTGAAAGTCACAGTTGTTATTAGAGTTTGAAATCATTAACATTTATACTAAGACAAGTAAGAAACAGGTGGACAAAATGCACGATAGGCTCGAGATCAACAAACCAAACAAAAAAGAGACGCACAGAAAGAAGGACACACAGGCGGGAATTAACTAATCTTACTGATCGTAGAGGGAACAGATTAATAAACTTTGTTCATGCGTGCGACACAAACCCGAGCAAAGGTACAATAACGAGAAATTCAATTCAATTAACTAACAAGACGCCGGTACGAGAAAAAGTTGTGTCGTAATTTAGGCCCTGTTTACATGGGAGGAGGATGACCCTCCTAGGAGGGACACCCTTCTAGAAGGGTCACTCTACTTTATTGAAATTCCTTGTTCTGTTTAACATAATAGGTAGGATCACCCACGGAGGGTTACCCTATCTCCTTGTCAGGGTCACCCTTCCAGCAGGGAGAATTTTTAGCATGTAAATGCTCGAGGTAGGGGAGTGAGGGGGGTGCAAGTTTTAAGAATAGCGCTTGGCATGTAAAGAAGGGCTATCTTCTTACCCTTCTAGGAGGGTCATCCTAAGAGCGCATGGAAAAGCGACCGATTGAGAGCGGAGACCTTATAACAAAAGAAAACACTCCTTGCATACCACCAAAAGATATGGCAGTATACCGGGAGCAAGCACAGGACTGTGCGCTTACAATAAGCAGCATAGCAACCTGCTTGCGTGACAGTATGAACATTGCGTGACAGTGTGAATTCTTACCTCGTGCTGCACACAGTGCTGTAAGCCATACTAACAATGCTAAAAATCCTAAACCCATGCTTTAGACCTTGCGACCTGTAAAGAAAGAAGAATACCATATTTTAGATCTCTTTAGTTTTATACCAGGAGAACAAGAATAATAGTAATAATAATTAACTCTTGCCATATGGCTGGAGCAAACCGCGCGATCTGATTGGTTGCTAAGCGGTCCGGATTTTTCTGTAATTTCCGCGGGCATTATGCTTTTGTAGCCCGGACAGGCAAGTTTTGAAAATTGTAAACAAACGACGAAACAGGCTTTGATAAGACAGAAGAAGAAAACAAAATTATTCTAAACATAAAAACCACACAATCGAAGAAGACGAAAACTGTTCACTGATTTTATTATCCTCGTAAAAATAAACATGGAAATGCAACTTTCTTACCAGAGATTTCACAGCGCCAAAAACAAATAAGAAAAACTAGAAAAAGAGCGCGCGCGACACACCGGAGGCTTACCAAGACGTACCCGGAAAAATACGAAGATAAAAAAACATGGCCCAGAAGTATCCATATGATATCAGTAATCGTTCCACTGTGTCATACTATACTACACCTGTCGTATTAAAATGCCCACTATCAAAGTCACTTGCATAGGATCGTGAATTATTTCGAATCCTTCACAAATCTCTGGAGTAGTTAGTGTACTTGCAGTATTTAATTTTCCTACTTTGTACGTGATTTCCCTTTAAGAAACTTGAAGATCAGAACATTAGCACAACAATGATAACGTAATACAGACGTTCCCGGAAAAATGAACCTGATGAGATTAAATATAGAGCGGTGATCTAAACTTTAGTAATACAGAAATCAGAAACACTTCTCCATTGGGTTAGTATAATCCAGTTTTGGAGAATGTGAGCTCTGAAGTTTAGGAGCAAAAATACTGAGCAGACAATAGCTCAGCAGCGTCAGTTCATTATTCCGACATGCTTGTCGTGCCCATGATTCGATCAGCATGACACCTTTGGCCAGAAAATGAAATAGTCAGACCAAACATTATCATTACAAGAGACAAGTTTCAAGACAATAAACAGAAGGACTACACCGAACCGGTTCCGAGTGTCATAATTAGTTATTTAGAGACACAGAACCTTGTTGTAGATCTTGAGCCGAGTTGGTTTGGAACAAGACAGAAACGCAGTGGAAAAGACGCTCAGCAAAAAATAAAAGCACATTGCACTCCACGCCAAACGCAACACTTCAAAGACACACCGTAAGCTAAGGAACACAATGCCAAGCCGACAATTTGAAGTTTGATTTGCACGATCTTTCAAAAAACTAAATGTTGTTCCTGACCAACTGATTCTAATCTCGAGAAAAATGTCCAGTTTGTCAGGAATTTTACGAAGTGCTCGTCGTGGCTTTTCACTACAAAGCGACGCCAATTGTAAGGGCTCTGGTGCTGATCCTTGTCCACCACACCACGACAAAGCTCGCAAGGAAGATCGTACAAACAAAGTTAAGTCACTTACCCGTGAGTTGCCGGGATTGCAACAGGTGAACACTGTTTCCTGGGTTACTAAGCGAGGCCAACACACTTTTATCTATCACCCTACTTCATGTAGAAACAGAAAACACGGTTTTTCCCTTGTTAGGAAATTATTTTTCCTAAGTTAACAGTGCAAATTCTGTAATCGGGAACAAGTCAGGTTGTGATTGCGATTTTCCCAGATCAGCTTAATTACAACACCGCATATGCATTTGATTAGGTCATGTTGTTGTGTGACAAGTACCGGTTGGGGTAAATAATTTACAATTGTTCTTGCTACGGTCATTGAGTTTTGATTCTTCTCTGTGAACTCGAGGAGTGAATTCTCCAAACGCAAAACAAGGGAGGTGTAAGTTGGAGCTCGGTGGACTGTCAAACCGACTGATAGCTCCTCCACCGTAAGCCGTGGATCAAAGATGTCTTTTGCAGAGAAACACCTGACAGGTCTTTTACGAAAACAATCACAAAAAATAAAATAAAATAAAATACAAAATGACTTAAACAGAGTTATCATTATTTCACTGTCCTCCTCACAACGTTAAATGATTGTGAGGACGGATTTTTAGCTTTAATTTTCGTAAGAAATACTTCATATTTGCGAGTCAGTGTTCTTTCTCGACAAAGCCTCTGGCAAAGTCGGTTAATTATGTATCGAGTTACCTAAACAACACAGAATGCAATGACAAACCAGTAAACGCTAGATCGCACAAAGACAATCAAAGCGACGAGGTGGGGTGGCTGAGAGCCTATCAAAAGCACTCAAGTCTAAGTGTTTGTTCAAAACGTCTCAACACCTTCCAATAGACCCGAAGCATTAAAACTTGTTTGGCCATTTGGATACGGTCAGTCGAACCGACGGGCTAAAACTGTAAACTGTAACATAATGTGAGGGGAAAAAAAGGACTTGTTTACCTCAATTTCAGTTTTAAAGAACCTTCGATTAAGGGACGAGGGGTTTTAAGTATGTACAAGAAACACGAGGTAAGCTGGTAGTCTTGTCGGATACCTGTGAATTCTCGTCCGATTAAACTTTTCAGTTGAGACCGCATCGCGTTACCTATTCGCAAAACTTTTAACGCGAAAATATTTAGACCAAAGACTTCTTTTTAGAAACGTTGAAAAAATTCACTAATCGTGAAAGACTAAGTACCTTAGCAAGCGCAAATAATCCAAAGAAAATAACGACCACCGTATTTGTTTCATACATTACACGCCCCTCTCTATAAACCGTATCCATGCACTAAAAGAAAATACTTCTAAACAAGTATTGCCAGAAGTTTCTGATCAAAATGACAACAAAAAAAAAAAAAAAAAAAAAGGTAACTTAAACTCGTGACTTCATGGTTAACAAAAAGAATCGCAGTTTTATTCTTGAATTTTACTCTGCAAGAGCGTCAAATATTGAATTGGTCCATGGACTACACGAACGCGCGTTTTTCAACGTGATTTAAAGGTTTTAAAGGTCCAAGATCCAAAATTCATTCGCCAGACTATGGCTTTACAAGTTATTTGTCTTCACATCTTATCTTGATTTTACATGGAGTACCCTCTTCTTCTAGGTCACATGCTTTGAGGTTTATATTGCCGCCTTCTTATTGAGGATTTCAATCCTTCAGTCCCTGCATTTGATGTTCAAAATATATTTCAAATTTCCAATTAATTCACCGCTCGCAAAACATTTACTTACGTCGCAGTTCCAACAGCCTTCTCCTGGCTTTAGCGTCACTTTTCCCCGTCGTATCCACAGTTCTTTTCAAGTTGCGCTTCACATGAAAACCCGGAGAATGTTTATAAAGTAATATTGGATATGAACTCTTGTAAGGCACGAATGCTCTCTGAAACGCGGACCTTCCAATTCCCATCCCATTCGTGCGTTTCTGTGAATTCCTCCAAGGATTTGAAATATTCTCCTTACCAATGCTTGCAACTGCTTGCCTTGGATCGGAAGAAACAGGTGGTTTACTTCCCCGAAATCCGTATGTAGATTGCGGATTGGAAGGTGGAAATGGTCTTGTTCCATGAATTCCAGTTGAAATCCTATCATGGGACACCAACCTTCCAGGAAAACTGGGCCTTGCTCCTTTCACTTGATTGTTAGTTTCAAGCCTTTCATACGAACGCACATGACCTCCACCTTTAGCTAAAAATCCATTATTAGGTAAATGCTCAAGATTCCCTGGGGCACGAGCCACATTTCCTTGGAAACTACCCTTTCCAGGAAAACGAGCATTTCCTGGAAAGTAAACGTTCGGTCTGTTGATTCGCCGTGGGTAAATATTTGTACGCTGCAGATTCAAAGCTGACGGGGCACGACTCCAGGGAAGGCTATTCGTATCTCGATGCTCCGCCGCTTGACTTCCAGGAAAACGAACATTTCCTGGAAAGTTGGGTCTGTTGGCATTCCCCGTGTAAATATTTGTACGCTGCTGATTCAAAGCTGGCGGGGCTCTAAAAGGAACGTTTTTAAAATTGCTGCGCCCAGTTGCTTGATTTCCAGGAAAACGACTGTTTTGCTGCTGATACGCTGCCACAATTGAAGGGGCGTGGTACCCACGTGGAGGCGGCGAACTTTCCCGCCCAACTCCCACAGGCTGCGCGGCAGGTGTTTGCTTTCTCTGACCAAAAAACGGGGAGTTCAGAACCTGACGCTGGATTCCTCTAGCGTTGCCGCGATCCGACACAACATTTGGTATAGCTGGGTTCCGGCCAGAAGTCTGCACATTGCTCGCTGCAGCCAAAGCCGGGCCCATTCCTCCAGAAGGCTTAACCGCTTCGATGTCCCTGGACTTCGTAGCGTCTTCAGGATCTGCCTTAAAGTTCCCCTCCGGCTGCTGCTTGCTCTGGAGTAGCGGTACCGGGGGTGGCTCAATCTTCGCCCGTGGAGGTCCACTATTCACGGGCGCTCTTGCAGATGAGCCGACTGCCTTGTAACTCCGCTGATTTCCTGCGTTATATCCCTGTGGTATTCCGCCGTTCATTGCCACAGCTCCAGTGATGGCCTTGGAAGGCGCATTAAATTTTCCCCCCGGATGGGTCTTGCTCTGAAGTAGCGGTACCGGGGGTGCAGTATTGTGTATCGATTTTCCAAGTGCATCGTTTGCAATAGTCTGCGGCTTCTCTGTATTCACTGGTGATGGCAGAGACTTCACGCCTCCCCTGGAAGAAGCATCACTGTGCGTACCTACCCCATATGCGTTGTTCGTTGTAGCAGGCGGAGAAACCCCACTTGATTTTTGAGTCCCAATGGGCACCTGGTACGTGGCCACTTGCGGAGGGCCACTATTTACAGGGCCTTTGTTGGCTACATTATTTACGGACTCTTGCGACGGACCAGGCTTTGGCGGCACTTTACCAAGCAACTGATTATAGCCCCCTTGAGGATGCACCAAGCTATTCCGGCCATTCGTTTTCAGATCACTCATTTTATTCTGTACTGTGTTTCTGTTCGTAGCGTTGGTGCTCGTGAGCGCAACGTGAGAAGGAGCCGCAGTGATGCCCCCACGTGTCAGCCCCTGTTTAGGGACCGTCATGGAGTCGGCGCGCGAAGGCACATTAGTCTTTGTCACCCCTTTCCGGGACCAGTCCTTATAAAAGGTCAGGTGGGGCGTGAACCGAGGAGCATATCGACGATGGTTAGAGTCCCAAAAAAATGGGAAGCTCTCGTAATATGACACTAACTTGCTTGATAGTTTACCTTCCATCGCTCTCTTTAACGCAACAGTGGGGTTCCCTTTGTTGCTAGAAAACTGAAGGCGACGGGTGTCCAACAGGCCTCGCTTGACGGCGCGAGGTTGTTGAATGACGGGGCTCTGGTGTGAGTGATTCTGCTGTTTATCGTTTCTAGGCGTCAAAGTGTGAACTTTTATGGCCCGGGCTGTATCGAAGAGAATTAAGAACAGTTAACAACGGAGAACTTTAAGAATTAACGTGAAATTTAATCTCAGGTAATAACTCAATTGAGACAAGCGAGTTCAGTTTGCATGTCAAATACGTACATTGTACAATAAGGTGCAGAACGCCCAGTAAACCGATCATCAACGTTCTCCAGTGTCGTTGCATTTCTTTATAAAAGAAACAGTAGGTTAGTAAACATCGTATGAATCTAATGCAGCGTCTGTACCAACTTCTTTCCCCGAACTCAAACCCCTTACTCAGAAATCCCGAGAGCCTGTTGCCTCTGTTCAAAAAGCAAGGCCTAGTGTGAAATCTTTCTTACGAAAATGACTTTTCCTGGCATGTTGGTTTTCATGCAAATGAAAGTCGCACAAGGCCTCGCTTTGGAACAGAGGCAATAGCCATTTCATGACTGCAATCATGGTCCCCACCCTCTCTCCCTCCTCCCCCCACAAAACGCTATCATGAATTAAATCGCCAATTACACGCTGGGTGACACCCACACAACATTTATAATCAGCAAGAAGGCACAGGAGGTTATCCGGAGGGAATTGCACTGAATAATCTGTGTTTGAATTTCAACAACAATGTTTGTCACAGAATATGATAGCAGAAAAAAAAAAAAAAAAGAAAGAAATACACAGCTAAAGTTAATTTGAAATGGAGACACAAGCGGCCAGAATCAGTTTACAGGTGCGCCTGCGCGCTAATTTAGTTCAACACACGTGAACGAAAGAAAAAGACCCAAAAGTTGAATAAACGAATGGCGCATGCCACTAAAAGATAACCTCACTTTCGCGGATACTTCTAGACAAAGCTTTCATCAAGAAGTACAAGTATTGCGGAAAAAACCACTGTCAAAACCTGTTGAATAAAACTGAATAAAACGAACAAGAACTGGCTCACCCTAAGAAAGTGTTACTCTTTAAATGTAGTATTTTAAAAGCTTACCTCTGTTTTCATAGAACACAAGTCCACAAAAACGAGTGTGTCGAGCGCTTCATCGATGTTTTGTTTTCTACTTGTTTTCTTTGATTTCCCGCGGACACGTCACGTCCTTTGAAAGAAACTGTACAAATGCCTCGTCTCGAGGTGGGTCACGTGACCCGCTACTTGTTGCTTGGTGCCGTATTTAAATCCGACACCGAAAGTTATTCATGGCTAAAGGTACCTGCTGCTTGATAATAAGCTTTTACGGGTACGTTAGAAAATAGAGATTACTTTACTTCCCAAACCACCTAGAAATTCGACTCGGGTGGATAGAATGAAAACAGATTTTTTTTCTATTAATGTTAGTAATATTAGTTAGTGTGTTACAGTCAGTTTTACACTACAGGTTAGCAGGCAAATTTAGCTTTCTTTATAACAAAGCCAGGTAACGTTTCATCCGGAGACGCCAAGCAGTTTCCGTTTTATTCGTTCTACATTGCAGAAGATTTAAAGAGAAATACATTATGTGAAAGGCTTATACCGTCAAATTCCGTTTATTAGTACCAGCCCACCCCTCCCCCACCATCCCCAAGAAAAACCCCTTTCGAAATCATTTTCTTGTAGGGGGGAGGGGGGTGGTTTTACTTCAGAGTGATCATCAACTTTGTTTCATTTTCTGTACAGAGTTTGGCAACTGACACCTGACTGAACTCTGAATTCTCATTACATCACTCACACTATATTCTATTTAGAAGTGTGGTCAATAGACTTTGTTACTACTGTAGCCACACAATTCCTCACATACAATTTTTTGCAGGTACTGATTTGCAATAAACAATACTGGCCGTTAAATGCTTTAAAATGTATTTATCAACTACCCAAACCTGGCACTCCCGCTAATAAAATATATTATCATTTGATACTTTTTATCTCTCTTTTGATTGGCCGAGAGACTGCTACGTCACTTGCAAATAACTGCCTACAAATAAGTATCTGCTCATGCGCGCTACTGTTTTCGGCTTGTAAACTGCAAATAATAATCTGCTCATGCGCAGTTTTCCCCACCTGTGTGAATATGGCAGGTCATTTTCGCTACAACGCGCGCTTCCCAACACCAAATATTAAATGCCAAATAATTGTGAAATGCAGGCTCACTCGAATGATAAAACAATTATTAAACTCGGTTATCGCAAAATATCGTGATTTGCCAGTGTCTCGGAGATCAATATTTGCCTCTGCCTCCGGCATCGGCAAATAATTAATCTGCTCGCCAATGGCAAATCACGATATTTTGCTCAACCTCGTCCAATAATTGCTTATTATACTAATATAGGATTCTCGACGAGCTTCAAACTGTAAACATAAAATTCACTCTCTTTATCTGCCAACCTAAACAAGTATACTCATCAGCAACCAAACCCACACACATGCGATGCACCTCTGGTCTCAGTCGAAGTGAACTTTAATTGTATTGGTATACTTTTATTGGTACCTTTAAGGGGTCAAAATAAGCTCGAGCTGTGCCGATTTTAGTACCTCTGAGGGGTTAAAACTAAAATTCATGACAAATTGCCGTTCGTTTTATGTCGGAGCCCCCCCCCCCCCCCCCCCCACAAGTATCAAAATTCTACGTTACAATATAGTAACCTGTTCAGTATGTGGCCGCATATCTCTGCTGCAAGTAATCCATTGAGGTGATAGGCGGATACTTGTTCGAACCGTCCAAACACTCAATCAGAGCATCATCATCAGGCTGCACAAAAAACGCCATCGACCGACGTACCGTCTGACACTTCAGCTCTTCTTCTGGAACAAGAACTCTGTGTTTCTGTCAAATAAAACAACTACATGTTAACAACAAAAGCGTCTGCAGCATGTCAATCTTCGCATACGTTTTTTGGCAGAATACCCCTGTTTGCATGTTCACGGATGCGCTCTAATAATCTGACCCACAAAATGTGGACGGAAGGGTGACCAGTCTAATTTCACTGCCTAACCGTTTATCCTCTCATTGTAATAATCCAAAAACATAGGGAACGGAGTGGGCTTATTCCACTGTGTATCCCCTTACCTACTTCATATAATTCTTCAAAGTATTTAAATATTTCACTGCGTATCCGCATATCCGCCGTTTTCGAGGAGGGTTTTAAAAAAATGTGAGGTATTCTGTAGTTACTACAAGGAATGCCTGCCACACAAGTTTAAACTCACGGTGGAAACAAGTTTGTCTGTCGTCCATCTCTGCATCAGATCTCCTATGTTCACTAGTACTGCGCCAGGCAATGGTTTGGCTGCCACATAATCCCCACTCACTGAAAGGACCTGCAGAAAGACTCAAGGTTTATTCAATACAAAGCAGACACTCACGGGACAGCTCTTACTGTCTGCCTTACAGAGGTGTCAACCTTATAGATAGTTGATGCAATTTGACACCATTTAGGACATACACAGAACCTGTTTAACCATTAATTTGCATAACATAGGAAGGCATTATGTACATGCCTTCAGTTCCAGTAATTAGGCATGCAGTTTTCAAAATGACATTTTTATTTTTGTTTTGATGAATAGCATGCACGTAAATAAAAAAATAATTCTACAAACCCATTTACAGATATACCAGGGTTATAGAGGGTTTGCACGGCAGCCATGCTGGATGGCAGGAACAATAAAATTCAATTCTTCTGGGAAAGAAATGCTGTTATGGAAAAATATTCCATTGTTCCTGTCATCCAACATGGCCGCCGTGCAAACCCTCTATACTGTGTAACTTTTCCTTGTCAATTAAGCTAATCCAGGATTAAGGAATAATTCTTTCTCTTGACCTCTCTGCCAATAAACTGCTAGGTTTTGTTCGAAGATGGATTAGAAAGCTTGTTCCAGCTTAAAACGTTATCAAGAAAGTCGCTGTGGACAAAACTTTCATGTATTCAGACTAAAAAATGACAAGAAAGTTTAGACCTAATCCAGGATTAGCCTAATCGTGCTTTGAAAAACCGGGCCCTGTATTTTAAACATGGGAGTTAAAGGGTTAAATAAAGTTACCTCCAATCCACCAATGTTATCTTGGAAGAGCAGTGTTATTGAACCATAGTCACCGTGTTCTCCACATCGCACTTGGCCAGGTTTAATTTGATCTTTGTTCGGTAGAGGAGGGTAGTTGAGCAAACGAATTGTTGTCATATTGCCAGGACCCCCAATTAATTTATGGTTCTTGACCAGCAATTCAGGATCCTAAAAAACAAGAAGACCAATGAAAGAGTTGGCCAAGCTGGTGTGTCATTACCTTCTTTATTCAGCTTTCTGATATTGAGCACTCCATCTGAACTATAAGCAAGCACAATAAGACAGTCAGTCCAAGCATGTAATCTTGCCAGTCTTTCCAAAACACTGAAGTGTTTATGAATAATGACTAAACATTGTCAATCGAAATAAGCTGCTGTGTGTTGACTGTACCTTGAGTTTGAGTCCCAATCCCATCAGCTTCAGAATTCTTAAGGAAAGTTTTGTGCACTTGTTGAAGAATGGCCAGCCCTGGCTCTTCAGCTGTGGTACTTCTTTTGGCCATTTATTCTATGGTACCACCAAATAATAATCATTTATTCAATAAACAAACAAACAAACATCTAAATAAACAAACAAACAAACAGACAATATCAATGACAAATAAACAATATATAAATAAATGTGTGATCCTGTCCACAATTAAATTGGTAAAGAAATGTTGAGATTTTTGAAGTACACACATCCATAATAATTATGGATTGGACATTATGGACAATAATTCTGTATTGAGCATTTCAAACATGCATAGTTGCTGCTTTTTTCTTACTATATGGTACATAGAGATTACTTCATGGAAAGTGCGAGCGTACGGTTTTTATTCACGAGTTGTGAAGTATCATAAAACGAACGAGCGAGGCTTTGCGAGCGAGTGAGTTTTATGATACGAAACAACGAGTTAATAAAAACTGTACAAAGCACTTTCCATGATGTTTTCTGTTTATTATATACATACTGAGACATTTATGATGGGACCGGGAAACCCTTTAAAAGTAGTGAAAAATCGTCGTTCGCAGCTTGTGATTGGACGAACGATTTTTTTCACGTGTGAAAAGCGTCGTTCGCGGCCTCTCATTGGCTAGAACTCATTTGCGTACGAAATTTTACGATATGGCTTTTTCGTGAGTATGTCTCAGTATGTATATAATAAATGTAAATACTGTCCTATAGAACTATTTTACCTGCTTTTCATCTGGGAGATAACTAATATTAAAGGCCTCTTTCATATCTCCTGGCCTCTCAGGATTCAGACTGCAAAAAAATGGCAAAAACATTGTTTCAAGTAGAGCAGTACTGCAGATGTTCTCTTTTCAACTCTTATTAGTCACAGAACTGTAGCACAACAGGATAACACAGAAGTGGCTGATGAAACTACCAACTTATTTCAATTTGGAACATGGAGCATGAAACATATTGGGATGTTTGCATCCCAGGGGGGAGTTGGAGGGGATCCTCTCCCATATTTCCCGTATCTCCCATATTTATAGGGATGTTCTGCTAAACAGGATATGGTTTTCAGTGTTCTCTGTCTAAGGATTGTCATTTCGCAGTGGGATGCTGTTCAAAGTTTAAGCACCCCACCCAATGATCACACACATCATTGTATAGTCTTCACAAAGTGAAAAAAGGTAATTCTCGGAAGGGCCACTGGTGAATTGGAATTGATAACTGTATAATTTCTGATACCTTTCCCGTTCGTACGAGACCCAGCCAAAGTTGTCTTCATTACTCCTCAGGTAGTTTTTCTTCACTTCTGGTGGCAGGCTAAAAAACTGATCAGCCACATTTCTTATGTCTGAAATCTGGACAGAAATGGGTTTGTTTTGGTTGAAAACCCTGCCACGTGCAATCTATTCAACAGTCAGCTGTGTGGAATGCGGTGAAGCTGTGCTCTGCAGTGGCTATACCTTATTCTTCGAACATATTCCAAGCTCTCGTAGGCGACCACCTCAGAAATTCGAAAAAAGTAGTCGTAACTGGTGCTGATCGCTTACGAGAATGGGTTCTCATAAGCGATCACATTCTCAAACAATGGAGGCTAGTCACTTATTATTTATTCATTAAGCTTCGCCATTTACAAGACAATAGTCTAGACAAAAGGAATAATATAAAATAAAGATACAGGGGTGATAATACACACTAGGCAGGGGAAGCCACAACAGCAGACGCCAATTACTGTGGACCCTCAACTAAAAAAAGAATTACATATTGTTAAAAGCAGCAAAAGGGACGGCGGTCCAGGCCATGTGCCGCGTCGTTGCATTTAGTGCATACCGATTTCCACGTACGGGGATTTTCTGGATCGTAAATGTTTACTACTGCATGTTTATAGTATTCGAACAGCTGGCTCTTGAATATATCTAGGGAGACCGTTTTAAGTCTCAAGTGATGAGACAGGGTGTGAACACCCTGCAAGTACGTGCAATAAAAGAGCGTTGATACGTTGTAGTTCTGCAATTTTTTTGATTGAAGGTAAATATGTCCGGGTCAGGAGAAGATCTAGTAATTCTGACAGTGGACCTAAGGGGCGGCAAAACATTAGGGCCAATGACAATTAAGTTGTTAGTGGTTTTGAAGAGAAAGATTAAATCTAGGTACTCGTGCCAGTGGGTTCAATGGCAAGAGATTACAGAGTTGAAGTCTCTCTTTATATGGGACTTGAGACTGGAAGGGGAGCTTGAGGACATATTTTGTAGCCCGTCTCTGTACTTGCTCCACGGATTTGATCAGTTCGATTGATTGTGGGGCCCACACCTGGGTTGCGTAACCCAGCCAGGTACAGGGTTCTACGTGTACCAATATATTCGATTTCCCGGGAGGACCTGCGTACAAATCCCAGCAGCTTGTTTGCCTTGCTGCATTGTTGATAAACTTGCTTCGACCACTTCAGATCCGATGAGATCCATACACCCAAGTCCTTTTCTTCAGTACAGAGCTCTAAGTTCTTTCCCTGAAAGGAATAAGGGAGATGTACAGGGCTTTTTTTCCTAAACCAGTCATGTAGGCGGCCAGTGATGTTGAAGTGTTGGAGCTTGTGTAGCAGGAGGGCATGGTTCACCTTGTCAAACGCCTTAGACATGTCTAGATAGATTATCTCAGTCTGCTTGTCAGCGTCAAGTTGCGCGCCTATTTGATCGAGGGCTGTGATCAGTTGTGTTACCCATGATCTACCCGGTAAAAAACCATGTTGTGCAGTGCTTATGAAGCGATAAGGATGGTCCCTTAAGGTGGTGTTACACTGGTCGATTCGCAACGACGATTTGCAACGCCGATTTGCTCCAAATCCACGCAACGGCGTTGCAAGTTTTTGAATCGCTTTCAAAAATTTGCAACGCGTTGCAGCACTGCAAACATCGCAAAAAATCGTTCGCAATGGGGTGTTACACCTCGACGATTTTTAGCGCAACATCGCATCGTTGCAAATCGTCGTTGCAAATCGACCAGTGTAACACCACCTTTAAGCTGGTGTTACACTGGTCGATTCGCAACGACGATTTGCAACGCCGATTTGCTCCAAATCCACGCAACGGCGTTGCAAGTTTTTGAATCGCTTTCAAAAACTTGCAACGCGTTGCAGCGCTGCAAACATCGCGAAAAATCGTTCGCAATGGGGTGTTACACCTTAACGATTTTTAGCGCAACATCGCATCGTTGCAAATCGTCGTTGCAAATCGACCAGTGTAACACCACCTTTAAGCTGGTGTTACACTGGTCGATTCGCAACGACGATTTGCAACGCCGATTTGCTCCAAATCCACGCAACGGCGTTTCAAGTTTTTGAATCGCTTTCAAAACTTGCAACGCGTTGCAGCACTGCAAACATCGCGAAAAATCGTTCGCAATGGGGTGTTACACCTCAACGATTTTTAGCGCAACATCGCATCGTTGCAAATCGACCAGTGTAACACCACATTTACACCCACGAGGACGCAGCGCTCGAGGACTTTCGAAATTAATGGTAACAGGGAAATGGGTCTATAGTTTTCCACGTGCTTTTTCTTGCCCTTTTTGTACACAGGCACGATGTAAGCTAGTTTCCATTCATCCGGAAGCGCTCCACGTCGGAGAAATTTGTTGAATAGCAGTGTTAAATGATGGGGCGATCTGCTCTGCTGTCTCTTTCAACAGTCGTGCCGGGATGCCGTCAGGTCCAGACGCTTTAGAGGCATCCAGATGATTTAGCGACGCTAGCACTTCCTCGGGAGTGATCTCCAGATCTGATAGGACTGGTCTGGGTTCCGAGGGGGGCACATCAGGGGAGAGGTCGATTGGGGTGGTCGAAAACACAGATGAAACATAGGTCCGCAAAGCGTACGTGAAGCTATTTGCTAGTTGATGATAGTCTATGATAGGTAGTTCGTGTTACAACGGGGCACGAACTATCATCGAATATTATCGCCGTTTGATCGGGGTTTTACACATGTTCTACTATGCCAGCTACGTACTATGCATGACCAAACACAAATGCACAAACATGACAGTTTATTATATGATTATTTTGAGCTGATCGACATAAAAGGAGGAAAGTATAGCTTGCCAAAATATTTCAAGTCGTTCTGTAAATTTCTGCGAGGTAAGCCAGACTTTGACTCGTTATAGTAGTTTCGTATTAACGTAACACACTCCAGTCAAACAAACCTGTTTCTCGTGCTCTTCGAACGGTGGTGAAATAGATTCACAGTACAATTTCCTGTCGACTTTTCAGTAGATTTTTCATTAGCGACAAAACCCGCTAGAGACAATTTTTGTAAGCAAACAACTCGGACAAACCACAGTCGTATGAGGTGCCGTTACCGCCAATATTCAGCCCTGTTTGATTTTGTAAAATGGTGCCCTCAGTTTATAAAATGGTGGGTAACATTTACTAAATGCTCAGAATATTTCATAAAATGATGTTACCAGTTTCGAAGATGGTGACAATGATTTAGAAAATGGAGCGTCCGTTTCATAAAATGGAGCCCCGTTTATTCAGCAGTCTATTGACAACCTGCGGCTTATGCGGCCGAGCAAACCTGGGACCCAGACCGTCAATCCAACATGGCAGACGATTGTCATCTCAATGATCTTCATGCTCCTCCCCCCTCAGTAGTTTTTGCCACCTAGAGGGGGAGCATTTTAAGGACCTAATGAGATGGGCCGAACGGCTGTTCAACAATCGCCCAAACGCTGACATAGAAGCTATTTGCATATTGCAAATAGCTTCAAAAATACGTATTGAACAATTCGGCAATCTTACATGGCGTGGAGGCCGATGTACGATGGTTGATTGGACCCTGGTCTGTATGAACGGCAGTTTCCATTGACATCGCTGATGGAAATCTGGATGTTTTATTTGTGATTCTAAAGAGGGGTGTCTCGAAAACTAAGACCTAAGACCTAAGACCTCAAAAACTAAGACCCCCCCCCCCCCCCCCCCCAAAAAAAAAAAATAACCCCTTTTCTTCGTAACTGCTTTTACCGGAAGCCGGTCGACCGAGACGTCAAACAATGCGGTCCTTTTAAATATTTTGCGAACATTCCCCAGGGTGTTAGTTTTCGACATCTCGAAAACTAAGACCCCCGAAAATACGGTAAACGAATCGGCCGTTTTTGCTTAGCGAGGCGGTTGAGCAGGACTTCTACATATTCTACAACAAACTGGCGAAATGAGGAACATTGCATTAACAAACGGGGGAGTTTAAAAGCCATGCTTTTCACATCTCGGAACTGTCGCAACTCAAGTGACAAAGTGATGCGCCTTGAAAGATGATTGACAGATTGGGAAAGGTGTTACAAACTCGATTCTCACGCATTGAACTTGCATATAAAAACTGGACAGCGCACCCACGAACAGAATTCAATGGGAAGGCAAGCTTGAGCCGTGTGCTTTCTCAAGGTTTGCGTCACCCATAAGACAGCAAACCCGATAGAGACGTCTGGAAGCGGCCTTGTTCTTACAATACTCCGCATTTTCCACACCGAAAATTTCCATCCAATCAAACGGTCGATTCGTTTAGCGTATTTTCGGGGGTCTTAGTTTTCGAGATCTCGAAAACTAACACCCTGGGGAATGTTCGCAAAATATTTAAAAGGACCGCATTGTTTGACGTCTCGGTCGACCGGCTTCTGGCAAAAGCAGTTACGAAGAAAAAACGGTCAATTCGTTTAGCGTATTTTTGGGGGTCTTAGTTTTCGACATCTCTAAAACTAAGACCCTGGGAAATGTTCGCGAAATATACCCATTCGCTCCTACGCTGGCCGAAACCGGCCGCGCAAAAACAATGGCATTTGCTCCTACGCCGGCCGAAACCGGCCGTAAAATCAAAGCAGCAAGGCAGCTGTAAGCTCGCGAATTTGTAGAAAGTACTTTTGCGGGAGTGGGTATTTAATAGAACTGGCTCAAGGCCACACCGTAAAAATTGCTTAATTTTAGGTATGTGGAAGTGCGCAACCGTTTCCGCTGGCCTCCACTATTGTGAACCGCGTATTCGATTTAGTCTCAGTTTTGAAAACCCCAATTTACAAGGCGGCAGAGGGTGAAAATTATAAACTTAGACGCTCGAATTGGGAGAATTTAAAATCCTTCACCGAGTGCCAAATCTTTGAACCGGAAGGAGACCTTCCGGAGTCGCACTGAAAAAAGTCTATCCGTGACTTCATTACTCATGTCATGCACAGCTTATGTCCAACATCTACATACTTCATCAGAGGCCATGATACTCTAGCCTGGGCTGCATTCAAACTAAATACGTGCTTAAAGAAAACACGCCTTTCTTCTTTTGGCTGAATTTCAAGTCGAATAAGTTTAAGTGAAATCTGATAACTTGTTGACATTACTTGCGGTTTTGGTCAAATTCATTTTCGAATTCTTCTTCTCTCAGTTCTCTACAGCATTTTTCATTGCTGGCGAAAACTATGCGAAGCAAAGCAAATATAATCAAACGATAGAAATATTTCAACAAGCTGAAGTCGCTCGATCGCGATCAGGGCTGTCAGTGGTCACGGGTCTTTCAACTTTGACTTACGCTTGTCAAACCGAGAAATTACCAAATCCTCTGTGATAATGGTTCTGAAGTGCAACAGATCTACTGGCAATTCAGGAATACAATGATAACAATCAAAATAACTCCAGAAAACGTCTTCCCATCTCTTCGTTTCTTCATGCGTATTCGATGATGCTCAAATTTCAAAGGCAATTGTTGACACAGCATGACGGACTGACTGACTGACGCAGTCTTAACTGCAATAAGGTGGGATACTTAAAACTGCCACCGCAAAAACTACTTCGACGATCGCGTTCTAGATTTTGTTGCGTTGTCGGTAATATCGATACTGCCCAAATTGGGAACAGAACAACTTCCATATTTGGAATCCATTGTTGACAGCACCGGGACACATTCCAATTGACTGGATCGCATGAAGCTTCGCTTTTCAGCACTTCGTGCTGAACGCGAGCTTAAAAACCTGTCGGGAAAAACCTCTTCCCACCCTCCCCTGGTAAATTTTTGTCGAATCTATTGTTATAAACCCTTATTGTATGAATGAACCAATCAGAATCTGTGTTTTGCGCATTTTTTTGACAGCTAAACAAAGAGATCAGAAGACGATGAAATTTCATGATTTTCGTCGCGGCCCCATACACGCGTACGCCATTTGTTTTTGTACTTTCACGGACAAAAAATGCGACTTTAATGCTGCTAAACGTAGCTGCTATCTCCTCAACAATGTTGTAAATGCCTCATGTAAATGCTGCTATCTCCTCAACAATAACTGGCGTCTTATGAACAGATTTTGACAGATTTACAATCTGAAAGAGCCTTCGGCCGATGAAGACGAAAGGAGAGATGTCATGTTGTTTGAACTTGCAAATTGCAACCATTATGGCGGACGTACAAGCGCGGATTCTTGTAAGCTTCTGATCTGTCCGAGGCAGTATGTTTCTTCGTTGTGTTTGCCGGAGATTGATTTGTGGAATTATTCGTCTTGATAGTGACCGCGAAACAAATCCGTAGGAAAGAATTATCGATCAATTTCTTCGTGAAACTGACTTGTACCACCACGTGGCGATGTACTTCGCAAAATTATTTCAAGTCCGATTGCTAATTTTACTCTTATTTTGTCTGCAGACTTAATAGATTTACTTTAACGAGATTGATCTGTGATTTTAGAATATCAATCTGAAGTTTAGAACCATTTCACTCAAGTTTTGTTTAGATAAATTCGCTTTTCGTCTTCGGATGGATGAACGCTGCGAACAAACTATTTCATTCAACGATTTTTAACTTCACGTTTTGTTGCTTTTTTAATTATCTTTTGTCCTTTTTATCACATATTTGGGTCATTTATGTATTCTAGTTTAAAATAAACTTCATTTGAGAATGGTATCTCGCTTCTGTAATTACTGCGCATTTGGTTTATTTTTGCGAGTCGCGTTGCGCTTATCATTCCCTAAACCTCCCAGGAATTGGAGGTAGCTGCGCGCGTTATTTCTCCAGGAGCGAATGGGTTAAAAAGACCGCATTGTTTGATGTCTCGGTTGACCAGCTTCCGGTAAAAGCAGTTATGAAAAAAAATGGTTATTTTTTGGGGGTCTTAGTTTTCGAGGTCACGAGACTTCCAGACACGAGGTCACGAATTTTCGAGACACCCCTTACAAGAGCTTATAAAGCTGCTCTTATGCTCCACCAAACTCCATGGAACTTTTAATTTAAGATCTTATCAAATGAACTAATAGCGCAATATGTCATATTATTACTGTAAATGCAATCAAGTAGTGTTCACCTTCAGTAACCATTGACTAATACGGGTTAGACCCTTTGAGTGGTTGCTTATGAGAGCTTGAGACGACCAGTTGGTAATTCCCAAAAGTGGTCACAGTTGCTTAAGGGAACGGTCGCTTATGAAAAGCTTCTAATTACAGAGTTTAAGTGACAATTCAAACCGGGTTTCACAATGATGGTCGCGACAAGAGCTGGTCGCTTACGAGAGTGGTTGCAAGGAGAGCTTTGACTGTAATTTTACCCACTGTGTATAGTGGAACTTTAACAGGAAGAATGCTTCTATTGTACTTGGCACCAACAGGGCTGCCATATCCATCTGTATTTATAGTACGTATTCCATATATGGAACAACCAGACGAACAAATACCTGGTCCTGATGAGCAAATACATTACCCCATTGAGCAAATACGCAGCCTTGAATAATAATTAGCCGTAAATACGTGGCGCACGAGCAAATTCGTGACATTGAATAATAATTAACCGTAACTTTACAACTGGTTAAAGTGTTTGGATTATAGTTTAGACTTAGATTTACGGTTAGGGTTAGGGTTGCAGTTAGGGTTAGGGTTAGGGCTAGGGTTAGGATTAGGGTTAGGATTAGGGTTATGGTCAGGGTTGGGCCGTAATTTTCGGATATGTATATGTATTTCTCACTCGCATCAATTCAATTTACGGCTAGTTATTATTCAAGGTTGCGTATTTGCTCATTGGAGCAATGTATTTGCTCATCAGGGCCAGGTATTTGCTCGTCCGGTTGTGCCTTATAAGTAATACGTACTATATATACCTATGGCCATGTCTTGTGTTCTGAATTCAAAGGATTTGTTGCAAACCATACGGCAACGTTCCCAACAAACCCTGGAGATTCAGTAGCACAAAGACATGTGGCAACCCAGCAAATGTCACGCAAAGGAAGTTTGCTATTCTCTTTTTGTTCAACTATTCCTTGTAGCAATCCAGTGACTTCTAACCTTTATATAAACACCACAGGAAAGTATTCGGTATATAAACTGTGCCTACCAAATACATACTTCTGTATCGGATACGCCATGCCCTTTCAGATACACAAACCCAATGGTGGTAAAAGCCTGAAGCAGTTCTTCGGCAAGCTTCGTAACAGAAGCATCTCCGTCTGCGGGAATAACTTCGTTCTCAACGCTGTGGCTACTGAAATCTACCACGGGAATAATTCCGTGCAAAGACGCCATGATGTCGCTGGACCGCGATTACGTGAAATAGGACTGGTCACTACTCCCCAGGCTTAGACGTGAGCTGTTATCTGTTTTGTTAACACCGCAGCAAAACGTCTGCGCATGCGTTGGTGTTTTCAATTCCGGTGATTTCCCGGGCGAGGAAAAAGCTGCCGAGGGGAATGGGCCGGGGGAAATATCCGCAATGGACGTACGCATTTTGCAACCGCAAACAATCAGCGGTAAAGAACACTGGCATAAATTTGCAGGATCAGTAAAATGGTGGCAACAATTTTAAAACACTATAGGTGGGGGGAGGGTCGACTCTAAAATTTTCTGCCCCAACCCCTGCAAACAGAAAGGATATAGTCACTCAATATTCAGAGTACGAGTGTTTTGAAATGTTAAACAGAAACTAGCATCACTATATTAAGGCATCATTCACCATCACCTGGGAGCCACATACATTCACTGCTTTATTATTCACCATTATTGGTATATAATAAAATATTAATAAGTTAATATTTTTATGTTTTATATCCTGGTATAAGACTTCTTCTTGTATTGCATGTAAATTGCCAACATTTGCAGGAATTTAGATACCAATATAACAATATTGTTGTCATTTTCACAAAATTATTGAATTATTGAATTATATCTCAAAAACCTCTAAATGCAAAATTTTCTAAAAACGTAAAACAAAGCAACCAGAATAAAATTATTCATCTAAATGTTTTATCAGCATAGAGCCGTTTTCAGATAACAGTACAAGTAATCAAGTGATTGCTTACATTGGCTTTGCATTTGCTGTATGCTTTCAGAAAATTGGTCAAAAACAAGTTCACTTAAACAGCAGCAATCTTGGTCAATCAAGAGCAAAAACAAAACCTGATTGCAGTATTCTCCACACAAGAAAGCAATATTTTTTCACATTGCTGATTGGTTTCTTCTTCAACATAAAACAAGTACACAGCTTAATACCTTGGCTATAATTCTGATTGATTGAAAAACATGGTTATGCCTAGATGTGACCAGTTGGGTATTGCTTTAGGTTTTGGTTTTTTGACAGTCATCAAAAAATTAATAAACTTCTCCATAACAATTTGCAATAAATAAATAAACCTGCATTTGCTGATACTGTATGACACCATGAATATATTATCACTGACAGTTCCTACATGCCTAACACAGTATCAGTAATTTAACGAAACACTTGAGTTGGTGATCAAAAGTAGTTCTTATCTTCTGGCTGTTTGACAGTGTAAATGCATTCTGTCTTTCAATTCTTGCACAAAGCTATACCTGCCAACTCTCATGCCTTAGGTGTGAGTCTCATGCCTGCGAGTCAAAAACTTCGATCTCACGTCAACTCACACCTGGCTGGCTATTACAAAAAACCGATTTAAACCACTTAAATTTGGCTAAAAACTACACGAAAATGAAGGAAATACCATTTCAGGGAGACTTGATTTCAAAATTTTCCCAGGACCCCTAGAAGCTCGCGCCTTTCAGGCCCTCGTACCAACCCCCCCTCCCCCACCCCCACAATTCTGAAAAAACCTCACGCTCTGCAATCAAAAAATGTTGGCAGGTATACAAAGCTGATCCCTAAAAAGGGGGATGAAAGACATTGCATTAAGGCACAAACATCAAATGTAAAAAGATGCAATATATTTTTGGCAAACAAAACTGAAACTAACTTTCTCACACTAACAGTTAACTTCTAAAGTCTTCTTTATTATGTTACTGTCTGTCAAGCAACGTTTTGTACCTAACATTATTCACACTAGCTATGTTGTTTATGCAGAAATATCATACATTGCAAAGATCAAAATATATGACAATCTATGGCTATGACTGGCAAAATATCAAAGATTGCCTCCCTCTTGTTTTTTGAATTATTTTTACAATTTATTACTTTTTCCAATGTTTTTTCATCTGTTTGTTACTTCTCTATTATATATAACTAACTGAACTGTACAGTTTATGCAAAAGTGAATAAAAATTACAAACTAACAAAGTCTAATTTACCTGGAAATATTGATCACAGTGCACAGTATGACAATCCCAGCTAGTAGAACGCAGAGGGGTAAATATGCACTTGTCCACACACTTCCAAGCTTGGCCCTATAATGTCCGACTTAAAATAGATGCCTTTTGTACTTGCTCTTCACCAAGAAGTATTGGAAGGTGAGCCAGCCTCATTCCACCTCACAAGCCCAGTGCAAAATCTGGGATCTGCCTTTCTTCCAGCCTTGACAAAAAACAACAACAACAACAACAACAACAACAACAACAACAACAACAAACTACATTAATAATTGTGAGTAATAGCTGAAACCTGTAGAACTCACTTTCAACTTTCAAACTTTCAAAAATGAGATGGGACATCTGGACTGACCACACAAAGTGAATACTTATATGGCTGTCCTGAATATTAGTAATTTAATTTTTTTTTTTTTTTTTTTTGATCTTGTAGTTAATTATGTTTCAACTATAAATAGAGCCGTTTTCAGATGACTGTAGAAAACTAAAACCAAAGTAATCACACAGGCCAATCACAGAGACTGAGAGAAAACAGTTCAGCCAATTGGAAGCCAAAGTAATTTGCGTTTGGTCTTGCATTCGGTTTTACTTTCCAATCAGCAGTGCGAGTACACGCCATCAAAATTGCATGAGAAGTGTTTGGTTTTGGTTTTGTCTCTGATTGGCTGAGCATGCTGACAAACTTGTGTGGACCAATCCGAAAGTGAAGCAAACGCAAAACCAAAGCAATCACACAATTACTTTCGACAGTCATCAGACAACCGCTCTATCACCCACCTGATGCAAAACTCCGGGAAAGTAGGACATCAGTAACCAGCCTTGTCAAATAGATACAACTGTTTTAAACACATACCTGAAGTCTGTGGAATAACATAGTAGGCTATTAGTCAAGTGCTTTCTTGTGAGGTACATCTTGGTATACAACAAACTATGTACAACTTCAAAACTTGGGACATGAGGAATTTTTGTGATTAACAGCTTTTTGAGCATGCATCAATAATCTATCAGAGATTTATACATTTTAAGCTTGCTGATACTGTGTGAAACCATGAATATACATCACTAACAGTTCTGACATGTCCAGAGGATGCTGGACACTTGAGTTGGTGAAGATATTTTTATCTTCTGGCTGGTACTGACTGATACACAGACACCACTGTCTTTCCATTCTGGCACAAAGCTACTTAAATGAAAGGGGGTTACTGCATCAAGGTACAAACATGAAATGCAAAAACAATGCATTTTAAAAACCACAAAACTGAACCTAAATTTTCTCACTAAGTGTCGCTATCAAAACTATACAGCAAACAGCTTTTGTACATAATACCAGCACAATGTTGTTTATGCACAATCGTCATACATTGCAAATTAAAATAAACTTGAAATTATTGTAGGATTTACAATATTGGTTTTTTTGAATTTTTAAAAAGACTTTTCCCATGTTTTACCTGTTTGGTTAATGCACTTGTCCACAGTCACTATTCAAGATTGGCCCTATAACAATGTCTGACTAAAAATACACACCTTTGTAATACTGTTCTTCACCAGGAAGTATGGAACACCAGCTTTTTTCCAGCACACAAGCCCAGTGCAAATTCTGGGACCTGCCCGTTTAGCCTTGATAAAAAATGAAGAATACATTATTAATTATCAGAAATAGAACCCTTAGGAACTAAATTTATCTTTCAAAAAATGGTAACTCGCACTGCATGACTGATCACACAAAGTGAATAACTTGGCATGTCTGTCCTGCATATCAGTGATTTAATTATTTCTACTAGTGATGTGATCTTGTAGTGATTTTTATTTTTTGTCTATAACATTATCTATAACTTCACCCACCTGATACAAAACTCTAGGAAAGTAAGAAGTCACTGCAGCCTTATTCTGAAGTCTGTGGAATAATATAATGGACTCAAGTCAAGTGGATTTTATGGGTACATTGGTATTCAACAAACTATGCGAGGTACTTGCAAAGACCTCAGCAGAAATTAATAGCCCCATGGGTACCACCTTCTCAGCACGCATTAACAATCTATCAGAGATCCAATTACAGTCCTCAGCAAACAGGCCTGCCAACTCTGAAAGTGACTTAGTTCACAACTCAACCCCCTCACCCTTGGGCCATGCCCAATTCTGCCTGGCCCTGAAGCATGCTAAAGATGCAAATTATGGGTGTATGGTAGTTTGAAATTTGAGCTTACTGTACCTTCGTTCCATCAGTACCTTTCTTTACTTCAACCATCATCTGAAGGGCAAGGCCAACACAGCTTTCAACACTGTTTAAATGGAAACTCTCTCTTTTGGGAACTTGTCCCTAATTTGTTCATTTTAATAATTCAATATATTTAATTTATTCAATTTTTTTAAATTTATTTAATTCATTAATCAAATTAATTTAATAAATTAAATGAATAAATAAATAATTAGCATGAATGAATAAATCAATTAAATCAATTCTGAATAAATTAATTCTGCCTGGCCCCACGGATTTATGGGTGTATGGTAGTTTGAAATTTGGACTTGAATAAATCAATTCATTCACTTATACATTATTTAATCATTCATTTATTCTTTGTTCATTTCTTTACTTATTTTTCTTTATTCCTTTATTCATTTTATTGTATTCATTTTTATGGCGCCATGGTTAGGGTCAAGTACAAGTGTTAGGGTCAGGGTTACAGTTAGTTAAGGGTTACGGTTATGGGTTAGGAAAGGGGCATCCTGTTGGGGGAGGGGGCCTGGGATGGTGGTTGCACACCAAGGGAGGTGACAGTTGCACAACCACGTTCACAGTCATCCCAGGTCCCCTCTCCCACCCCTCCCCTCAAATTCCATCCCTCCCAAATCCCCTGTACAACCCAGTCCCTATCCACCTACCCTCCGGCCAACAGCCAACCCCACTGAAGGAGGAAGACTGCAGATGATTGATATCAGGGAGGGGATAGACAGGAAGAGAGTCAAAACAGGGCCCTGAGGGGACTGTGGAAGCATTGCTTCCCTTCTGATGAGTTGTACGAGTTAGATGAGAGAGCAAGGACCAGAATGGGGAGAATTCACCCAGGCAGTGGTACCCATAACAACCCTCTCAATGAGTTAAATGGGTGGAATTTTCCATTATCCGCGGCTGTCAGAGGCTGGGATAAAATGAGTCATGGTCTCCTTTGCGTGTCATGCACCCTACGCTCCAGAGGTTGTGAAACACCTGCAATTTTAATCTACTGACAGAGGGTGCATCTCCATCGTTAAGATTGCCTGTAGCCAACCCATGTCCTCAAGTCGCCTGCCCATTCTTCTCATTCTGAGGATTGAAATGCGTACCACTGCTTAGGCAAATTCTCCCCACTCTAGTCCTAACTCTCTCACCTAACTCCTACAACTCACCAGAGGGAAAACTATACTCCCACGGTCTCCTTAGAGTCCCGTTTTGAACCTCTTCCTGCCTACCCCTTCGCTAACATTCACCTACACCCCTCCTCCTTCAGCAGAGTTGAATGATGGTCATCATCAGGTTGGTGGGAAGGCACACAATAATCAAACAGGGGACAAGGGACTTGAGGGGCCATAGAAGAAGAACGTATACTTAGGAAGAGAACAATAGATGATAATATTGGAAGAGAGCCTGGAACAGTATGCTGGAGGAATGTCCACAACAGTCTGCAGGAAGTTAGCCCAGAAGAGTCTGTCCGCAACAGTCTGGAGGAAGTCAGTCTGGAACAGTCTGCAGCAGCTGGAGGAGAACATCTGACTATACAGGGAGTTAAGAGAACAGGAAACATGGGGTAAGAAAACAGTGTTAAGTAATAATATTGTAATGGATACTTACAAATAGAATAGAATAATATTACATATTTTTTTGCTGTCTATGATAAAGCACAACAACAGTGACAGTGAAAAGAAAGATGCTATTTAAGTAACCTCGAACCTTTTATACACATCATGTTACAATATACTCAGAACCTACACATAAGCTTGTTTACCAAATAGTTTATCTGAATCAGAAATAGTTTAAATCACCAGAAAAAAAATGCACTGTATCACAAAATTATATAAAAAAATGTACAACTTTGAATTTCAAGGAGTTCGAACTTCCATGGCAGTGAATCACAAGGGTACTGCCTGCTCAGTGTCGGGCTGGATGGGGGACATAAAAGCCCCAATAGGGTGCACAACCAACAGACACACAGATACCAACAGAACAACAAGGAGTGTAAGGCAATATAAAGCATGACCAACAAAAAACAAATAACTATATAAGTAGGTAAACAAATAAATGAGGATAGGAAAGAAAACCGGGAGGCGAAACAGAGCAAAAGATACAAGGAACGGAAGTGAAACTACAGCAGAAGAGAAAAAAAAAAAAAAAAAAAAAAAGCGATGTGACTGAGAGAACAACAAAACTGGGGAAAAAATATTTATCTAAGATTGAGGACATGAAGAGAAAAACAAAATGATGCAAACTAATGCTGCGAAGCGACCATAAAACAGGGGAAGCTAGTTGTGCAGCCAGAGATGTAAAAAGCATTGCGAAAGGCTAAAGGAAGGAAAATATATGGGGAAAATAAGCTAGACCAGTATGTTGAAAAGCAAAAACGCAGGAAATAATATAAGAGTGCAACGAAGGGGCATGCGACAAGGGAGAAACGAAGGCCAAAGAAATTAACACGAGGATGTGATCAATGTGGCAAAATGTGTTTTTGCATAAATGACACGGGAAGGTAACTTGAGCGCGCACATGGCCTGAGAAAGCGAGATGGTTACAGGGAGAAACGACAAACAACAACGACAGAACCTAAAACTAAATTACCTGTAAAAGGGAGCTTCGTTTACGTGGTGGAGCCGGCCGCGCGCTTTTAAGGCTGTACTGTTCTTTAGTTGCGAGCAAGGTGGATGCCCTAGCTGAAGGGAGTCCGGAGAGCAGAGACGATTGTGACTCTGAAGGTTTCTTTCCTGCTGACATGGAAGCCATTCTGAACTTGGGGATCTGTGAAAATCTTGTGAAGCGACAAGCGAAATTCGACCATCTTGTTTGCCGGCAAACTATCGAAACATATGACCACGAGGCGAGGTGGCTCAGCGAAAAGGCGTGAAAATGGTCGTGACTAACAGGTTTCCGAGTGAAGACTGGGACTAAAACAACGAGTTATCGGCGAAGTCGTCCGGAGCCGTTTACGAACATTGTGGACAAAAAAACGACCTCGGTTCGTCTGAAGCATCTGACACCGGAAGACAGTCAAATAAAATTCGGCACTGGAAAGGTTTTAGAAGGAAAAAATTAGCTCGGGGAGAAAATACTAAAGAAGAAAGGCTTGTTCTGGCTGATCTGGCACAGATGATTATTGACACCGAAGATATAAAAATCCCACCGCGTAAACTGTTCCGGAGAGCAATTGAAACGGCTTGTGTACGATCCTGTGTTTCTTGATCAGTCTTAACTCCAGAAGACGAACGCATTCACTATAAGACATGCAACCAAGATTTAAGCATTCCGAGCGAAGGTGCGAACTGTCAAAAATCACCACAGGAATGATAAGTAAATAGGAATAATAATGAAGCCCATAGAAGTCTACAGTTATAGACGGATCAGATTTCCAACGTATCCTAAAAATATGTAGATATTTATCCGTATTTACTGTATTAGGATGTTCATATAGATAAGTTATTTTCATCCAAAACCACTGTGTTCTCGAGCAAATGGCCGGCTGACCCGAAATTTTACAAATAAACAGTGATATTGTCTTTTTCACGTTCACGACTACAATGCTTCTTGTGTGTATCTGGTGTTGACTGGTTACAGTTTCGACTCATGTCTTGAGCCGTTTCAGTTTTATTTGGAGTTGACCCATGAGGAGCCCCGAGACCCACATTCCGGTTTTGCGAGGCCAAAATGGACTCGCAAAATCACCACAGGACGCGTATTAATGAAGAGAGAAGTGTGATGAAATATTTGGGGAATGCAAGATTGTCACTTTTTCAAAACAGTGGGTGCCGTGTGTGTTCCATCACCTGCTGATTTATTTTGATCGGTCTGGTTCCCTCGCAAGGTTTAAAAAAAAACTGATAAACATTTTCGTTTCTTCAATAACGTGCGTGCAGACGGAACTCAAGGGCGCTTTATCGAACAGATTCCGGCATGTTTCATCTGTCCGCTCAAAATTGTTTGTGGAAATTTTTTATCGGGCGGCCGGCCTCAGCTCTGGAAAGCCTCTGAAGTACGGATTTAGTCAAAGGCCAGGAAAATTGACGCTCAAATACAGCACTGCGTTTATGTGACTACTCTGCAAGGAACATATCAACCGCTGCAAACCATGTCGCATCTATACAATTTCCTGTGCTGCTAAACTGAAAATTGATGAAAATAACATCAGTCGGCATCAATTTTTACGACTTCTTTTTACAGACCATTTTTTTAAATTCGCAGGAATATTATTTTCTGCTTCAGACATGTCACCCAAGGGGAAACCTCTTTTTTTTGTTAGCAATGAAAATTAGTCGCGCAGAGAATGTTTATATACCCACAGAATTTCAGGCGTGTCACCCAATAATTTGTTTCTGCTCCAGGCGTGCCGCCCAAAACAGAAGGGAAAACCATAACTTAGGTTTACTGTTAGAATCGAGAAATTATCGGCGCGGAGTATGTTTTTACCCACAGAATCTCAGGCGTGTCACCCAATAATTCGTTTCTGCTCCAGGCGTGCCGCCCAAAACAGAAGGGAAAAACCATAACTTAGTTTGCTGTTAAAATCGAGAAATTATAGGCGCGGAGTATGTTTTTACCCACAGAATCTCAGGCGTGTCACCCAATAATTCGTTTCTGTTCCAGGCGTGCCGCCCAAAACAGAAGGGAAAACCATAACTTAGGTTTGCTGTTAGAATTGAGAAATTGTGGGCGCGGAGTATGTTTTTACCCACAGAATCTCAGGCGTGTCACCCAATAATTCGTTTCTGTTCCAGGCGCGCCGCCCAAAACAGAAGGGAAAACCATAACTTAGGTTTGCTGTTAGAATTGAGAAATTATGGGCGCGGAGTATGTTTTTACCCACAGAATCTCAGGCGTGTCACCCAATAATTCGTTTCTGCTCCAGGCGCGCCGCCCAAAACAGAAGGGAAAACCATAACTTAGGTTTGCTGTTAGAATTGAGAAATTATGGGCGCGGAGTATGTTTTTACCCACAGAATCTCAGGCGTGTCACCCAATAATTCGTTTCTGCTCCAGGCGTGCCGCCCAAAACAGGAGGGAAAACCATACTTATTTAGGATTAATTTTGCTGTTAGAATTAAAAATTTATAGGTGCACAGTTCGTTTTTGCTCCCCGAACATCACGAGATCAGACAAATATTTTTTGCTGCAGGCGTGCTGCCCAAATAGGAGAGGAAAAACATACGTATTTATACGTTCCACTAATACTCTTGCTTGATAAAACATAATTACATGTTCCTCTCCCAGACCAAAAGGAAAATATTACATACCCAGTATTCCCTGATTTGATCTGGCCTTTTGAGCAGTGGTTCGGATTGCATTTGGCGGGATGGCGGGCTTTCAACCCGATTTTGGCGGGTTATTCAACTTTTGACGGGTTTTCGGTTTTTGCCGAGGCAGTTCGCACATAAACATTGAATAACATGTTCAGAACATTTATCTTCATTCCTAACTACAATTCGGCTTTCTCTTAGGCTTGTTACCTGCGCTTATACTCGTTGTGTGTCGACACGCTGATGTGATGACTCGTGTTTCCAAAGTGGCATATTAGTTTGTATTACCTTCGCTTTGAACCCCTTTTCGTCTATCAGTGTATCAACAATGCGCCGATTGGTGAAGTTGATACATTGATTGTTGCGCAGCTGTCATTTGTTGGCCACTCTCTTTACATATCAAGTATGGCGAAGAACAAATCCACGGAGTTTATACAATGACGAATTTCGTCGTTAATTTTATATACAGATACGTATGAATTATTGCAACAAAGAAGCGGTGAAGACATAAACAATTACTTCAAACTTTATATACAGACACAGCATTTCGCCGTTAATTAACGGCGAGATTTTCTGTCTGTATATAGACACAACATTTCGCCGTTAATTAACGGCGAGATTTTCTGTCTGTATATAGACACAACATTTCGCCGTTAATTAAAGGCGAGATTTTCTGTCTGTATATAGAGAGACACAACATTTCGCCGTTATTTAACGGCGAGATTTTCTGTCTGTATATATAGGAACACAACATTTCGCCGTTATCAACCAAACACAGGCGGCGCGACGCGGCCGCCTGTCTGTATATAGAGAAACATTTCGCCGTTATTTAACGGCGAGATTTTCTGTCTGTATATAGAGAGACACAACATTTCGCCGTTATTTAACGGCGAGATTTTCTGTCTGTATATAGAGAGACACAACATTTCGCCGTTAATTAACGGCGAGATTTTCTGTCTGTATATAGAGACACAACATTTCGCCGTTAATTAACGGCGAGATTTTCCGTCTGTATATAGACACAACATTTCGCCGTTATTTAACGGCGAGATTTTCTGTCTGTATATAGGGACACAACATTTCGCCGTTATTTAACGGCGAGATTTTCTGTCTGTATATAGAGAGACACAACATTTCGCCGTTAATTAAAGGCGAGATTTTCTGTCTGTATATAGAGACACAACATTTCGCCGTTAATTAACGGCGAGATTTTCCGTCTGTATATAGACACAACATTTCGCCGTTATTTAACGGCGAGATTTTCTGTCTGTATATAGGGACACAACATTTCGCCGTTAATTAACGGCGAGATTTTCTGTCTGTATATAGGGACACAACAACAACTGGGCAACCTTGAAAAATGGTCTATTAGAACATTTGCATGATGACGCTATTTAACTATATAACTACCATGATGCACTTCGCTGTTGCACTAGCGGTTCCTCACAAAATAAGTCGCTAAATATTAAATACAATAGTTTACCTTCAAGTAATTGTTTTCAATGACGTTTCATGCAAAATGCCTGTTAAGGGTGACACTACCGTCTGTAAATAACCAAAATCTTTACTTCGACTAATTTTGATTCACACGCAGACGCACTTGAGTCGCCCTAAATTCATTCGAGTAAATTAAGCAAAGCTACGACTGCCTCTTTGCCTCCTTGGCAAAGAAACGCTGCTCCCTCAAACAGCACGAACTTTGTTCATAATTTTCACTTTGGTGCAAGCACCAAAGTAAGTGGTGCAAAGTGTTAGTAATTAAAAACTTAATGAACTCCAATATGTGAGATTTTGGTGCTTAAGTTTGTTTTCTGTGCCTTAAGTTTTCAAGAAAAAAAAAGCCGACCGGAAGTTGATTGGAATATAATAAAGGATTTGAGTGGGACGCCAGCCGTGTATTTTGGCGAGGAGCCGTACGGCCGCGTACGCACAGTGCGTTTTGCCGCGGTGTCGTTTTTGTTTGGATTTTGATGGATTAGGGTTAGATGTACAGTGGTTAAATCCAAAACTCAGTTCTAAATATTTTAACAAGAAGGGCGATAAAAGCAGGGCGATGAACCGTACGAATATTTTAAAATCTCGGTCAGAAACTTACGGACTCCGCTCGAAAACATGAACACAGCCGTATACGGGGGTGGACTGGTCGGCAGATCGATGGATTGTCCATATATGTATTTTATGGATTCGCAGATTTTCAAAGTGCAGCGAATCTTTGATGTATTTAAAACCTTGGACCGAGTTTGAATTTTTCCTCGTTTAAGCACGGATCCTGGATCATGGCGGCCATGTTGGAAGAACAAAAGATTGCTCAATGGCCTCTATTGTACTTGAAACTAACATCTCCAACATGGCCACGGCTTCTTTGTAACACTGGCCGAATAGGCGTACCCCCACCCCACCCCTCCCCCGTATAACAATGTATTCATGTGGAACTTCCTCACTCTCCGACGTTGAAAACTGTCTGACGCTGCGTTTACACGGATACGTGTTCATCTCCCATGTACACGAGGATGATCAAATTCGGCAATAAAAACGCATCGATTCGAAAACGCAGCCGAGTAGAGTTTTTCTTAAAACGCTCCGGTTTCTTGTAAATAGCAAAAACGAAAAGATTAAATTAAGAAATCTTCATTTTGACGCTTTCGTTCCAAGACCCTTTGATTGCCTTTCATCCAACCAGCTGATGTGTAAATCGAAAAGCTATTTTATATAATTATTTTTTTGTTTTATTTTTTGTATTCTTTTGGACTGTGACCAGTCATTCAGTGTTAAGCATAATATAAAACACGAACCAATCAGGCTAAAGTTGAGTTCATTGTCGTGTTAAACCACTCAGAGAACCACAAATCAGAATATAGAACTCCCTGAATGGAAAATTACATTTATAATCAGTTGCATGGACTTGCGAGCCAACTTGTGAATACAATTTGGTGAGGAAAAATGACTCCAAAAAAGCAAACAAGTAAAAACATTGTAAGCAAGATTTCACAAACCTGTCTGATTTCCGAATAAATGATTTAAACATTTTCATCGCCAAAATAGACAGCAGAAGTGTAATGTTGATTTAGTTTTACATACGGGTTGGTTGGGTTTATTTGCTACTGAGTTATTTTTTGCCACGAAACCGACAGCTCAAAAAAATTCACACTATACACTAAGCCGAGACGACGGGAAGAAAGAAAATTACGGCAATTCAGGATCAATATGGATCGAAAACCTGCTGCAATTGTTGGCGAGTATTAGCTCGTTAGGCGTTTTGGGTCTCTGAATTAAACCTTTGGCTCTCATAACAATCAATTTACAAGTTATTCAGTTTTATCACCACTTACGGCTTGAAAGCCGTTTTGTGGTAGAAGAAAACTGACCGAGATTCCCAATCCGCAAACTAAACTAAATACTTTTACACCTTTGTACAATCTGAAGCCTGGAAAGTTGATTACTTTTAACAGCTGCGGTGCAGACAAAACGTCACAAATGAGACTGTGGTAATATATACCAAGGTGAATCTTGTGCAACGAAGAAGTTTTGACGGTGGTGCTAAGCCGAGCAAGAAAACTCGACCCTGAATGGCTCCTCTATGGTTCTGGATTTGTGGCTGGTTTCTCACTATAGCAGCGGTCGTGGGAAATGGCTTCGTCGTCGGTCTGGTCCTTTCAAGAAGACGACTTCACACCACGGCTAACTGGTTCATCTTGTCTCTCGCATTAGCGGATTTCCTCTTCGCTATGGCGTTTCTTCCGCAAGCGTTTGCGTGCCCAGAACAAGACGCTGCCTGCGAAGCGGTGAAGTACCTGTCGTCTATCCTGAATTTAGCGAGTATCACAAACACCTGCCTCATGACGCTGGACCGCTACGTCGCCATTTCCAGACCTTTAACATACTTTACATTCATGAAATCGAGAACAGTCGTTTGTTTGATAGCAGCTGCGTGGTTTCTACCTACTTGCATCTATCTGAGCCCACGACTGATTTGGTGTCACACCAGCCCTGGCTCTACAACACACCAGAACGCAGAGACCATGCTACGACATATATTCCTCGTTGTTCCTGTCCTTTCCTGCACGTTCGTTACCGTAGCCACTGTCCACGTCTTTGTCATTGTTCGGATGCATTCTCGTCAATTGACTGCACTCAGGTCGCAATTACAATACAATCACACCCGCCGCACGGGCCCTAGCGCATTTCCTCGCCGGTTCAACCGTGGAATGAGTTCAGTACGAGTGCTTATGATTGTGATTGCTGTGTTTGTTACTTGCTATTCGATAGACATCTACGTGGTGATAGTGGACACGTTTTTGAAAGTCCCAAGAAGCGAACTTGTAGATCTCGCAATTAGACTGTTGTTCATAACAAACTCTGCGGTAAACCCTATTGTTTACGCGTTCTTCAAGCGGGACATCAAAAAAGAAGCAAGGAACTCATTTTGTTTGTATAAAAACCGTGTTTTTGTTTAAAATGGAGGATCATCTCTTACTTCCCGTGGCAACGCACATGACGAATGTATTTGATTTAGTTTTTTTAAAAAAGGACATACCGGTCACAAAAGTCAAGAATCTGAAACATGACGGGCCGGGTTCGACCCACACGATCAACAATTCATAATTCGGGTTCAATTCTAAATCGGGAATTTGTGTCATAGTCAGGAACGTTGTTTGAAACGAAACTATATGCTGTCACGAATCAGACACCAGCAAAAATAGGAATATTTTTTCTCAACCAAAAAAACATCTGAAACTAATGTACTCTGTAATTTTGGTGCTATTCATATCTCTATAAATCGTGTCAAGAAAGGTTGGGTAGACCGGAAATGGATCAAGTTCGCCGTTCTCAACGCGTTTTGGCGGTTGTGTTTCAAAGTCTCAATATTACTAAAGGTTTTCCTCTTTCACACTTTCTTCAATCTGCAAACAACAATGAATTTTGGACCGCCGATCTTAAAATATTCCAATATTTATTTCGAACTTTACGAAATGATTCGAAAGTTCCGAAACCATTTCGAAAGGAGCCTCGTTTCCAAGTCATCTCGAAAGTGCCTTTTAGGGACTTTTTTGGTTTGTTTCCTCATATCGGTTGTGTAGCTGTTGAAGTGTTGAGTGGGAGCTTTCAGTTACCAGGTGAGTGTAGTGCTACCTCTGCTTACTTCTGTTACAAATGTTGTAGTGTTAAATAAATTTAATGGTCTCCAATCTCAATACAAGAACTACAGTCTACTCTCTCTAAGCGGACACCTCTCTAAGGCGAACAGCATGCAGATTTGGTCCTTTGCCGCTTCTCACTTGTTTCTCTGTATATAGCTGAACTATCTCTAAGGCGGACACCTCTCTAAGGCGGACAGCATGCAGATTTGGTCCTTTGCCGCTTCTCACTTGTTTCTCTGTAGCTGAACTATCTCTAAGCCGACATTAAATGTTGTCCCGAGGGTGTCCGCCTAAGAGAGAGTTGACTGTAATGCAAAAAAAAAATTTTTGTCTTTAATCTAAAATCCCCAGCCGTCAATTTATGCCTGTGTCCAGGGACCGGGAAATAGAGGCGTCTGTCCGTCTATATCGAATCTGTTTTATATCCGTATAGTGAATGTATGTAAATCCTGTATAAAGGTCGATATGTGAAATTTGACAGCTAAAAAATATCCAGGTAAAAATGTAGTGCAAGCATTGCAGGTTTACTTTCAGGAAAGGTCGTCCTTTCATAGACAAATTCCTGAACAATGGACGTACATGAATGTATTCGTCCTTAATGCAGTAAATTGCCCTTTAAATTTCCTGCTATAGTATAAACTTTGCTTACAGAATTAGTTATTTTGTTTGGCATCAAAACAGCACACTTCATTACCATTACAACACAATCAGAAGTATCCTATTGCAGGTATAGAAAATACAGTTTGTCTTTCCACAATGTCCCATCAATATTGAAAAACTAGAGTCTTTGATGTTTACACGTGTACAAGTGGTTTTGATTCATAAAAAGTGCATCATAAAAAAAGAACCGTTTAGGCAATATTAATGGATCGATACTTTTAACAAATCTGTGAAGTAGGAAACAAACAAGCTCTGCACCACTAAATGATGAAATACTGATAGTTTTGCCGTAATATAAATGAAGTGTACTGTTTTGATGCCAATTTTAATGACGAACTCTGTGAGCAAGGTCTATACTTAACTGGGAAATTTAAAGGGCCTTTTACTGCATTGAGGATTCACGTATTGATATACGCCCATTTAGGAATACGTCTGTATGAAGGGTCAACCTTTCTGCTTTTTTCTTTTTTTGGTATGTATGTTCTATGCCTCTTTGGAGTTTCATGGTAACACTGTGCTGTGCAAAAACCCGGTCCCTGAACACAGACATAAATTGACGGTGGTTAAATTTAGATTAAAGACAAAGTTTAGGCATTAGTACTACCCTCATTGTTTGGTAACTGGAAGGGTGCAAGTTCCCACTCAACACCTCAACAACTACACAACCGATCGCCATATGAGAGACGATAGGAACGTAGAGAAATGCAAGACAAAAAGTCTGTTAAAGGCGAGTTTCGAACCTCCGCTCCATCTTTCGAGATGACTTGGAAAATTGGATGACTTGGAATGGTTTCAGAACTTTCGAAACTAGACTGGCGTTGCCAGTGAGTTGCGTCGAGACCAGAATATACTAAAATGGAAAGTAGGAACAAGAGTGGAACTCCCAAGAGAGACTTCCAGTTTCTCACCAGAAAAATATCACACAGTATAGAGAACTTGGCTGTTGACATCTTGCTCAAATGAAACCTGATTAAACTATAAATTATCATTACAACACTCTTACACTTGCTTCTTAAAGGTTGAGCGACCCTGCATTTTGAGAATGCGTGACATATCTTTTTATGCACAATCGATTTTTGACAGTTTCACTTCGACTCTTATTTCTAACCAGAGGCCACGATTAATCTAGCCTTCGCTTCAATACTTTTGTGTTTTCTTTTATTAACTGAATACGTTTCTTCTATCAGGCTTTCGAGTATTCGTGTTCTGTAACAAATATAAAATTGAAAGCGAGGAATGTAACACGACACTTGTCCCCGAACGAAGTGAGGGAAATACTCACGACACTAATGCAGTAATATTATACCGCCTACTTGTGTTATACCGCCTACTTGGGGACTCCAAGCCTGTCGCCATCTCGAAATTTAACGTTGTCTGTCAGTCTGTCTGTCTGGCGTACGACTTTAGGCGCGGTTACCCCGCTAACCAATAACAAAGGTCGGATCGATCACGTGTGCCCTGTTGTTTTACTCGGAATAACTTAGAGAAATTAGATTTGAACGAAGCATTTAGATTTGAACGAAGCAACAATATATCGTAGCTGCGTTCACGAAAATGGAAAACTTAACTGAAAAACTTGAAACACAACAGTCTCGCGAAGCTCGTCTTCAAATGAGAAAGGAACAGGCACGAGCAAGGCGAAATCGTGAAACGAGCGAACAACAGCGCATGAAATTCATTATGCCGATCGAAAGCGACATGAACAGAAGCGGGTAACGCAGACAACTCCGCAAAGAGAACAGCGCTTGAACGCAAATCGGAAACTTCAGGAGAAAAATCGGGCCGAAGAGAAGACCCCGCAAAGACAACAGCGCATGAATGCCGACCAAAAGCGACATGAACAGAAGCGGGTAACACAGACAACTCCGCAAAGGGAACATTGCTTGAAAGCAAATCGGGAGCTTCAGACGCCGTTTTGTGTTAAACTCAGATACTTATTTAGAAAGGACAAGCAACAAAGGTTAGTCAGTGGAAATCGAACAATCACCGTGACAAATATATTCTATCCCGTATAGCTTGTAACTCGATCACTTCAAGAATGTATTAAAATCTGTATGCTGATCATTTTCCCTCGAAGTATTGTTTTACTACGCTTCTGTCGCTAGTTTCGGCTACCGTATTCGCTCAGAGCAATCGGAACTTGGAGTCTTGAATGATTTAGTCAGATGTCTTATTTTTCTGTAATCTGGCACGCGGTGATTGCAGCGAGAATCGTTCACAAGCCCTTAGAAGTATTACTGGGTCTGAAGCCCGTGTATAATTTGAAGTAAACTGTTCAAGTTTTGCTTTGATTCTGGGAGAAATCTTGCTGTTTTGAGTCAGTTCACATACAAAACAATTCGAGCCTATTAAATATGCATGCCTGAGTCTGGTGCATGCAGTAGTAAAAACAAATCGCACAGGAAGCCTATTTAATTGTACTGCCTATGAATTCAAAATTGGAAAATCAGTGTTCCTTTTTTCCCGTACTACGACGGCCGACCAACTTCAAACTTTGAGTATTAAATTTCGAGAACGTGCTTGGCAGACTGTATGAATTAATTTGACGTGCCGACCGTGGGAAATACGTACTTCGTCACGCAATCGATTCTTTTTTCAACGCAAAAGTATAACACACACCATTCTTTTTCTCCTTCCTTTGCGTGTAGCACTTGAGTTCGAAGAAAAGATTGAGTCAACATGTCGGTAAAACAAAGGCTACTCTTGTTGGGAGTTACCAAAGTAAAAGTCCCATCAATGGCAGAGTGAGGGGGTATATGCGATTATCGTATTTCTAGTTTACAATATTATTGCGGTTTTGTTCACAGTGTGTTCAGTCATTTGTGACTGCAAACTCAGTGCTCAGGACTATTTCGGTGTATTTTTCATATCTGGTATACAATGACTATTGCGAAACAAAGGCTACATGATCAAATGAAAGAAACACTTCAACAGGCAATGTGATGTCATGTACAGAGTAAAGCATAAATCGCCATTGTTTTGCGGCTAAAGCTCATCGTAGCTTTGGTTTCCGTTTTCGGCCTGTTATCTTCCCAGAAGTATTTCGTGCCGCCACAGAAAGTTTCGTCGGGACTAAATATTTAGCGGCGACAGAGAAATTTGCAATCCCCCAGCGGTATCCATCAAACATTAATTGTTTACGGCTATTCTCAAAGCTTCCGCGGCGAACTTAAGAACGCAAGCCAAAATCGTTCCCTAATGTACATATCAATTGCATACATACATATATACATATTTTTATTGATGCTCCACTCAAGGGGTTTTTCAGCAACAATTTGGCTTCACCATATTACTGTGGAGTACAGGCACTAAGGGTGGTCACTGCCAGAGATTTGATTACGTCCTCAGTGGTTCTTTTACGTCCCCCCTGTAATCAAGTATAGAAGTATGAGACGGGACCGCCATTTTACGTAGTCATCCGAGCCACGTGAAGATCTTACCATTTGCTGATAGAAACAAAGGCAGCATCTTCTCCTTAGTTATTTTAAGACCCCGAGTGCTGGTCCGGCCGTGGTTTGAATCCGCAACCTCCCGCACGAAAGACCGGCACTCAACCAACTGAGCCAACCGGGCGGCGGTTTACGTCATCGCATATCACGTGATAATATGAACCAATCACCGTGTGCGGAATGGTTTCGAAAATTTCGAAATGATTTCGAAAAATTGGTCATTTCAGAACATAATGATTATCAGAATGGGAAGCAATGGGAAGACATAAGTTTCCGATTTAGAAGTAAGTGTTCGAAATCGACTGTGCATGGAAATGAGATGTCACGCATTATACATATCATAACATGAAGTTTGAAGAACCGATATCAATCAAGTTTCCGGTTTATCTGTGATTTAAGCTGGGGAGGTTTCATTTTGACACTCAAAATGATCCGATTGATTCCACTTTCTCAATTTACAGTAATATTAGATTAAGGAAAGAAATCCGTGCTATCCGTCACTTCCGCAACACTAGTGAAAATTCTTGATCTGACTCCGGCTTATTCCATGGTGAAGCTGGCCTGTGTATCAGTCAAGTGCTTCACATTACATGTCATAAAATATAATCTGAAAACATCGAGCTCTCCGTAAAGTTTGCTGTATATTATCTGCGATTTTAGCTCATGAGATTATTTTATTCGTAGTCGTCAGACTGGCTTTATTTTACTACCCCACTTATACTTAATTCACAGTAGAGCGGTTTTCCGATAACTGTCGAAAGTAATTGTGTGATTGCTTTGGTTTTGCGTTTGCTTCGCTTTCGGATTGGTCCACACGAGTTTGTCAGCATGCTCAGCCAATCAGGAACAAAACCAAAACCAAAACCAAACACTTCTCACGCAAGCGATGGCGTGTACTCTCACTGCTGATTGGAAAGTAAAACCAAACGCAAGACCAAACGCAAATTACTTTGGCTTCCAATTGGCTGAACTGTTTTCTCTCAAGTCTCTGTGATTGGCCTGTGTGATTACTTTGGTTTTGGTTTTCGACAGTCATCCGAAAACGGCTCTAAGAGCTATCGAATTAAACCGTGTTATCCACAATATCCGTGACACTTTGAACAAATGGTGGACTGACCTCCAAGACTAATGAATCTGACTATAAACGGAGTTTGGTATGCTAATGACATTTTTCAGCAAATGATGCTAAACTGTTCTTACACTGTCTAACGGATCTGAAGGATACGACGGACACGACGGAGTTTGCTGTGTAAACAATAAAGTAAATAAGTTATATAATAACACTAAATTATGTGATAATAATATATATATATATATACTATTATTATTATTATTATTATTATTATTATTATTATTATCATTATCACAAAATTTAGTGTTATTATATAATATATTTATTTTATCATTTACACAGCAAATTCCGTCGTAACCGCCAGATCCGTTAGTATAAGAACAGTTTAACATCATTCCCTGAGTAAAAGTCATTAGCACGCCAAACTCCACCGTATCCGTTGTATCCTTCAAATCCGTTGTGTAAGAACAGTTTAGCATCATTCCCTGAAAAATGTCTAGTCCTTGAGTAAAATTCATCAAGTGTCACGGATCTTACGGCTACCACGGATTTCTATTTTACGATCCGTGCTCTACAGAAAAGTGTAAGTGTCATAATATAGTATCGAAAAAAGCAAGTTCAGTCCGCGAACCACTGTCAGAGGTACAATCTTTACGTGAAATCCAAGATCGAACTTGAACATGATCCGAACATGACGGATTTCACGGATAATACGGATTGTTCTGACATTCTAGGTCATACTAGTTACCGTGGAGTTTGGGCAAAAGCCTTTGTCGTGGGAATAGCACAAATGCCAGCCGCTTGCTCATCCTACATATTCAACCTAGCATGATGCTCTATAGCTTGAGATAAATATTTTAAAAGAAAATAAATATTCGGAAATGTCTTCCCCTTTTTTTCTTTTTTCTTTTCTGTGTTTGGATGGATTAGGATTAGGCTTATGGGGGTTGGATCCAAGACTCAGTTTTCAATACTTGTAAAAAGCAGCGCGATGAACCACAAGCATTTCTAGTGTGACCGCGACGTTTCGACTGCAGGCTGCTAGTCTTCATCAGGCGAATGTAGACGCGATGATAAGCTGTTCATATACCACCTGCTGTGCGGTGATGATTGGACGAATGAATCGTCCGGCGGTTGGTGTTCCGTCGTCGGGGCGTTCCCGTGAGTGTTTTCGAATTATGAACGTATTTCACCACATTACGGTGGCTGATAGAGGTAAACAAAAAAAAAATGTTCTATTACTGAGCCCACGTTGTCGGCCTTGGAAAGTGGTGGGTGAACTCCTATTTTAAGGAGACATGATGACATGTAGCTGGATAACTATGAACCGCAATTATTGATGTGAACATCTTGGATGTAGTTTCAGAATCTTTTCTAAAATAACGGCTGACAGACTGTCAGTACAGATTCCTCCTCCAAACACATAAACCCCCACTCCTCCCCACTCATCCTCATGTTTGGAGCACTCGTTGTCAGCCCACGTTGTCGGCCTTCGTTGTCGGCCCACGTTGTCGGCCCGCCGGGAAAGTTAAAGATCTTGACCTTTCGACTTGTTGCATTGTGATATTAAGTTCTTCCGGGGGAGAGGTTTTATGCGATGGTTTGAAGCCTTTGCTAGCAAACTATTGATCAAACACCGATATTTACCCCAGCGTGATAGTCGTCATCGTGTGATATCTTTCAAGTATTCTAAATTTGAATTGCGTAATTATCTTTGTTTCCAAGCCTCTATGTTTTTTGTCAATGCGAATGGTCAATTCTGCTCTAAAGAACCACAATTTGCTCAACGTAGCATGATGCCAATTGAGTACCACGTGCTTCCTGCAAAGAGTAATGTACTAAGACGATTAAAGCTGTCAACATTTTCCTCCCAAGCACTAAATTTATCAAACGAACGCATGCGTCGCGTCTATGTCACACTCATTCCCTGTACAGCCCTTGCTTTTCGCATTCAGGTGTTTTCGTTCACTACTTGTTACAAACGTTCACAATTGTTGCTCTGGTTGCAAAAAAAATTATTTCATTTTAGAGCACACGAAAATTACGGTTTTAAGAATACCGACATGTATGAACCACAAGGGGCCGACAACGTGGGCCGACAACGAGGGCCGACAACGTGGGCTCAGTAATAGAACTAATTTTTTTTTTTTTTTGATTTGAGATTGGAGACTTTAAATTTTGTTTAACACTACAACATTTCTAACAGAAGTAAGCAGAGGTAGCACTACACTCGCTGTCTGGTAACTGGGGGGTGGGGGGTGGTGGTGTAAGTTCCCACCCAACACTTTTACAGCTACACAACCGATATGAGACAATATGGCGGGAAAAACCAAGGAAAAAAAAAGTCCATCAGTGAAGAAAGTCTCAAAATCTCTTCCCCAGGCTTTTTCGAGATGACTTGGTAACGAGGTTTCTTTTGACTTTCGAAATGATTTTGAAATTGTTCGAAATGATTTCAAAAAGTTCGGGATAATTTCGAAAAGTTTGAAATGGTTTCGAAAACTTCGAAATGATTTCGGAAATTGGTCATTTCGGAACGTAATGAATATCGGATTTTTTTTACGAATAGCGAGCCATACAGGTGAGCCATTTGAGCAAGGTGTCAAAAACCAAATTCACTAATACTGTGTAATATTTTTCCGGTGAGAATAATTAATTAAATAATTAAATAACAACTTTATTAAAGTGTCAAATCTTTTAGCGGACTACATGTAGTCTACTAATTAGGGACACTTCTACCGTTTGAAGTGCTAGGGCACACACAACAGAGAGGGGCTCCAATTTATATGTGACCGTTGCTGAGCACTTGAGGGTGGTCACTGCCAGAGATTGATTGCGCCCTCACTGGTTCTTTTACGTCCCCGCCATTTTACGTGGTCATCCGAGCCACAAGTAGAGAGCCAGGTTTTTACACCTCAAATTTCACTGCCTTGAGCGGGGAAGAAAGTATCACATAAAAGTATCTATCTTATCCCTACTTTCCGTTTAAGTTTATACTGCTTTCGACCCGACTCACGCCACGAGCTCACTGGCAAACTACAGTCATGTTCTGCTTATATACGAACATAACCGTTAATTCACCTCAAAACGCCGTTTTACCGTAAGTGCCATTGAAGTTGTGAAAATAGCCCAAGGAAATCAACCAGTAGAGTGCCGTGAAAATGAATGTTATGTATTTACTTTTCTCTTTTGAGGCCGCGTTTATATACAGAGAAGTTGTCCTGGGAACCCAAAACATCCTCCTCTTCTGATCCTGTGCGCGTCGACAATTCATGTTTCTTCAAGAAATGGAGAGGAATCGTTTTACATAAGAAACCACATTTTATCTCGAGTGTTCCGGGTAAACCTACTCGCTTCAATTTATAAACACACGTATGAACAGTTGCAATACTGGTTCGCAACATTCTTTTGCAATGATCTTATCACTAAAGTTGCGGCTGCGTGTGGTAGTTTTGGTAAAGTCGCGTAAAGTATGGCTTTTTTTTTCGATTTATGGAGTCTATTTGTTTGTAGCTTTAAGTTTGATTTATGCTAATAAGGAAAGCATGTCAGCATCAATTCTCTCATATAGATTGTGCTTGAATACCAAAATTTACATAAATCTACAATTAGGACCAGTTTTGACAGTTCTCTGAGTCATCATGTCTTTCGGTTTCAAACTCTCACAAGTTCGAATGATTGTTTTAATTTCAATTTTGATTAGTATATTTTTACAGAACACATAAGTCAGCCAATTTCCCGGAAATCGCAACAATGTATCTTTTTTAACTGTATGATGCGAGGGAGCTTCGTAGAAGGTAAACGCAAAACAAACCATAAGACTAGAAGCAAGGCCGTTATTCACTTTTCCTGAACCTTTGTATAACTCATCTGCTCAACAGGACGTACCGAACATCCTTATAAGGTAACATTGAAGTTGTCACACTGTAATTGAAGGAAACTAACAAGGAGCAGTTGTTGCTATGGTGAGCATTTATGTATCAGTTTGTTCCTCTTAAAAGTTAACCTGTAAAACCTGTTTATGAAAGTAAAGTGTGCTCGGCATTGCTGCTCCAGTTCTATAACCAGCTGGGGATCCCATCCCGGTGTCTTGCAACTCCTTTACTCTATAAGTAATCAAATTCAAGTTTCTCGTTCTAACTTTGACCCGGGTACCCCGGGTTACCGGCCTTAGATAAAACATGAGCAGCCGGTTTTAATTGGCATTTACAATGGCGAGCCGCTTCGGCGATGAAGATCGGACGCCAGGATATTTTATCAAACTTGTGAAATAAAAAATTAAATGTACAAAATTGTTCATAATTGTTCTGTTCATTATGCATACTAATCAGTACGGCAAGAATCTTTATCAAAAGTTAAAACACTAAATTAATCAGCAATTCATCAATTTTTATTGGCATTTACATGAGACAAGTGTACATGAGACTCAAATACTGAGCTCGGATTGGTTTGTATCCTTATGATTTACTACTGATTTCATAATTATATATGAAGTTATATCAAACTCCTCAAATAGAGATAATATTGAACCACAGTCTGTACAATTTGGCCCAGTGATATATTTTCGCGGTATGTCAAACTATGGCTGGATGCAATGATTTAGAAGGAAATCCACCGATACTCGATCGTGCAACCATATCCACTAATACTCCAGTGAGTCACCCTTTCAAAATATGGATATTTTCATCATCATCGTCGTCGTCGCCATTGTCATCATCGTCGTCACCAAAATACTTGCGCAGGTCTCAAATTCCTACATGTTTCAACTAAAAGCTAAAAACACAGATTCTCCCAACAGTTTTAGAAAAAAAGCATATATATGCATAAGTGATGTGGTGAGAACTGATAGTTGAATCAGTTTTCATCTGAGCAAACTATCAAAAACCAAGTTCTCCCTCCCTTTTGATATATCTCTGGTAAGAAACTTAAAAAGAGTAAATAGAACTTTTTCACTCTTGGGAGTCAACGTACTAGTTCGCGTTTTTTGTTGTCAGCGAGCAAAATAGGCTGATAAATGACCTCACAACGCGTACCTGAATAAGTATTGCAGAAATGGCAGGAGCGAAAACATTAAGATTGAAAGTTGTGTAAAATTATGGAGTGATCCCGTTAAACATTTCAGTTATTAACGGTTGCAAGTGACTGAAAAGCCTGACAAAGAACGTGACCTCTAAATTTAGAACTTGGCTTTCTTTGCAAAATACAACAAGTGAGTTCTTTTAAATATTTGTCAGACGGAAAATGGTTTTGTCAACACTGAAATATATACAATTTGTAAGGGCAACCGTAACACCTTATTTTATTGTTTGATACTCAGTCGTTCCAAACAAAATAAAGACACGACTAGTAAAATTGCCCCTCCCCCATCCCCCTTGGGTTTCTGAAAATCTCTTTTTTAGTGCGGGATCTCTTTAGGCAATATTTGACAAACATCGGTCATAACCGACCTGAGATATCTTTCAAATACTAAAGGCTATTTTTGAGATTTTCGTAAAATTTTGAAAGTGCGGAAGAAAGATAATCCTGCTATCTGGTTTGTTTTCTTTTCTGAAGAAAAAAGATTTTTACCAGACTAAGTAATGAAAGCTAAATATATATATTAATGCAACGACATCTCTGGGGAGGGGTCCATCCACGCCCGCTAACGCCCCCTCCCCTCCCCCCCAGAAAGATATTCCATCCTTCTTCCATCCTTCAATAATCACTGCGCTGCCACGAGAAAGGCCGGGAAACGAGGATGCACTAATCGGGGATCTTTACTCTAACAGGATGAGAATCCTCAACAACCTTTTATGGAGAAACTGCAAACTCTCTACACCTCATTGTGGTTAGCTGAAGTAAATGAGAACAAGAAACGCCAAATAGAAATTCATAATGATTTAGGTATTCATTACTTTTCTGTTGGAAAATATGAGAAGGCCATGGATCATCTTAAACTGTCCTTGACCATCGCAAAAGAGCTTGGACACAAAAACGACGAAGGAACAGTTTATGGCTACCTTGGAGCTTGTTATAGGTCTCTTGGTCAATACGACAAGGCTGTTAAGTATCAGGAAATGGGCCTGGCTATCGCAAAAGAGATTGGAGACAGGAACGGCGAAGGAACAGGTTCTCGCAACCTTGGCAATTGTTATTATCTTTGTGGCCAGTACAACAAGGCTATTAAGTGTCAAGAAATGGCCTTGGCTATCGCAAAAGAGATTGGAGACAACAACGGCGAAGGAACAGCTTATAACAACCTTGGAGTTTGTTATAGGTCTCTTGGCCAATACGACATAGCTATTAAGTATCAAGAAATGGCCCTGACTATTGTAAAAGAGATTGGTAACAAGAACGACGAAGGAAGAGCTTACGGTAACATTGGAGATTATTATAGTTCTCTTGGTCAATACGACAAGGCTATTAAGTATCAAGAAATGAGCCTGGCTATCGCAAAAGAGATTGGGAACAAGAACGGTAAAGGAACAGCTTATGGCAACCTTGGCAATTGTTATTATTTTTGTGGCAACTACGACAAGGCTATTAAGTATCAAGAAATGGCCCTGGCTATCGCAAAAGAGATTGGAGACAACAACGGCGAAGGAAGAGCTTATGGCAACCTTGGAGTTTGTTATAGTTCTCTTGGCCAATACGACAAAGCTATTATGTATCAAGAAATGGCCCTAACTATCGTGAAAGAGATTGGGAACAGGATCAACGAAGGAAGAGCTTACGGTAACATTGGAGATTGTTATAGTTCTCTTGGTCAATACGACAAGGCAATGAAGTATCAAGAAATGGGCCTGGCTATCGCAAAAGAGATTGGAGACAAGAAAGGCGAAGGATCAGCTTATGGCAACCTTGGCAATTGTTATAGATCTCTTGGCCAATACGACAAAGCTATTAAGTATCAAGAAATGGCCCTGGCTATCGCAAAAGAGATTGGAGACAAGAACGGCGAAGGATCAGCTTATGGCAACCTTGGCAATTGTTATAGTTCTCTTGACCAATACGACAAAGCTATTAAGTATCAAGAAATGGCCCTGACTATCGCAAAAGAGACTGGAAACAAGAACGGCGAAGGAAGAGCTTACGGTAACATTGGAGATTGTTATAGTTCTCTTGGTCAATACGACAAGGCTATTAAGTATCAAGAAATGGGCCTGACTATTGCAAAAGAGATTGGAGACAAGAACGGCGAAGGAACAGCTTATGGCAATTTTGGAACTTGTTATAGTTTTCTTGGCCAATACGAGAAGGCCATTAAGTATCAGGAAATGGGCCTGGCTATCATTAAAGATATTAAAGACAAGAAGGGTGAAGGAGCAGCTTATGGCGACCTCGGCAATTGTTATTTATTATGTGGCCAATACGACAAAGCTATGAAGTATCAAGAAATGGCCTTGGCTATTGCAAAAGAGATTGGAGACAACAACGGCGAAGGAAGAGCTTATGGCAACCTTGGAACTTGTTATAGTTTTCTTGGCCAATACGACAAGGCTATTAAGTATCAGGAAATGGCCCTGGCTGTCGTAAAAGATATTGGGAACAAGAGCGGCGAAGAATTAGTTTATGGCAACCTTGGTAATTGTTATACTTCACTTGGCCAGTACGACAAGGCTATTAAGTATCAAGAAATGGCCCTGGTTGTCGCAAAAGAGATTGGAGACAAGAACGGCAAAGTAACAGCCTATGGCAACCTTGGAGTTTGTTATAGTTCTCTTGGCCAATACGACAAAGCTATTATGTATCAAGAAATGGCCCTGACTATCGTGAAAAAGACTGGGAACAGGATCAACGAAGGAAGAGCTTACTGTAACATTGGAGATTGTTATAGTTCTCTTGGTCAATACGACAAGGCAATTAAGTATCAAGAAATGGGCCTGGCTATTGCAAAAGAGATTGGAGACAAGAACGGGGAAGGATCAGCTTATGGCAACCTTGGCAATTGTTATAGTCTTCTTGGCCAATACGACAAAGCTATTAAGTATCAAGAAATGGCCCTGGCTATCGCAAAAGAGATTGGAGACAACAACGGCGAAGGAACAGCTTATAACAACCTTGGAGTTTGTTATTTGTCACTTGGCCAATACTGCAAATCCATTAAGTATCAAGAAATGGACCTGACTATCGTAAAAGAGATTGGGAACAAGAACGGCGAAGGAAGAGCTTACGGTAACATTGGAGCTTGTTATAGTTCTCTTGGTCAATACGACAAGGCTTTTAAGTATCACGAAATGGCCCTGGCTATCGCAAAAGAGATTGGAGACAGAAACGGCGAAGGAAGAGCTTATGGCAACCTTGGCGATTGTTATAATGTTTGTGGCCACTACGACAAGGCTATTAAGTATCAAGAAATGGCCTTGGCTATCGCAAAAGAGATTGGAGACAACAACAGCGAAGGAAGAGCTTATGGCAACCTTGGTGTTTGTTATAGTTCTCTTGGCCAATACGACAAAGCTATTATGTATCAAGAAATGGCCCTGACTATTGCAAAAAAGATTGGGAACAAGAAGAGCGAAGGAAGAACTTACGGTTACATTGGAGCTTATTATAGTTCTCTTGGCCAATACGACAAGGCTATTAAGTATCACGAAATGGGCCTGGCTATCGTAAAAGAGATTGGACACAAGAGCGGCGAAGAAACAGCTTATGGCAACCTTGGTAATTGTTATACTTCACTTGGCCAGTACGACAAGGCTATTAAGTTTCACGAAATGGCCCTGGCTATCGCAAAAGAGCTTGGAAACAAGAAAGGCAAAGGAACAGCTTATGGCAACCTTGGCAGTTGTTATAGTTTTCTTGGCCAATATGACAAGGCTATTAAGTATCAAGAAATGGCCCTGGCTATCGCAAAAGAGGTTGGAGACAAGGAGAGCGAAGGAACAGCTTATGGCAACCTCGGCATGTGTTATGTTTTTCTTGGCCAGTACGACAAGGCCGAAAGATATTCTAGACTAAGTGTCGAATGTCACGATAATTTGTTTGAGACGGTTCCAAAAAATGACGAAGACAAAGTTTCAATCATTGACACCTTTAAATACAGCTCGTTATTATTACTTAAAATCTTTCTTGCTCAAGGAAAAATAAACGAAGCTCTTATTATTGCTGAAAAAGGACGTTCAAGAGCTTTATGTGACCTTCTGCTTTCAACCAATCCTCGTAGCTACTCATTTTCCTCTGATGGCAAGTCTTCAAACCTCCATAACATCCGTAAAGTGGTCAAGGCTCTGGGAAGCACAGTCCTTTTCTTCACATTTAGCGGTTCTGGTATTTATACGTGGGTCATGCAACCAAATGGAGACATAATGTTTGAGAAATGTCGTTGTGAGCGTAACAACACCAAGAAAACACTTTATTTTAAAACGTTAATTAATCTACTAGTTAACGAAGTTACAAAGTTGATGGAACCACCTCCGCCAAAGGTTGACAAAATGATGAAACCGCCAAGTGCAGGGGATGCCAGATGCGAAGATCGCTCATTGTCGTTTCTTTATCAAGAAGATGTGTCAAAACTCGCTAAGAAGAAACTAGAATCCGTGCTAAGTTGTGCCACAACGCCTGTTGATTTCACGTTTTCAAAACCAGTGGTATCTCCGCTTAAGACTGCATTTTCTGAACCTAAGAATGAACAGGAAATAGCCAGGACGGTGATCTCAGTGTATACGGAACAAAAGGAGGATTCTCACAACTCCAAAGAGTCGGACAAATCACGACTGGACTCCCTGCTAAAAGCTCTGTACGTGATTCTTCTTAAGGCTGTGCGACAATATGCGGTGGGATCACAAGTAATCATCGTCCCGGAAGGTCCACTTGCTCTGGTTCCATTTTCCGCTCTCTTGGATGAAGACGGGCAATACATGGCGGAATCCTTACAGGTCAGGCTAATCCCGTCACTAACAATAGCCAAGATGATCAGGGAACGCCCTGAAGAACCAACAGGCCAAGCAAGACCCTTAGTAATAGGAGACCCAGATATCGGCAGAGTTAGGAGGGGTGACAAGATAATCACTTCGCCCAGACTACCGTGCGCAGTGACAGAAGTTAAGATGGTTGGTGAGGTACTTGGAGTTATCCCACTTACCGGAAAAGAAGCGACGAAAAAGAGATTCCTTCGGAGAGTTGAAAGTGCTAGTTTGATTCACATTGCATCCCACGGCGACGCACAAAGGGGAGAGATCTTGCTTGCCCCTCGTTCTGGAACTGACATAAACAATGTCGAAGATGTCATGGTAAAAATCTCCGATCTCGAAGGTAAACGCATGAAGGCAAAGCTGGTCGTTCTAAGCTGCTGTCACAGCGGCAGTGGTGAAGTCAGAACAGAAGGCGTAATCGGCATCGCTCGTGCATTTCTCGGAGCTGGAGCTCGCGCAGTTCTTGTAGCACTATGGCAGGTTGACGATAACGCCACTTTGGCGTTCATGGTTCATTTCTACGAGAACCTGTGGTACGGGAAAAGTGCAAACGAGGCTCTAAACATAGCCATGAACGCCGTGAGAAAAGACAAGTATTTTAACCATCCCCGCTTCTGGGCTCCTTTTGTTCTGCTTGGAGAAGACGTGACTCCTTTGAAAGGTAAAACGCACGTTACAGTATAAAGTGGAAGAGAAGCGCCGGTATTTTGAAGTTTGAAGTTTTATTTGTACTCATCTATTTACTGTATGAAAATAATTACGTATAGAAAAAAGTACATGTGACAATCGACTTAATATAAGTACAATGCAGTGACAAATACGTTAGAAATGAAAGACGAGTATACATTTAGTGATTGAATAAGTTTCTACCTTTGCGTAGTCGCGTAGTCAGTAAAGTGTAAATTAGTATTTGAATTACACTGATAATAATATCCACATTAAGAGTATTTTAGGAATGAGTATTTGTATTCCTCAGCCATGCATAGCTGAATTAATAAATATTTCTGGAGTTGAATTAAGCAGCTCTCATCAGCAGTGTGTTAATTTTCGTTTAGTATTTCTCGAAAAGCAGGGTTCGCACATCCTTTTTAAGTCATTATTTAACGATTTCTCAAGCAGGCCACTATTAATTTCATGAAGGATTTAAAACTACCAATTGGCAGTTATTTACGGCTTCTCTTCAACTGATTGCTTCGGAACAGTTTTCTTCTTTTTCTGTTCCAGGATTAAATTGTTAGTAGATTCAGTTTTGTGTTGATTCAAGCTATCTTGGTCAACTTATTACGGAAAATACATTTTTAAAAAATCCAAGGGCATCTCAAAGCATCATACGAATTCAAGGGTTTTCAACTAGATTGTACGAACGCTGAAAAATGAGATAAAACTTGAGACACAAATCAGCTTTGTTTTGTGCAGCAAGGAACCGAACCTCGAGGCCATTTTTCATTGCCTTGCGCTCGTTTTGCAGACAAAAGGAAAGTGAGATGAAATGAGACAGACAGACAGACAATAAAGACAGAGTACCTACTTTTCCTGTGAATATGACGAACGCAATTTTTGATGATATTGAAATAAAATATATTCCATTTAGAAGCGTGGTCGATAAACTTTGTTACTAGCTACACAATTCCTCACAGGATGATCCAGTTTTTTTGCAGATACTGATTGGCAATATAAAGAAATTCGACGTAAAATGCTTTAAATATATATTTATTGACTGCCCAAACCCCGCCACTACTGCTAATCTAAATAATAATACGCTAAGCCACTTCCGTCCGTCCGTCCGTCTGTCTGTAACGCTATTTCCCAGGCCTCCTCATCATAAAAAATTCCAAGATGGCCGCCACATCGAGTGATACTAAGTGTAAATATTGGTCTCGTATGTCGACCACAGTTCTTTTAGAAATCGGAAATGAGTTTAAAAAGAGAATTTGTGCTGTCATGTGACTGGATGTCGGGCTGATGCTGCCGCATGTTCGAAAAACGGGGAGATTTTCATGTCAATCGATCGGCAATTCGTTGAGTGGTACGGTCGACCGGCTACACGCAATACAGAGAAGTTTGTACTTTGACACTGCAAACTGCATTCCAGATGCTCGAAATGAACTTCAAAAAGGAAAAACAAAAGAAAGAAAGAAAAAAAGAAAGAAACTAAAATAAATCCGATCACCGTATTTTACGAGGGTCCCGCTAGTAGAATATATTATACTATATAGCATACTCGACGAACTTTAAAATGTACACACAAAATTCACTATCTTACCTTTACTTGCCAACCTAAAAAAGATTACTTTTTAGTAACCCGTCTGCGGGAATAACTTCATTCTCAACGCTGTGACTACTGAAGTCCACCACGGGAATAATTCCGTGCAGAGACGCCATGTTGATGTCGCTGGACCGCGATCACGTGAAATAAAACTGGTCACTAACTTCCTTTTGAACGCTGGCCGGGACATTTTCCTTTTTTTTTTGGGGGGGGGGGGGGGGGGGGGGGGGGGGTTTAGTGTTTCCTTGGATTTAGATGGATTAGGATTAGGCTTATGGTGGTTAGATCCAACTGAACTCAGTTTTCAATATTTTTAAAAAGCAGCGCGATAAACCACACGCATTTCTATAAAAAAATAGTCTGTCAGAAAATATGGACTCGGCTCGAAAACGTAAACACTAACGTATACGGGGGTCGACTGGTCGGCAGATCGACGAATTTTGCCATATATATATTTTATGGATTTGCAAATTTTCAAAGTGCAGCGACTCTTGGATGTATCTAAAGTATTGGAGCGGATTTTGAATGTTTCCTGTTTTAGAGCAAGGATCCTGGATCATGGCGGCCACGTTGGAGGAAAAAATGATTCCTACTAAAACTACCCCCCCCCCCCCCCCCCCTTCCAGTATAACAATGTATTCATGTGGAACTACGTCACACTCCAGCGTTGACAACTGTCTGAGGAGAACGATAGAACTGCATAAATTGGCGGGTGGAGAATTTAGATTAAAGACAAATATTTTTGTGCATTAGTAGTTATTACTACTATACTGAGGTTGGAGACTTTAAATTTTATTTAACACTGCAACATTTCTAACAGAAGTAAGCAGAGGTAGCACTACACTCATTGTCTGATAACTGGGGGGGTGGGGGTAGGGAGTGGTGGTGCAAGGTCCCACTCAACACTTTAACAGACGCCATTTGAGAGACGACATGGGAAAAAGCAAGACAAAAATGTCCATTATTGAAAAAGTCTCATAAGAAACCACATTTTATCTCGAGTGTGCTGGATAAACCTGCTCATTTTGATTTATAAACCACGTGTATGAATAGTTGCAATACTGGTTCGCAGCATTTTTTGCAACGATCTTATCACAAAAGCTGCGGCTGCGTGTGGTAGTTTTGGTAAAGTCGTGTAAAGTATGGCATTTTCTTTCGATTTATGGAGTCTGTTCGTTTGTAGCTTTAAGTTTGATTTATGCTAATAAGGAAAGCATGTCAGCATAAATTCTCCCATAAATTGTGCTTGAATACCAAAATTTACATAAATATACAATTAGGACCAGTTTTGACAGTTTTCTGAGTCATCATGTCTTTCAGTTTCAAACTCTCACAAGTTCGAATAATTGCTGATCAGGTTTAGAATTGTTCATTTCATGGTTGATCAGTGACCAAATGACCAGATTTAAACATGAATCTAACCAATTTCGCAGAAATCGTATTTTTTTTTTTTTTTTTTTTTTTGGCAAAAATTGCATGATGCGACGGAGCTTCGTTGAAGGTAAACACAAAACAAACCCTGAGACTAGACGCAAAGCCATTATTCACTTTTCCTAAACATTTATGCTACTCATCTGCCCGACAGGAAGTATCGAACATCCTTATAAGGTTTCACCGAAGTTGTCACCCTGCAATTGAAGGAAACTAACAAGGAGCAGTGGTTGCTATGGTGAGCATTGTATCAGTTTGTTAACCTGTAAAACTGGTTTGTGACAGTAAAGTATGCTCAGCATTGCGGCTCCGACTGGGAATCCCAGCCCGGTGCCTTGCAGCTCTTCACTCCAACAATGATCAAGTTCAATTTTCTCCTTCTAACTTTGACACCTATCAACTAACCCTGACCCCTATATTGACAAAAAGGAAAAAAAATTAAAAATTAAAATTTGCGTTCTTAAGCTCGCGCTGGGCCCCAGGCCCCCGCGAGCAATTAGCTAAAACAATGGATTTTGCTCATTTGCATTGAGTTCGACACATGCCAAGATCGACGTTTAACCCGGGCCTAATTTTGAACTTTTTCGAGTGTCTCACAACATCCCAAGTGTTTATACAGTACAAAGACATGGAAACGCGTGTTATATTGGTTTTATTAAATAAATAAACCTGTTTCACAAAACCATGCCTTTGTAGTTATTTATAAAATGCTTTTTTAGGTAATTAGAACGCGCGTAGTATCATAGTTATTCTATAAAAAATATTATCAAACTTCTCAAATATAGGTAATGTTCAACTGCAGTCTCCACAATTTGGCCTATTGATATAATCTCATTACACTTATCGAATCAAGAAGTCAATCTAAGACTAGAATCAAAGATTTAGAAGTAAATCCACTGATGCTCAATTGTGCAAACTACCACAAAAAACCTGAATCACCCTTTCAAAATATTGATATTATCAAAAACCAAGTTCTCCCTACTGTTTAACATATCTCTGGTAAGAAACTGAAGGAGAAAATGGAAGGTGATCACACTTGGAAGTCAAAGGAGTAGTTAGTGTTGTTTTTTTGTAAGCGAGCAAATAGCCTGATAATAGACTTCACAATGAATATCAAACTAAATAGAAATGCGCAAATGACAGGAGTGAAAACATTAAGAGTGAAAGTGTTGTGTAAATTTATGGAGATGTCCCGTTGTGAAACCAACATAAGACAAATATGAAATGATTTTCGACAACTATGAAGATCTTAAGCTCCAAGTAAAACAACACTGCCACCTAAAAATACTCTAGTGTTTCGATTTTAATTGCCGCACATACTCTATAAAGCCCCCCCCCCCCCCCCATTCAAAAGTTAACCTTGTAGAGCGGGGAAGGGGGGGGGGGTGGAGGGTGGCGGGTGTTGCAAGTTAAAAGCCTGACAAAAGACGTAACCTTTGCATTAAATTTCCAACTTGGCTCTTTTTTTCATTCGGAAATACGACGAGTGGCTTCCTTTAAAGTGTTTGCCAGGCGGAACAAGGTTTTGTCAAAAATAAGAAGGCAGCACTGAAATAAATACAATCTTTTAAGGGCAACTGCAACACCTTATTCCATCGTGTTATTCTCGCTTCCTGTTGATTCTCGGTTGTTCCTAACCAACTAAACACACGACAATCTTAAGGCTGCTTTCCTGACACGTGATAGATCCTTGTCCTCGTTTAACACACTGCTGAAATGCGTGCAAAGAAACTAGTAGCAAATAGAAAAAAGATATTCCGTCCTTTGCTAATCACATCCAACGAGGTAACGAGGAGGTGCTAATCGGAGATCTTTACTTTAACAGGATGAGAGTCCTACACAACGTTTTATGGAGAAATTACAGGCTCTCTACACCTCCTTACGGTTAGCTGAAGTAAATGAGAACAAGAAACGTGAAGGGGAAATTCATAATGATTTAGGTGTTCATTATTTTTCTGTTGGAAAGTATGACAAGGCCATTGATCATCTTAAACTGTGTTTGACCATCGCAAAAGAGATTGGAAACAATAACGGCGAAGGAACAGCTTATTGCAACCTTGGAGATTGTTATAGTTCTCTTGGCCAATACGACAAGGCCATTAAGTATCAAGAAACGGCCTTGGCTATCGCAAAAGAAACTGGAGACAAAAGCGGCGAAGGAAAAGCTTATGGCAACATTGGAGTTTGTTATAGTTCTCTTGGCCAATACGATAACGCTATTAAGTATCAGGAAGTGGCCCTGGCTATCGCAAAAGAGGTTGGAGACAAGAACGGCGAAGGAATAGCTTATGGCAACATTGGAGCTTGCTATTTTTTTCTGGGCCAATACGACAACGCTATTCAGTATCAGGAAATGCGACTGACTATCGCAAACGAAGTTGGAGACAAGAACGACGAAGGAACAGCTTATGGCAGCCTTGGTGTTTGTTATGCTTGTCTTGGCCAGTACGACAAGGCTATTACGTATGAAGAAGAGGGCCTGTTTATCGCAAAAAAGATTGGAGACAAGAACGGCGAAAAAACAGCTTATGGCAACATTGGAGCTTATTACAGGTCTCTCGGCCAATACGACAAGGCTATTAAATATCAGGAAATGAACCTGACTATTGCAAAAGAGATTAGAGACAAAAACGGCGAAGGAAAAGCTCATGGAAAACTTGGAGATCTTTATCAATCTCTTGGCATGTATGACAAGGCCATTCAGTATCAGGAAATGGGCCTGATTATCGCAAAAGAGATTGGAGACAAGAACGGTGAAAAAACAGCCTATTACAACCTTGGAGTTTGTTATGGTTATCTTGGCCAATACGACAAGGCTATTAATTATCAGGAAATGGGCCTGACTATCAAACAAGAAAATGGAAACAAGAACGGCGAAGGAACAGTTTATGGCTCAATTGGAGTTTGTTATAGGTCTCTAGGCCAGTACGACAAAGCTATTAAGTATCAGGAAATGGGCCTGACTATCGCAAAAGAGATTGGAAACAAGAGCGGCGAAGAAAAAGCTTATGGCAACATTGGAGGTTGTTATAGGTCTCTAGGCCAGTACGACAAGGCTATTAAGTATCAGGAAATGGGCCTGATTATCGCAAAAGAGATTGGAAACAAGAAAGGCGAAGGAACAGCTTATGGCAACATTGGAGCTTCCCATTTTTTTCTGGGCCAATACGACAACGCTGTCAAGTATCAAGAAATGGCCCTGGCTATCGCAAAAGAGATTGAAGACAAGAAGAGCGAAGGATTAGCTTATAGCAGACTTGGAGATTGTTATGAGTCTCTCGGCCAATACGAAAAGACTATTAAATATGAAGAAATAGCCCTGGCTATCGCAAAAGAGGTTGGAGACAAGAACGGCGAAGGAATAGCTTATGGCAACATTGGAGCTTGCTATTTTTTTCTGGGCCAATACGACAACGCTATTCAGTATCAGGAAATGCGACTGACTATCGCAAGCGAAGTTGGAGACAAGAACGGCGAAGGAACAGCTTATGGAAACCTTGGAGCTTGCTATTCTTTTCTTGGCCAATACGACAACGCTATTAAGTATCAAGAAATGGCCCTGGTTATCGCAAAAGAGGTTGGAGACAAGAACTGCGAAGGAAGAGTATATGGCAACATAGGAGTTTGTTATGAATCTCTTGGCCAATACGACAAGGCTGTAAGGCATCAGAAAATGAGTCTGACTATCGCAAAAGAGATTGGAGACAAGAAAAGCCAAGGAACAATTTATAGCAACCTTGGCAATTGCTATTCTTTTCTTAGCCAATACGACAATGCAATAAAGTATCTAGAAATGGCCCTAGCTATCGGAAAAAAGACTGGAGACAAGAAGAGCGAAGAATCAGTTTATAGCAGCCTTGGAGCTAATTATTATTTACTTGGCCAATGCAACAAGGCTATCAAATATCTCGAAATGGGCCTGACTATCGCAAAAGAGATTGGAGACAAGAACGGCGAAGGAACAGCTTATGGTTACCTTGGAACTTGTTATGGTTCTCTTGGCCAATACGAGCAGGCCATTCAGTATCAGGAAATGGGCCTGGCTATCGTTAAAGAGATTGGAGACAAAAAGGGCAAAGGAAGGGTATATGGCAACCTTGGATGTTGTTATGGTGTTCTTGACCAATACGACAAGGCTATTAAGTATCACGAAATGGGCCTGACTATCGCAAAAGAGATTGGAGACAAGAACGGCGAAGGAGCAGCTTATGGCAACCTTGGAACTTGTTATATTTTTCTTGGCCAATACGAGAAGGCCATTAAGTATCAGGAAATGGGCCTGGCTATCGTTAAAGAGATTGGAGACAAAAACGGCGAAGGAAGAGCATATCGCAACCTTGGATGTTGTTATGGTGTTCTTGACCAATACGACAAGGCTATTAAGTATCTCGAAATGGGCCTGACTATCGCAAAAGAGATTGGAGACAAGCACGGCGAAGAAAGAGCCTATAGCAATCTTGGAACTGGTTATAGTTTTCTTGGCCAATACGAGAAGGCCATTGAGTATCAGCAAATGGGCCTGGCTATCGTAAAAGAGCTTGGACGTAAGAACGGCGAAGGAACAATTTATAGTAACCTTGGCAATTGTTATTTTTTTCTTGGCCAATACGACAACGGAAATATGTATCAAGAAAAGGCCCTGGCTATCGCAAAAGAGAGTGGAGACAAGAAAAGTGAAGGATCAGCGTATGGCAACCTTGGAGTTTATTATAGTCATCTTGGCAAGTACGACAACGCTATTAAGTATCAAGAAATGGGCCTGGCTATTGCAAAAGAGATTAAAGATAAGTATAGTGAAGGATTAGCTTATAGCAGCCTTGGAATTTATTATAAATCTCTTGGCCAATGCGATAAGGCTGTTAAGTATCAAGAAATGGCCTTGACTATCGCAAGAAAGATTGGAAGCAAGAACAACGAAGGAACAGTTTATTACAACCTTGCAGATTGTTATGTTTTCCTTGGCCAGTACGACAAGGCTGAAAGATATTCTAGACTGAGTGTCGAATGTCACGATAATTTGTTTCAGAAGGTTCCAAAAAATGACGAAGATAAAGTTTCAATCATTGACACTTTGAAAGACACATCGTTATTATTACTTAAAATCTTTCTTGCTCAAGGGAAAATAGACGAAGCTCTTATTATTGCTGAAAAGGGACGTTCAAGAGCTTTAGTTGACCTCATGCTTACGACCAATCCTCGTAGCTACTCATTTTTCTCTGATGGCAAGTCTTCAGATCTCCATAAAATCCGTAAAGTGGTCAAGGCTCTGGGAAGCACAGTCTTTTTCTTCACATTAAGTGATTGTGATCTTTGCACGTGGGTCATGCAGCCAAATGGAGACATTATGTTTGAGAAATGTCGTTGTGAACGTAACAACACCAAGGACAAACGTCGTTTTGAACATTTAATCAATTCACTTCTTAACGAAGTTACAAAATTGATGGAGCCACAGCCAAAAGTTGACGAAATGATGAAACCGCCAAGTGCAGGGGATACCAGATGCGAAGATCGCTCACTGTCGTTTCTTTATCAAGAAGATGTGTCAAAACTCGCTAAAAAGAAACTAGAATCCGTGCTAACTTGTGCCGCAACGCCTGTCGATTTCATGTTTTCAAAACCAGTGGTATCTCCGCTTAAGGCTGTATTTTCTGAACCTAAGAATGAACAGGAAATAGCCAGGACGGTGATCTCAGTACATGCGGAACAAAAGAAGGATTCTCACAACTCCAAAGAGTCGAACAAATCACGGCTGGACTACTTGCTAAAAGCTTTGTACCTGATTCTTTTGAGGCCTGTGCGACAGTATGTGGTGGGGTCGCAAGCAGTAATCGTCCCGTATGGTCCACTCGCCCTGGTTCCATTTCCCGCTCTTTTGGATGAAGACGGGCACTACATGGCGGAATCCTTACAGGTCAGGCTAATCCCGTCACTAAAAATAGCCAAGATGATCAGGGAACGCCCTGAAGAACAAACAGGCCAAGCAAGACCCTTAGTAATAGGAGACCCAGATATCGGCAGAGTTAGGAAGGGTGGCAAGATAATCACTTCCCCCAGACTACCGTGCGCAGTGACAGAAGTTAAGATGGTCGGTGAGGTACTCGGAGTTATCCCACTTATCGGAAAAGAAGCGACGAAAAAGAGATTCCTTCGACGAGTTGAAAGTGCTAGTTTGATTCATATTGCATCCCACGGCGATGCACAGAGGGGAGAGATCTTGCTCGCCCCTCGTTCTGGAACTGACATAAACAATGTCGAAGATGTCATGGTAAAAATCTCCGATCTCGAAGGTAAACGCATGAAGGCAAAGCTGGTCGTTCTTAGCTGCTGTCACAGCGGCAGTGGTGAAGTCAGAACAGAAGGCGTAATCGGCATCGCTCGTGCATTTCTCGGAGCTGGAGCTCGGGCAGTTCTTGTAGCACTATGGCAGGTTGACGATAACGCCACTTTGGCGTTTATGGTTCATTTCTACGAGAACCTGTGGTACGGAAAAAGTGCAAACGAGGCTCTAAACATAGCCATGAACGCCGTGAGAAAAGACAAGTATTTTAACCATCCCCGCTTCTGGGCTCCTTTTGTTCTGCTTGGGGAAGACGTGACTCCTTTGAAAGGTAAAACGCACGTTACAGTATAAAGTGGAAGAGAAGCGCCGGTATATTGAAGTTTGAAGTTTAGTTTTATTTGTACTCATCTATTTACTGTATGAAAATAATTACATATAGAAAAAGGTACATGTGACAATCGACTTAATATAAGTACAATGCAGTGATAAATACGTTAGAAATGAAAGACGAGTACATTTAGTGATCGAATAAGTTTCTACCTTTGCGTAGTCGCGTAGTCAGTAAAGTGTAAATTAGTATTTGAATTACACTGATAATAATATCCACATTAAGAGTATTTTAGTAATGAGTATATTTGTATTCCTCAGCCATGCATAGCTGAATTAATAAATATTTCTAGAGTTGAGTTAAACAGCTCTTATCAGCAGTGTGTTAATTTTTTTTAGTATTTCTCAAAAAGCAGGGTTCGCACATCCTTTTTAAGTCATTATTCAAGGATTTCTCAAGCAGGCCACTATTTATTTTATGAAGGATTTAAAATTACCAATTGGCAGTTATTTACGGCTTCTCTTCAACTGATTGCTTCGGAACAGTTTTCTTTTTTTTCTGTTCCAGGATCAAATTGCAATTTTTGATAATATCGAAATAAAATATATTCCATTTAGAAGCGTGGTCGATAAACTTTGTTACTAGCTACACAATTCCTCACATACATGATGATCCAGTTTTTTGTAGATACTGATTGGCAATATAAAGAATTGGACGTAAAATGCTTTAAATATATATTTATCGCCTACCCAAGCCCCGCCACTCCTGCTAATCTATATAATAATACGCTAAGCCACTTCCATCCGTCTGTCCGTCTGTCTGTAATGCTATTTCCCAGGCCTCCTCATCATAAAAAATTCCAAGATGGCCGCCACATCGAGTGATAATAAGTGTAAATATTGGCCTCGTATGTCGACCACAGTTCTTTTAGAAATCGGAAATGAGTTTAAAAAGAGAATTTGTGCTGTTATGTGACTGGATGTCGGGCTGATGCTTCCGCATGTTCGAAGAACGGGGAGATTTTGATGTAGATCGATCGGCAATTCGTCGAGTGGTACGGTCGACGGCTACAAGCAATACAGAGAAGTTTGTACTTTGACACTGCAAACTGCATTCCAGATGCTCGAAATGAACTTCAAAAAGGAAAAAAGAAAGAAAGAAAGAAAAAAAGAAAGAAACTAAAATAAATCCGATCACCGTATTTTACGGGGGTCCCGCTAGTAGAATATATTATACTATATAGCATACTTGACGAACTTTAAACCGTACACACAAAATTCACTATCTTACCTTAACATGCCAACCTAAAAAAGATTACTTTTCAGTAACCCGTCTGCGGAAATAACTTCATTCTCAACACTACTGTGGGTCCACCGTGGGAATAATTCCGTGCAGAGAAGCCATGTTGATGTCGCTGGACCGCGATCACGTGAAATAAGACTGGTCACTAACTCTCTTTTGAACGCTGGCCGGGATTTCTCTTCTCTTTTCTTTTCTTTTTTCTTTCTTTTTTTTTCCGGGTTTAGTGTTTGCTTGGACTTAGATGGATTAGGATTAGGCTTATGGTGGTTAGATCCAAGACTCACGCATTTCTATAAATAGTCTGTCGGAAAAATATGGACTCGGCTCGAAAACGTAAACACTAGCGTATAAGGGGGTGGACTGGTCGGCGGATCGACGGGCTTTGCCGTATATATATTTTATGGATTCGCAGATTTTCAAAGTGCAGCTACTCTTGGATGTATCTAAAGTTTTGGATCGGATTTTGAATGTTTCCTGTTTTAGAACAATCATCCTCGATCATGGCAACCCGGTTGGAGGAACAAAAGATTGCTCATTAGCCTTTATTGTACTTTAAATTATTGTACTTAAAACAATAACCCTCCCAATATAACAATGTATTCATGTGGAACTCCGTCACTCTCCGGCGTTGACAATATTGTCTGAGGAGAACTATTGAACTAGCTGCATAAATTGACGGGTTGGGAATTTGGATTAAAGGCAAAAATATTTTTTTGTGCATTAGTAGCTTTTAATACATAATAATAATAATAATAATAATAATAATAATAATAATAATAATAGTAATAATAATAATAATAATAATAATAATAATAATAATAATAATAATAATAATAATAATGATAATAATAATAACATTACTTTAAGAGGGTAAAACACTTTACAGTCGAGACTGATACTAGTGGCCCTCTATATCTACAAACGTACTAAGTTACACTATTAAAGCTGTAAAAATGTATAAATATGTATAAATAATGACTACTAATACTGAGATTGGAGACCTTTAAATTTTATTTAACACTGTAACATTTCTAACAGAAGTAAGCAGAGGTAGCACTACACTCACTGTCTGGTAACTGGAAGAGTGCAAGTTCCCATCCCCCGGGGGGTACTCAATAGGAATTTGGGTAGGGGATTCAAGACACCAAAATGTAAATTTTGCTACCCTGTCTAAGACAAAGTGCTCTAATTTGATACCCTGTTCAAGACGGACCAAAAAATTACCCCATTCAAGACACTATCTTTGGCCATGTGAACACCAGCCCGTTCACCGAGAATTGTTTGCACGTAGTCTTTCTTTTTTAATATTCCAGTCAGAGAGAATAAGTTAGCCTGCGTTGCACACGTTTCCACTGGAGCATACGACGAAATTGGGCGAAAAAAAGGCGAGTGCAAAAAGTGTGGTCGAGGGGAGAGGGGAGGAGGAGAAGATCTTCGGAAAATAACCCTGTTCAAGACACGAAAGTGTAAAATTTGATACCCTGTTTAAGACAGAGGACCCTGAAAATGATACCCTATCGGGCGGAACGTATATAGGAAATACATGGTAGTACCCCCCCCCCCCCCCCCGGGTTCCCATCCAACACTTCAACACATTCAGATGAGAGAATCGTAGCCTCTGATTAGAAATACGTGTTCGTAGTCAAATTGTGAAAATCGACTGTGCATGAAAATGAGATGTCACACGTTATTCTTTTCTGCCCTTTCCATCTTCAAAATGTAGATTCTCTCAACCTTTAAAGAAGCAAATTATGAGTGTTGTAATTTGATTGTTGAGTAAGGTGTCAAAAACCAAGTTCTCTATACGTACTGTATATTTTTCTGGTGAGAAACTGAAAGTCTCGCTGGGGAGTATCGCTCTTGTCCCCACTTTCCATTTTAATTTATTCTAGTCCTAATCCGACTCACGGCACGAGCTGCCAACGACCAATTTTGTTCTGTTATATAGCAACAGAACCGTTAATTCACCTTACAACGCCGTGTTACCGAAAGCGCCGTTGAAGTTGTGGAAATAGTCGAAGTAAATCAACCATAAAGTGCTGTGAAAGGTGAATGTTATGTATTTTCTTTTCTTCTCAGGCCGCGTTTATATAGCCGAGAAAAGTTGTCCTGGGAACCCGAAGGCATCCTCCTTCTAATCCTGTGCCACAATGCTAAACCTGCTCGCTTCAATTTATAAACCAATGTATGAATAGCTGCAATTCCCAAGGGGGGGGGGGGGGGGGGGTACTCCCATATATGAGCCATATAGGTATGTTTTTTCAAGCATTTTAGTCTGAAATAGGGTATAGACTTTGCTTCTCTTGGTCTGGAATACGTTAGGATAGGTTGGGATAGGGTAAAGGTTTTCAGAACCGGGCGGCACAGACATACAGACAAGTTTATTAGAGCGCCTTGTTACGGGTGACGTACATTTAAGTGCTGGTAATTATGAGCTGTTGTCTAATTTTAAAACATTCATAGATATATTCTGATATTTGTGCCGTGTATTTTCCTGGTGCTATCAGTTTAGTTAAAATTATACTCCTTCCAGTTCAGGAACTGGAAGAGGGCTTCTATTTTTCTTTGTATATGGTACATGCAATTAGGAAATCATAATGAGTGCCGCCGCCCCCCTCCCGGGTTGCAATACTGGCTCGCAACGATCTTATCAAAGCTACGGCTATGTGATAGTTTTGGTAAAGTTGCGTAAAGTATGGCATTCTCTTTCAATTTATGGAGTCTGTTTGTAGCTTGAAGTTTGATTGTCTTTCGGTTTCAAACTCTCACAAGTTGGAATGATTGTTGATAAAGTTTAAAATTGTCTTAAATTTGATCAATGTATTTTCACAGAACATTTCATGATTTGTGATCAGTGACCAACTGACCAGATTTAAATATGGAGTCAGCCAACTTCGCAGAAATTGTAATAATGTATTTTTTGTTTAAAACTGCATGATGCGAGGGAGCTTAAGGTAAACACAAAACAATCCCTAAGACTAGAGGCAAGGCCATTATTCACTTGTCCTAATATGTTATTTTATTATACAACTCCCTTAGTAACGTGAAAATACCGCATAGTAACGTGCGAATAACTCCATAGACACGTAAAAAAGATACAGCCGTATTCAACGTTGCTAAGGAAAAAAATTTTTTTTTTCTTCATTCGCTGCCGTTAATTCTTTTCTTTCGCTTTTCGTATAAAAGTCGCCCTGTGCACAGCTGATATTTACATCACTTCTAGAGATTATTAAGCAAAGAAAGAAGCACAGAATTTAAACTGACCTGGCTTGTAGTACTATCCGATACGCAAAATCGAGCACGGAGACCAGCTTCTTCGTCAGAAAATCAACTGAATTTGCCGCAACATAACTAATCTTCCGTTCCACAAAATGTCAGACCACACACCACAGTTCGGTTATCAGGCCATATAGTGTTTCCAGCCAGATCAATATTTCTGAGAGCAGTTTAAGAATCCCTGTCAATCTCGAAACGAGTTCTTGTCGGCATTCAACACGGCAGCCGTTGGATTTGCCTCGGCGTGTAATTCCAGTCCAAGATCTATGGCATCGACTTGCAACAACAGGCAATGATTACCTCTATCGAAAAACGGCATTGCGAACTGTACCACCACTGGTCACAAGATAAAGTCCTTTTCATACTTCATAAGCGAGGAGAAGGCGAGAACTGGCCGGTTTGTTCATTCATGGGACTCGACGAAAATGAAAATGTTGACACATCTCGTTCGTCCAATTTGTTCTGTTTATGACCACATTATGTGATGTAGTATCTCAGATCTCTCCGCAAACTTTGTTTAAAGTACCTCTTTCAGCTTCAATGTTACTCGGCTCAGAAAACAACGACTAGAAGTACTTCAAGTACAAAATCCGCGCTTGCTTACACTGCACACGGCACTAAACCTGATTGACATATCGCGCGCGGAAAAGATGTCACTTTGGTCACACAACGTACCGCGATTTAAAAATAATCTTTTACTAAGGGAGTTGTATAATAAATAACTTATTAGACACTTAGGCGTGTAGTACGGCTGTATATTTTTACTCGTCGTTTGTATTTTGGCTCGCCGAAGCGGCTCGCCAAAATACTGCACGACTCGTAAAAATATACAGCCGTACTACACGCCTAAGTGTCTAATAAGATATATCTACTCATCTGGCCGACAGGACTTACCGAACATCCTTATAAGGTTTCATCGAAGTTGTCACCCTGTAATTGAAAGAAACTAACAAGGAGCAGTTGTTGCTCTGGGCCCGGTTTTTCGAAGGTCGATTAAGCTAATCCAGGCTTAACGAAATTCTTTCTCTCGACCTCTCTGTCATTAAACTGCTTGGTTTTGTTCGAAGATGGATTATAAAGCTTGTTCCAGCTTAAAACATTATCAAGAAAGTCGTTGTGGACGAAACTTTCACGTTTTCAGGCTAAAAAAAATGACAAGAAAGTTTAGACCTAATCCAGGATTAGCCTAATCGTGTTTTGAAAAACCGGGCCATGGTGAGCATTACAATACAATACTTTATTAATTCCTCCTGCATAGGCTTTTTAGAATCAATTTAAAATGAGAATATCAATCCACAAGCAATATTAAAAATAGGAATAAACGTTGTTTACACTAATATAATGTAAAACCTAATAATAGTTGTATTATGTTACGCTTCCCTTTTTGCCCTCCTCTTGAACTCCCTAAGTGACGTGGCATTTCTAGTGAACGAGGGGAGTTATAAGTATTGAGAGCATGAAAGAAAAAGGAACGTTGAGCTGTCTTAGTGCGACAAAAGTTGTGTCAAAGTTGAAAGTATAAGTGTTGTATATATGATAATGTATAACTCAACTAGACTGGCCTTGCCAGTGAGCTCGCGGCGTGAGTTGGGTCGAGACCAGAATATAAAATGGAAAGTAGGGGACAAGAGCGGAACTCCCAAGAGAGACTTCCAATTTCTCACCATAAAAACATCACACAGTATAGAGAACTTGGCTTTTGACACCTTGCTCTTTTGACACCTTGATTAAACTAAAAATTATTATTACAACACTCATACACTTGCTTCTTAAAGGTTGAGCGACCCTGCATCTTGAGAATGCGTGACATATCTTTTTATGCACAATCGATTACGACAGTTTGACCTTGACTCATATTTCTAATCAGAGGCCACGATTAATCCAGCCTTCGCTTCACTACTTATGTGTTTTCTTTTGTTAACTCAATACGTTTCTTCTATCAGGCTTTCGAGTATTCGTGCTCTGTAACAAATATAAAATTGAAAGCGAGGAATGTCACACGAGAGATGTTTACAATATTATTGCGCTTTTGTTCACAGTCCATTTGTGACTGCAAACTCAATCCTCAGAATTATTTCGATGTATTTTTCATTTCTGGTATTTAATGAACATTGCGAAACAAAGACTACATGATCGAATAAAAGAAACACTTCAACAGGCAATGTACGATACGCAGAAGAATTTTATGAGGCAACAGATGTCATGTACAGAGTAAAGCGTAAAGCGTCATTGTTTTACGGCTAAAGCTCACCGTAGCTTTGGTTTCTGTTTTCGCCCTGTTATCTTCCCAAAAGTATTTCGTGTCGCCACAGAAAGTTTCATCGGGACTAAATACTTATCGGCGACAGAGATATTTGCAATACCCCAGAAGTACCATCAAACATTTGTTTACGGCTATTCTCAAAGCTTGTGCGGTGAACGCGAGCCAAAATCTTTTCCTAAAATCCAGTTTATCCATGCCTATTCCACAGAGCCAAATGGCGTTGAATTTGAATGGGATGCAGTTTACTTTTTCGCTTCACTACTTATGTGCTTTCTTTTATTAACTCAATACGTTTCTTTCTATCAGGCTTTCGAGTATTCGTGCTCTGTAACAAATATAAAATTGAAAGCGAGGAATGTCACACGAGAGATGTTTACAATATCATTGCGCTTTTGTTCACAGTGTGTTCAGTCCATTTGTGACTGCAAACTCAATCCTCAGAATTATTTCGGTGTATTTTTCATTTCTGGTATTCACTGACCATTGCGAAACAAAGGCTACATGATCGAATGAAAGAAACACTTCAACAGGCAATGTACGATACGCAGAAGAATTTTATGAGGCAACAGATGTCATGTACAGAGTACAGCATAAAGCGTCATTGTTTTACGGCTAAAGCTCACCGTAGCTTTGGTTTCTGCTTTCGCCCTGTTATCTTCCCAAAAGTATTTCGTGTCGTCACAGAAAGTTTTGTCGGGACTAAATATTTATCGGCGACAGCGGTACCATCAAATATTTGTTTACGGCTATTCTCAAAGCTTCCGCGGTGAACGCGAGCCAAAATCGTTCCCGAAAATCCAATTTATCCGTGCCTATTCCACAGAGCCAAATGGTGTTGAGTTTGGATGGGATGCAGTTAACTTTTACACACAAGTAACGAGCAATTCACTGGCCACATCTCGAGTTGTTTAGCGAAGTCAATTACGTCATCGCCCAGCACGTGATAATATGAGCCAATCACCGTGTGCTGATTCTCGACCCACAAAAAGGAAAAAAAATAAAATAAAAATGCCCATTTTTAAGCTCTCGTGGGCCCCAGGCCCCCGCGAGCAATTAGGTTTAATTTGATCAAGGTGTCAAGAACCAAATTCTCTAATACCCGTCTAATACTGTGTGATATTATTCTGGTGAGAAACTGAAAGTCTTACTTGTAAGTATCGATCTTGTCCCTACTTTCCATTTTAGTTTATTCTGGTATCGACCCAACTCACGCTACGAGCTCACTGGCAAACTATAGTCTTGTTCTGTTTATATACCAATAGAACCATTAATTCACCTTACAACGCCGTGTTACCGAAAGTGCGGTTAAAGTTGTGGAAACAGTCAAAGGAAATCAACTATCCTTATAAAGTTTCATCGAAGTTGTCACCCTGCAATGGAAGAAAACTAACAAGGAGTAGTTGTTGCTATGGTGAGCATTGTATCAGTTTGTTCTCTTAAAAGTTAAGCTGTCAAACCTGTTTATGAAAGTATAGTGTGCTCAGGCATTGCGGCTCAAGTTCGATCTTCGGCTGGGGATTCCACCCCGGTGCCTTGCGGCAACTCCTTCACTCCAAGAGTAATCAAATTCAATTTTCTCCTTCTAACTTTGACCCGGGTACCCGGGTTACCCAACACTATCTTCTTGTAAACAGGCCCTGACATAAAACATGAGCAGAAGATCATGTGCATCTCAACAAAAAGAAATCCACCAAAAAGAGATTATAAATTCTGTGGTGTTGTATTGGAAGAAGTTAAATCACACACATACCTCGGAGTAACAGTAGATCAGAAAATGAGGTGGTCCCCCCCACATCTCCGACATAACAGTTAAGGCCAAAAACATGCTGGGGATGATACAGCAAACTGCAACAATCTTCCTAAGGAAATTATTTTATCAAAGTCGCTTGCTATTTTTTTAGGATAAATTGTCAAATTTTCTTCCTTAGATGCACCTTTTAACATTCAAACCGTTTATTTGTTGTATATTTTATATTCATATCTAAATGTTATTTTTTCCAGTTGATGCGATATCCGAAAGGATTTTAACTAGATGTAGGTGCAGATGTGACTCAAATGCTGAGCTACGATTAGTTTGTACCCTTATGAACAATTACTGAACTTTACAATTATATATAAACTGTTATAAGAAACTCCTCAACTAAAGGTAATGTTGAACCAGTCACTACAATTTGGCCCAGTAATATATTTTTGCATTATGTCAAACTATGGCTAGATGCAATGATTTAGAAGTAAATCCGCCTATACCCGATCGTGCAACCAATCCCCCTGAGTCATCCTTTCAAAATATCGATATTACCATTTTCATCGCCGTCGTCATTATTATCATTGACGTCACCAAAATACTTGCGAAGGTTTGAAATTCCTGGAATTCCTTTTAACTAAAAGATAAAAACACAGACTCTCCCAACCTTTTAGGAAAAATATATGCATGAATGGTGTAGTAATAACTGATAGTTTAATCAGTTTTCATCTGAGCAAGCTATCAAAAACCAAGTTCTCTCTACTGTTTGACATATTTCTGGGGAGAAACTGAAGGAATAAATAGAAATTGATCACTCTTGGGAAAAAGGGGGATTTTTTGTGCTGTTTTATTGTCAGCGAGCAAAATAGCTTAATAAATGACCTCACACTGCAGCTTGCAGATTTTCACCAGGCTATATAACCAAGGTTAAATATTATATTACTTTAACAGGATGAGAGCCCTCAACAATGTTTTATGGCCGAGGAAATACAAGCTCTTAACAACTCCTTATGGTTGGTTGAAGTAAATGAGAACAAGAAATACGAATGGCAAATTCATAATAATTTAGGTGCCCTTTTTTTTTCTGTTGGAAAGTATGACAAGGCCATGGATCATTTTGAACTGTGCTTGACCATCGCAAATATGACTGGGGACAAGAACGGCGAAGGAACAGCTTATGGCCACCTTGGAGTTTGTTTTATATCTCTTGGCCAGTACGACAAGGCTATTAAGTATCAAGAAATGGCCCTGACTATTGCAAAAGAAATTGGAAACAAGAAGGGCGAAGGAAGAGCTTATAACAACCTTGGAGCTTGTTATAATTATCTTGGCCAGTACGACAAGGCTATTCAGTATCAGAAAATGGGCCTGATTATTGCAAAAGATATTGGAAACAAGAAAGGCGAAAGAACAGCCTATTGCAACCTAGGAGCTTGTTATAGTGATCTTGGCCAGTACGACAAGGCTATTAAGTATCAGGAAATGGCCGTGATTATGCTACAAGAGATTGGAGACAAACGCGGCAAAGAAACAGCTTACGGCAACCTTGGAGCTTGTTATGAATCTCTAGGCCAGTATGACAAGGCTATTAAGTATCAAGAAACGGCCCTGACTATCGCAAATGAGATTGGAAACAAGAAGGGCGAAGGAACAGCTTATAACAACCTTGGAGTTTGTTATAGTTCTCTTGGCCAGTACGACAAGGCTATTCAGTATCAGGAAATGGCCCTGGCTATCGCAAAAGAATATAAAGACAAGACCGGCGAAGGAAAAGCTTATAGCAACCTTGGAGCTTGTTATAGTAATCTTGGCCAGTACGACAAGGCTATTAAGTATCAAGAAATGGCCCTGACTATCGCAAAAGAGATTGGAGACAAGAAGGGAGAAGGAACAGCCTATGACCACCTTGGAGTTTGTTATAGTTATCTTGGCCAATACGACAAGGCTATTAAATATCAAGAAATGGCCCTGACTATCGCAAAAGAAATTGGAGACAAGAACGGCGAAGGAACAGCTTACAACAACCTTGGAGTTTGTTATATTGATCTTGGCCATTACGACAAGGCTATTAACTATCTGGAAATGGGACTGACTATCGCAATAGAGATTGAAAGTAAGAACGGCGAAGAAACAGCTTATGGCAACATTGGAGCTTGCTATAGTTATCTTGGCCAATACGAGAAAGCTATTAAGTATCTGGAATTGGCCCTAGTTATTATAAAAGAGATCGGAGACAAACGCGCCGAAGGAATAACTTATGGCAACCTTGGAGCTTGCTATAGTTATCTTGGCCAATACGAGAAAGCTATTAAGTATCTGGAATTGGCCCTAGTTATTATAAAAGAGATCGGAGACAAACGCGCCGAAGGAATAACTTATGGCAACCTTGGAGTTTGCTATAATTCTCTTGGCCAGTACGACAAGGCTATTAAGTATCAAGAAATGGCCCTGGCTATCGCAAAAGAGATTAGAAACAAGAACGGCGAAGAAACAACCTATGGCAACCTTGGAGTTTGTTATAGGTCTCTTGGCCAGTATGACAAGGCTATTAAGTATCAGGAAATGGCCCTGGCTATCGCAAAAGAGATTGGAGACAGGAACGGCAAAGGAACAGCATATAACAACCTTGGAGGTTGCTATGATTCTCTTGGCCAGTACGACAAGGCTATTAAGTATAACGAAATGGCCATGATTATCCTGCAAGAGATTGGAGACAAGAACGGCACAGAAACAGCTTATGGCAACCTTGGAGCTTCTTATGAATCTCTTGGCCAGTACGACAAGGCTATTAAGTATCAAGAAATGGCCCTGGCCATCGCAATAGAGATTAGAAACAAAAACGGCGAAGGAACAGCTTATGGCCACCTTGGAGCTTGTTATGGCTACCTTGGCCAATACGACAAGGCTGTTAAGTATCAGGAAATGGGCCTGGCTATTGCAAAAGAGATTGGAGACAAGAAAGGCGAAGGAACAGCTTATGGCAACATTGGAGGTTTTCATAGTTTTCTCGGCCAGTACGACAAGGCTATTAAGTATCAAGAAATGGCCCTGCTTATCGCAAAAGAGATTGGAGACACGAAAGGCGAAGGAACAGCTTATGGCCACCTTGGAGCTTGTTATAGTTATCTTGGCCAGTACGACAAGGCTATTAAATATCAAGAAATGGCCCTGGCTATCGCAAGAGAGATCAGAAACAAGAACGGCGAAGGAACAGCTTATGGCTACCTTGGAGCTTGTTATAGTTATCTTGGCCAGTACGACAAGGCTATTAAATATCAAGAAATGGCCCTGGCTATCGCAAGAGAGATTGAAAACAAGATCGGTGAAGTAACAGCTTATGGCAACATTGGAGTTTACTATAGTCTTCTTGGCCAGTACGACAAGGCTATTAACTATCAAGAAAAGGCCCTTGCTGTCGCAAAAGAGATTGGAAACAAAAATGGCGAAGGAACAGCTTATGGCAACATTGGAGGTTGCTATGATTCTCTTGGCCAGTACAACAAGGCTATTAAGTATCAAGAAAAGGCCCTGGCTATTGCAAAAGAGATTGGAGACAGGAGCGGCAAAGGATCAGCTTATGGCAATATTGGAGGTTGTTGTTATTCTCTCCGCCAGTACGACAAGGCTATTAAGTATCAAGAAATGGCCCTGGCTATTGCAAAAGAGATTGGAGAGAAGAAGAGCGAAGGAACAGCTTATGGCAACCTTGGAGCTTGTTACAGTTATCTTGGCCAGTACGACAAAGCTATTAAGTATCAAGAAATGGGCCTGACTATCGTAAAAGATATTGGTGACAAGAAGAGCGAAGGAACAGTTTATAGAAACCTTGGCACTTGTTATTTTTTCCTTGGCCACTACGACAAGGCTGAAAGATATTCTAGACTGAGTGTTAAATGTCATGATAATTTGTTTCAGAAGGTTCCAAAAAATGACGAAGATAAAGTTTCAATCATCGACACTATTAAAGGCAGTTCGCTATTATTACTTAAAATCCTTCTTTCTCAAGGGAAAATCGATAAAGCTCTTGTTATTGCTGAAAAAGGACGTTCAAGAGCTTTAGCTGACCTCATGCTTACGACTAATTCTCGTAGGTACTCATTTTTCTCTGATGGCAAGTCTTCAGACCTCCATAAAATCCGCAAAGTGGTGAAGACTCTGGGAAGCACAGTCTTTTTCTTCACATTAAGTGGTTGTGATCTTTGTACGTGGGTCATTCAGCCAAATGGAGACATAATATTTGAGAAATATCGTTGCGAACGTAACAACACTAAGGACACACTTCGTTTTGAATATGTAATCAATTCACTTCTTAACGAAGTTACAAAGTTGATGGAACCACCGCCAAAAGTTGACAAAATGATGAAACCACCAAGTGCAGGGGATACCAGATGCGAAGATCGCTCACTCTCGTTTCTTTATCAGGAAGATGTGTCAACACTCGCTAAGAAGAAACCACAAGCCGTGCTAACTTGTGCCGCAACGCCTGTCGATTTCACGTTTTCAAAACCAGTGGTATCTCCGCTCAAGGCTGTATTTTTTGAACCTAAGGAAGAACAGGAAATAGCCAGGACGGTGACAGCGCATACGGAAAAAAAGGAGGGTTCTCGCAACTCTAAAGAGTCGGACACTTCACGACTGGACTTCCTGCTAAAAGCTTTATACTTTATTCTTCTTAAGAGTGTGCGACAATATGTGGTGGGGTCGCAAGCAATCATCGTCCCGGAAGGTCCGCTCGCCCTGGTTCCATTTTCCGCTCTCCTGGATGAAGACGGACACTACGTGGCGGAATCCTTACAGGTCAGGCTAATCCCGTCACTAACAATAGCCAAGATGATCAGGGAACGCCCTGATGAACCAACAGGCCAAGCAAGACCCTTAGTAATAGGAGACCCAGATATCGGCAGAGTTAGGAAGGGTGGCAAGATAATCATTTCCCCCAGACTACCGTGCGCAGTGACAGAAGTTAAGATGGTCGGTGAGGTACTCGGAGTTAAACCACTCATCGGAAAAGAAGCGACGAAAAAGAGATTCCTTCGACGAGTTGAAAGTGCTAGTTTGATTCACATTGCATCCCACGGCGACGCACAAAGGGGAGAGATCTTGCTTGCCCCTCGTTCTGGAACTAACATAAACAATGTCGAAGATGTCATGGTAAAAATCTCCGATCTCGAAGGTAAACGCATGAAGGCAAATCTGGTCGTTCTTAGCTGCTGTCACAGCGGCAGTGGTGAAGTCAGAACAGAAGGCGTCATCGGCATCGCTCGTGCATTTCTCGGAGCTGGAGCTCGGGCAGTTCTTGTAGCACTATGGCAGGTTGACGATAACGCCACTTTGGCGTTTATGGTTCACTTCTACGAGAACCTGTGGTACGGGAAAAGTGCAAACGAGGCTCTTGATATAGCCATGAACGCCGTGAGAAAAGACAAGTATTTCAACCATCCCCGCTTCTGGGCTCCTTTTGTCCTGCTTGGGGAAGACGTGACTCCTTTGAAAGGTCAAAGGTGAAGTTTGTGTACAGGGATTACGTTATAGTTCATCTAGTGTCGAATATCGCAAACTGAGATAACAAATCTTACAGGGTTTCTTAAGTTTAATTCAGTTTATCAGACTTCTTTCCTCTAAGAACGTCAGAGTGGTGTAGTAGTAAAGCGCTAGTATTTGATATCTGAGATCGTTCACACTTAGGAATCGAATAGTCTACACTTGCGTAGTCAGTAAAGTGTAAATTTAGTATTTGAAATAGATGAATGATAATATCCACATTAAGAGACCAAAATTGAGTATTTTACAAACGAGCATTTGTATTCCTCAGCCATAGCTGAATCAATGTATATCTAAGAAGTCAAATTAAACCATCATGCAAGAAGTTCGCGGGAAAGTACATAGCTCCTATCAGGAGTGTATTATTTTGTTATTTTTTTTGTTATTTTTTTTAGTATTTCCCGAAAAGCAGGGTTCGCACAAGCTTTTCAGTCATTTTTCAAGGACTTTATTTTTTGAAGGATTTAAATTACCAATTGACAGTTTTTTTTTATAGCTTCTCCTCAACATTGCATCTGAACAGTTTTCTTCTTTTTCTGTTCCAGGATCAGTAGATTCATTTTTGTGTTGATTCAAGCTATTCTGGTCAATTTATTATGACAAATACATTTTTAGGCCCGTTTCAAACGTCAAACTTTTCATGTGCCGAACTCAATGCAAATTAGCTCAAACAATGGATTTTGTTCATTTGCATTGAGTTCGGCATGGCAGTGGCGCGACGTTTGAAACGGGCCTTAGAGAACGATCTAAATTCAAGGACACCTCAAGGCGATATACACAAATTCAAGAGTTGTCAAGTTTGTACGAACCCTGAAAAATGAGATAAAAATTGAAACACAAATCAGCTTTGTTTTGTGCAGCAAGCAACCGACCACCGCGTTAGTGTACTAAATAACTATTACACGAAGTATGTCAACGTCTTGGAGCAATTGCTCAACACGAATTCGTGATTAGTTTTATAAAATGGCCAGAGTAAAAACTTGGTTGTCGTTCAATAACATATTGTAAAAAGTAAGACTTTAATGATTATTTTTGTCGGATGATATAAAGGGCGGCTTCCGGTTTTGCCCTGCTCATTCGACTATCTAACCATCCGGGCCGGATTGTTCAAAGCCCGGTTAAGCTAACAAGGATTAGCCAAATTCTTTCTCTCGCGTTTTTGGTCAACAAATTGTAGGGCTAGATCAAAGACTTGCTATAAAGTTTGTTCTTGCTCAAAACATTGCGATGGAGCCGTTTTGTAAGCAACCGCTTGTATTTGTAGGCCTAGAAATGACAGCAAAAGTTAGCCTTAACCTGGCCCCGGACTGACAGGAAGTGACGTCAGTTCTTGCTCAGTGACGTGTTGTCAAATCTTGCTGATTATTTTAATAGAATTTGTGATGTTTTCAAGATTTAATAATCAGTTGAGGCGGCTAACTTTGTCCTCTACATTCTCGCATTTCAATTTTTTGTTTTTAGATTTTTTATGTACATAATATATTGTTAATCAGATCTGAGTGCTCTTGTGTCCTCGTGTATTGTTCAGGAACTTATTCCTTGCTTTGTTTTCATGCTTGTATTATTTGATTTTCATGTACAGATTATATCGTTAACAAAGGTCTTTTGTGTCCTTGTGTAATGTTTGACTATTTAGTTTAACCCAGAACTTACGGAGTCCAAAACATTACGTAAACATAACCTATTACTCACACTCAGTCATTTTTACGGCTCAAAGTGGTGCGTACTCGGAGCTAAATGTCTGTTTTTGATATACTGCATGGCGACATTTGCAAGTTTACTGCAGAGCGTTTTTAGATTGACTTACGAAAACTGAAACCCAAGTCATCGCAGCGCGAACTACAAAAGAGACAAGAAAAGTACACGTTCAACCAATCAGAAGCCAAAGTTTCGGACTAGGTCCCGTTTTGAAATAGAGGCGACAGACACCTCGAAAAGAGCATATTACAGACACAGAACTAAAGCAAGACATTACTTTATTGAAAAAGAGGGAAACAAGACATAGAACTTAAACGCACAGAGTAACAAAACAACACGACAATCTACTGAATTCTTTACGTGATAACAAACTGACAGGACGGTTAAAAGAGGTATAAAACTTGCTTGATGCCGGTTAATACCGGTTAATACCGGTTAATACCTGTTTGGTGACAGTTTTGATAACGTCAGACACCTGATATCCTAAAAGAGGTCACGTGATACGTTCGACCCTAAAATAGCATCCAACCTTAAAACGAGTACCAGAAGTGAAAACAAAGCGAAAACCAGCAGTGGTTTACGTATGCACTGAGGACTTAAGAGACTTTCGAAAAGTTATATTTAGAGAGGTTAAATGGTTGGACAGTTGAGAATTTACCTTGGCCCTTTCACTGTCCAAACAGCAACGTGAACACTGCTTTCAGTCAATTGGACGCGTATCCAGGTTATTTCCAGGAAAACGAGGTGTCTTCAGTTATAGCACAGACAGAACCACCAGAACGTATCTATCGAGAGCATTCGATGAGCAGTCAAGACTTTACGTTTCGTTTGACAGCTCAAGAGCTGGAAGTAAACACTGCTGTCAGATTGTACTGATTGCTTTCATTTGAGTGGTGACACCTTTATATATTTTAACAGCTCAGGAGTTGAGCTTTTTCCATAGACTAAGGGTTAAATGCGATAAACGGCCTTTTGAGTAAAATATTTCTTCAAATTCGCAGAATCAAATGAAAACTCTCGATCAGTATATTCTGGTGGTTTGCGTGTGCTATACTTGAAGACACCTTATTTTCCTGGAAATGACCTGGATACGCGTCCAATTTGGTAATTAGTATAAGAGTAAATAAACTGTTTGTGGGATGAACAGAAATGATTGGAAACAAACAGTGAAAGAGCGATCAGTCGTTGGAACACCTTCACGAGTTTCTATAAACAACGAAAACTGTAGTTCATGTTCACTTAATGTGACCAATCAAATGAGATCGCTTTTTCGGAACATCGGATGCAACAGGATTTACAGGATCCTACTTAAACCACTCTGGGGGTGAGGTGGGAATCCTGGATAAAAGTTGAAATAATTATTACTATTATTGTAATAGAGTTAAGAAAACAGTCGTAAATTGACCAAAGAAAACTATTTGTTTGAAAAACACCACAACAAGAAGTTTATTGCTTAAGACGGTACTGCTGTATCTTGATACGTGAGAGACAGAGAAAGGAAATGTAATGTTTCCTGCATTTAAAGAACTGGATTAAGCCACCTGTTTTCCAAACTAAAAACTGTTGCGGTCACATTGTTAAAGGCTAAAAACCTGACAGAGTTCGGAAAGTTTTAGAGAAGTCTTGGCTTAAAAAAATATTGTACATATACCAACAAAACAGTAACTTCGAGTATGGCGTGACATGGTGACGGTGAGCAACACCTGACGTGACAGAATGCTCCAAATCTGGCGTGATAACGACCAACTTATTGCCTTCTTGAAGAAAGCAGAGACAACGTGACAATCTTGGTGATGAAGATGTCGTTACAAGTGAAACAGATGCCTTGATCCTTTAACAACAAGAAGGATGGCGCGACATGAGTGGGGATAAAGACGACGTGATTGGACAGCTTTGTAGCTGGAGTCTATTTCATTTCATTGTCAAATTCCTAACGCACGCGTATAGCACGTGTTTCGCACGCGCGCAGCTCCAGGTGCGTACTCGCTTCAAACGGTCCTGGAGTTCATTGTACTTTGGCGTATGCTAGTCTTTCTCGACATGGGATACTTTTCTCGAACGTTGAGGAGCATGGCTTGGTACCAAACTTCCGGCGCGTGAGTTGATCACTTCCTGTCCTACTTACTTGCTCTCTATTGCTTGGTTTGTTTCAAACTCTACTTCTCACCGGAAAAGTCTTGAAAAATTCTTCGCAGTCTTTGAGACAGTTTCTACATCTGGGGCACTGAGTTAAAAAACAAATTTAAGATGTTTCCAGCTGTATACAAAGAGGTTATTACACGGGAAGGAGTGCAATACGGCGGAGTATTTTCACGAGTCGGTTTCATTTTTTCGAGCCTGCTTCAGGCCAGAACAAATAAAACTGACGAGTAAAAATACAGCCGTATTGCATGACTTTTCGTGTAATAAATTGTTTATTATACGACAAACGAAGCAGGGCAAACGTTCTCGCCGCGAGCAAAGTGGAACAAAAAATGACGCGTTCGTAAACTTTGCTTGCGAAAATTGATCACGCAAGTTAGTAAACCAGTTGATCTGGTTCCTGACGAGTGCAATACGCTCCCATCTTTGCACTCGTTTTGGCCTTTATTTGCACTCGAAAATGCGAAGTCGTGTAATAATATCGAGTATTTCACCACAAGATCTGCACCAGAACAAGAATCACTATATCTGTGATTTCCTTGTTCGGCTGTGCAAGATAATTATGTATGAATAACCCCAACAACAGTCAAGAAGCGCAGGGTTTTCTTCACAAAATACGTTAAATTCGTTGGCGTTTCTACTATTTGTGCGTTGACCGCTGACTAGCAACTACAGTGATCGGAGACGTGCATCACGTGACTGACCTTGTAATGGCCCGGTGGAACTCGTGCAATTGTGTTAGGGTGGCAATCTCATGACCAGGGACGGCCTGAGTCGGCAGGGACTGGAGCGATACTTGAATCCATTGGCTCGTTTCCTGTGATAAATTCGATCAAAATAGTAAACACCTTTTTCTGAATGGTTCTGTGAATGATCCAGACATGCAGAATTATAATGTTTTTTAACACAACAATGCATGACAGTTCTATTTAACAGAGCAACAAGGCACAAAACTATATCTCCCAAAATATGTGCGAATGCGCTCTTACCTGTTTACAAAACGAAATAAATTCCCACAGGACCTCAGCCACGTCCAATATCATGAATGTCGGCAGAACACCAGCACATGCAGAAATGAGACCTACACGACACAAGTTGAGAGGTCAGTTCCGCACCAAACACGCACCAAAAAGTTAGAGCAGTACAACAATCGCTGCCCCTTCCACAGTCTCTTTTTCTCCCTTCCCCGGCGAAAAGCTGACGCGAGAAAGCTGGGGACGACTCCGTGCGCCCTAGTTGGCGAGGAGGAGCAACTGGGGACGAGACAGCAACAATCGTTGCTCCTTGATTTTTCTACAGTTTCTATTTATCACCTCTGATTATTGATTGTCCGTTCTGTGATAATATCCTGCGTACGAGAGTAACTCGGGTCTGCAAGTCTTTCGCTTCCTGCACAGAGAGAGTATAATTCACGTATCCATTAATACCTCCTTTGAATTGATAAGCAACTTTTAACACTTAGTTAGTCAGCTAGAATGTATTACTTTTTCTCAAATCAGCCAATCTTAACCACAGTTACAATAGAAAACTAGCTCTAAAGAGACGTGGAGAAATACATATAACTTGGATCGACCTATGGTCGATATGTGAAAGCTGGACGCCGTGAAAGAATTTTTTACCACAACACACTAGTTTCTCGCTCTCCGATTGGTCGATTTACCGTGGTAAAAGAGTCCAGACAACGATGCTGACGCCAGCATGTCACGCTTTGCAGCGAAACACAACGAAACTTTCCTGTATATTTCTAAATATTGTGGTAAAAGACAAATTTCCACTGGTTTGCCGTGGTGTGGACTCTTATTTACTCGGCGAAGCGCCTCGTGGGTCCACAACATTTTGACCATGTGATGACGTAAATCGTGAAAATACGAGTCGACACCACGGCAAACCAGTGGAAATTTATTAAGAAGATGACGTTTCAAGCGTTAGCCCTTCGTCTCAGCAAATAGAAACGTAATCTTCACATTCTTTCACGGCTTCTAGCTTTCACACATCGACCATATTTTTTTACTGGACTGTTAGGTTTCCTAATGAAAAGCCAGGTTTTATTACTGGACCATCAGGATAGTTACTGGACACTTAAGTTTTCTACTGGAATACAAGCTTTCCTTTTTACTAGGTTTTTCTACTGTTACCTTCTCTGCGGCTGCGTGTACGAGATCGCGAAGGAACTTCATGACCGACTGGTTTGCTTCTCTGTGTTCGAGTTCCACCGCTGCAATAGCACACTGCACCGCGGGCTCCGCCACGTCACACAGTAGAAACTGCACTGGGAACTGCTGTAGACATCTGTAACGTAAAAGAATGCCCGAGGAATGGTGTTAATGGGGCAACTAAGATGTTTTTCGTTTCATCAAAGGCTATCCTGAACGCAAATGGCAATATTTTTTCAACCGACTTAACGACTCGGCCTAACGGTGTTATTTACATGAGAAGGGGTAGCAAAGGAGGGAAGGAGGGAAGGCGACGGGAGCAAGCACGCAAGTAGTAAAGAAAAAAAGGGGAAAAAAGGAAGGTAAGGTGGTAGAAAGGAAAGAAAGAATGAGCTAGGGAGAAAGAAAGGACAAACTAGAAACAAAACAAACGAAGGAAGGAAGAAGGGGAGGGAGGGAGGGTGAAAGAAGCAAGCACGCAAGCAAAAATACAGAGAAAGAGAGAAAAGTCTGGTGGAAGAAAGGAAGGAAACAAGGAGTTAGGGAGGAAAAACGAACAAACAAAAAAAAAAGAAAAAGAAAAAAGAAGAAAGAAGAAGGAAAAAAAAAGGGGGGGGGGGAGAAAAAAGGAAACGAAGGAAGGAAAGGGAGAAGGCGCTTAGGGCTGGAGGACAAATACGTAAGTATCACCTTGTTAACAGCCGGAACATGTCGTCCACTGTATCTGGGTGTTCGACTAAACCTTTCTCTTTACTGAGCTGTTGAAACGCAATCCCGGAAAATGCCTGAAAGTCGATAACAGTGGACATGGTCAAAATATAAATAAAACGAGGGAGAATGGACGTAGGAAAGGAAATAACAGCCGGGCGGTCCGCACGTACCTGTGTCATTCCAATGAGCCCGGGAACTAGTGTTTCCTCGGTTCCGTATTCATCCACCAGGATACTCCCCAAGTACAAGAAGCACGAATGAGGAACGACGCCATAAACACGAACCATCTGAAAGAGAAGTACAAGAAACAGGAGTGAGGAACGATGGAACGACGCCGTAAATACGAACATCTGAAAGAGAAGTACAAGAAACAGGAGTGAGGAACGATGGAACGATGCCGTAAATACGAACCATCTGAAACAGAAGTACAAGAAACACGAGTGAGAAACGATGGAACGATGTCGTAAACACGAACCATCCGAAACAGCTATGGTAGGATACATAGAATACATAAAGCTAAAAACAGATGAAAACAAAAATGGAGAGGAGGAGAAGAAGAGGATAAAGAAGTAGAAGAGGAGAAGGGAGACTAATAAGACGCATCGGAGGAGGAGAAGTACAGAGGAAGGAAATGTAGTAGAAAGAAAAAAGTTGCAGGAAGAGCGAGCTCTCACCTGAGATACCAGTGGCGATAAAAAATTAATTGCGGATTTTCCTAAGCAGCGAATCGTAAATCTGATGCACCTGGAACAAATAAACAAACAATAAGTTAGGCCCGGCTAAGAATGAAAAACAAGCACAACAACATAACAACAATAAGTCACATGTACATCTTCTCAAACTAGTCGGACTGAAAAAGACTATCACTGACAATCTTAGGGGTCCTCAAAATATTGGATCGCGAATTTTATGCGCGTAAGAGCCCAGGGGTTGAGAAAAAGAACCTGGGGATGAGGGCAGTTAATCGTCACGTGACTTAACGTGATGATTCATACTATCATACTGTAGCTCATCGCACTCGTCACGTGACTTAACGTGATGATTCATACTATCATACTGTAGCTCATAGCACTCGTCACGTGACTTAACGTGATGATTCATACTATCATACTGTAGCTCATCGCACTCGTCACGTGACTTAACGTGATGATTCATACTATCATACTGTAGCTCATAGCACTCGTCACGTGACTTAACGTGATGATTCATACTATCATACTGTAGCTCATCGCACTCGTTGTTTGCTCAAAATTGCGACAAACCTGCAACATCTTTCAATAATCTTGACTTCCATCTTGTACTTGTCACACAAACTTATCAGAATTGGACACAGCTGACAGACAAACAAAAAACATGTCATAAGGTTAGGTAAGGCCACTATCGATCAAAATATATTAATCAATTTACAAAACTTCCATCACCCCAAACGCAAACACACTAAAAAATATTGTTACCTCTTCCACAACAGCGTTAAATGGATGCACCGTTCCATTCTGAGGTTTTGGATTTGCGAACCTGCGATAGGAGACAGGAAGAAAGTTCACTGCAGAGTTCCAGCAGCATAAAATAAACTTTGTCATACAAGCAAACACTTCTCGAGACAAAGACCGACAGACACACAGAATAGCAGACAATCAAAGAAAGACAGACAGTGAAGGAGGCAGAAGCGATAGACACAACGACAGTGAGAGACGGAGATGGGTAGATACTGAAAAACAGAGACAGACACACAGAAAAGCAAAGAGTCAAAGAAAGACAGACAGTTAAGAAGGCAGAAGCGATAAACACAAAGACAGTGAGAAACGGAGATGGGTAGATATTGAGAAACACAAAGTGAAAGGCACACAGGGGAGGAAAGGGAGAAGACAGACAAAAAAAAAAAAAAAAAGCGGAACAAAGGGAGGAGAGAAAAATAAACCATCAAGTCAACTGACCTAAAAACTGCTGCAAGTCTGTCAAGCCACACCGTGGGGTCTGGATAAGACTGACTTGGCGCGGAGAGGATCTGGGGAGATAACGTATGTACGGAGATTGTTTGCTATCAGCTCATGCTGCTGTTGCTGTTGTCGCACTTCATAGCGACTTACATGAAGTGGATACACTCGCGCACGCGCAGTTGAGGTTTAGATATAGACGTGTGAGCAGTAAACGTAAAACGGTTCGATGTCAAGCTAATCCGGTTATCAATTCTCACTACGCCACTCATATATTTTCTTTTGGATGGTTGAGAGAATTAGGTTTCTGACCTGCTTTAGTGCTCCGATTTGTGACGTGCACATGCTTTTGACTCCTTCTGGGAGTCTCTCGTGAGGCAGACTCTCGACAACTTTGCTGACACCTACAAGAGAAGAAAAGTAACAGAAAACGTTGGTCTTATTTCTCAAGGCTGAGCTAATACCTGCTTTGCTTAGATTGTTAATGATCGAAAACAAAACAAAACAAATGAGAACAAGAATAAAGAATAATAATAACAATGACAGCAAAAAACGAACAAATCAACCACTGGAAAAGGCCTATAAAGTTTCGTGAGTAAGAAAGAAACATCGCAGTTTTAGACGGGTTCATTTTTCACTCGCGCATACGATCTTTGACCAGAAAAGGAGGGACTGGCACAGTCTAACAAAAGCATATTTGATGAGAGTTACAAGGGCCCTGTTTCTTTTAAGATCGGTCCCCTTTTTGGGAGTTAAGGGACCATTTTGGCCGGGCTCCCACAGCAACAAACTCTGGATGCATCACTGTTCATGGGGACAAACCAATTTAACTCAGAAAGTCAACTTTAGACGTTGAGTACAAATACGGGGACTAGATTCCAGTCCTCATACCTTTTATTAGCCGAACAGCTGCGTCATTGGAAACTGTTAGCGAATCAACAGCAACAACGACCTGTCAGAGAGGCAACTTTGTCAGAATGCACGCTATTGGCGTATACAGCCTTGACACGAGACCAGCATCCACCTCGTACCCAGTCTCCTCCAACGTTATGGAAAAGAGTGCGCATTCATTTCGCTAAATTCCAGCGTTATTCAAACCAATGGAATGTGTTAAGGCCCGGTCGCACTAGGAAGTTTAGTCGATAATAATTTAGCATCGAGAGCAAATATGACGGCTTCTTCAATGTTTGGTAGCAACTTGCTGACATATATTTTTGGTGACAAGCGCTGTGCTTGCACTTCAAATGATGCAAATGTCAATATTGATGACGTTAAAGTTACAAGTGCGCCCGGAGCCTTACTTTCTTGATTCTTAAAAATTCCCGTGTGCTTCTACTGTATAACTGAACAAAGCACATTGACAAGTTCTTTAATTTTTTTTTCTTAGGCTTCGATCGCACTCGTAACTTTAACGACAGAAATATCGCCATTTTCATCATTTGAAATCCAAACAGCGCTTGTCACCAGAAATGTATGTCAGCAAGTTGTTTCCAAACATTGAAGAAGCCATTGTATTGCTCTCGATGCTGAGACATTATCGACTAAACTTCCTAGCGCGACCGGGACCTTATAAGGCAAATTTTGCAAATAAAAGGAATACGAATTAAATTTGATTCCAGACTGGTACGCGCGCGCTTTGTTGAGTTACGATGCTAGCGACGTAGCCAATCAGATCGCGCGTAGTATCTACTGCACCTTATCGTATAAAGAGTTACGCGTAACCAATCAGATTGTGCGTCATGTTTAGTATCTAACGCACTTCTTATAATGAGCTATAATTATGCGTAACTAATCAATCCGTGCGAGTATTTATTTTAACTTATTATATTATAAACCGTACCTGTGCTAAGACGTCAAAATGCCTCCCCAGCTGTAAATGACACGAGAGACAGAGACTCTCGAGGGACAGCGCCGAAACAGAAGCGAGCTGACGAGTTTGTATGCACACCAGAAAAAACTGAAGAACGGAATCTGAAGAAAGAAAGAAGCATCCAATTCAAATTCAAGCAAGCGATACGGTTTGTTTCAACAAGTTTTATTTGGGCTATTGGGTTAGGGAAGGTTGAGAGACCAAGTTAACGAATTCAGGCTGTGTGCAAAAAATTAACTAACTTTTGATTGAATCTTAAAAGTATAAAATATGAAGTAAATCATTTTCCGTTCCATTTGAGGGGCCAACACCACGGCGCAGAATTCGCGTGTCAGCGGATATTTTTGGAATAAGTAATAACCGAATTTATTGACTATATTTTTTGCATACACAGCTCTCCTTTAAATTCCTTTTCACTTACAATACTCATCTGTGCCATGCCGTTGTGGTTTGCTTTTCTGTTTTGTTTTGTTTTGTTTTGTTTTTTGTTTCTATTTCCTTTTCTTTTTCAAATTCCTGAATTACGACACTCTGTTAACTACATACTCGTCTGCCTCAGGAAACGCATATCCAAATTTTTAACCCTTTCACTCCCAAGCTCAATACAATATTCTTCCAGCCTTGCGAGGAAAAAATGTTTGAGTGATGTAGTGAGAATTGATAGCTTATACCCTGTTCACACCAACTACACCTGTTTAATTAAACCAAGTTTGCAAGACTGCGTTTTCTAAATCCTGTTTTGATTTTGTGTCAATTACACAACATTTTACACCACCTCGCACAGGTTGTTTAGTTGGACTGGTTTTAGACCAGTTTAGTTTTGCCGTGCGTGCATTGCGAACGGCAGACCTAACTAAACAAGTTTTATTAAACACCTTTTAAACAGGTTTAAGCATTGGTGTTAACGAGGTATTAGTCAGTTTTTATCTGAGCAAGCTATCGAAAGCCAAGTTCTCCATACTGTATGAAATATCTCTGTTAGAAACAAAAGGAGAAAATTGAAGTCGATCACTCTTGGAAGTGATAAAGTTTAACGTGCTGGAGGGAATTTTTGGAGTCGGACATTGAATATAAAGGTGAACAGACTCATGACTTACCTAAATGTGCCGGGTGTTTCTCTACCCATCCCGAGAGTTCTCCCACGAGCTGAATGCTGGTTTTGCGAACTCCGATAGGGCAGTCAGCGGGCAGGTTTAACACCGTCGGTAAAAACTGGGCGACGATCTCACTCTCTCTAAAGAAAAAAAGGCAATAAAACAACAAGAAGGAACAGAAAAAAAGGCAATAAAACAACAAGAAGGAACAGAAAAAAAGGCAATAAAACAACAAGAAGGAACAGAAAAAAGGCAATAAAACAACAAGAAGGAACAGAAACAATGTGTGATGATGATGATGATGATGATGATGATGATGATGATGATGATGATGATGATGATGATGATGATGATGATGATGATAGTGATGATGGTGATGATGATGATGATGATGATGATGATGATGATGATGATGATGATGATGATGATGATGATGATGATGATGATGATGATGATGATGATGATGATGATGATGATGATGATGATGATGATGGTGATGATGAAGATGATGATGATGATAATGGTGATGATGATGGTGGTGATGATGATGGTGATGATGATGATGATAATGGTGATGATGATGGTGGTGATGATGGTGATGGTGATGATGACGACGATGATGTTGATAGTGATGTTAATGGAAATAGTTTGTGACTATTAACCATATGACTATGACGATGACAACGCCAGTCAAGAAGCTGGTCACATGACAAGGGAACTTGTTGTACTTACAGTGACACATTCCTTGCTAAATTGGACATGACAAACAGAATGGCCTCCGTCACTTCCCAGGAAATATTACTACCTTGGCTGGACAAGCTCTGGTACATCTGCAAAAAACACAAAGCTTCATCCCTAAACGGAGCTTTCCTGCTCAAACTCAGCTGAAACTGTAGAATCGAACCATAACCACACGCGTTCACGTACACGCACACGAAAAACACAAAGACACACGTAAACCAAGACTCGTGCACACTATGTTACGTCCCACACACACACACAAACGTAGTCAAGAGTAAGAAGTAGTCTTAGGATGACTGTCGAAAAAATCAGTTTGCCAACCTCTCACATAAGCAGGCAAATGATGCGGGCGTTTCTACATACTGCTGATTGATTTATTCTAAGTAAAACTAAGTAAGTAAAACTAAGTAAGTAAAACTAAACAAAACTTAACCAAATTACTTTAACTTTTGGTTAGTTGAAAATGTTGCTTAGAGCTTCTGTGACTTGTTATGGTTTTAGGACAGTCATTCAAAAACCGCTGTACGTAATACTGCAAATACAAACCTGGGCAAAACTATTCGTTGATCCAACGATGAATACGCAATCTTTCACAACGTCGGACACTCGCGCGCGGAATTCTCCGAATTCATTCGAGTCATCCACAATTCCATCCTAGCAAAGATAGAAAAATTACATTAACATAAATGAGTAAGCAACACTACAGCGTCACACAAACGAGAGAAAGAAGAAATGAAAAAGGTGCGGTACTACCCATAATATATTATATTTTCCTTGTTTAATTTAATTTATGTAGAAATAAACTGTGGTTGCTGTTGTTGCTACAGACATCGCAGTGCTTGATGTGGATTTGTCTAAGCTCACGCAAAGCATTCCCAAAACTTTGAAAGGAAATGAAAAATATGCACATTAAATAATATCTTCACATACCATCATAACTGATTTTGTTCGTGAATAATGTTGAGCGGTTTTTCGAGTTTTAGATCTGGTGAACACCGCTATTTGTAGATAAAGAAATAAGTATGCGAGGGATGTTTCAAAATGCGCACACGAGTGCGGATGTTCGGATAATGGCCTGGCTTCCATATGATCGCTTCGATCGCCCAAATCGCCCTGATCACCGGAATCGCTGCGACCGCTCAGAGGTTTCCATATAATCGTCTCGATCGTCCGAGGCGGTTTCCATTACAACTATGTCTATCGCCCCGATCGGCTGAGATTGAACCGGAGCGATCCTTGCGACGGCAATCGCTTTGATCGCCGGAATCGCCGACAACTGTGTTTCCATATAATAGCTTCGATCACCCCGATCGTCCCACTAGTTTTGCGGACGATCGAAGTGATCGAGGCGATCATATGGAAACCAGGCTTAAAATGCGTAAACGGCGTCAAAAATACAGAATATTGCGCGACTGCGCGATTGCAGGTACTGCAGGAAGAAACACAGGAAAGAATCAACAAATAAAGGAAGGGCAAAAAAGGACAGAAACGCAAGAGAGAAGAAGCAAAGAAAGAAAGAAAAAAAAAAAAAAAGAAAAGAAAGAACACTTCAAATAGAGTTAGTAGTACTTACTCTTATACTGTCAGGCTCCATGCGACAATGCACGCACAACGCTTCAAACAAACTCTCAATGTAAGGTTTAAAGAGTGCGGTCTTGTTAACGTTGTCCTCTTTAAACAAAGCCTCTGACAGCCGGTACCAGAAATTGAAGGTAACTTCAGCAACCTATTAACACAGTGACCAGAGACAAAATTCTCCCCTCAATAAACAGTCAACTGTATGTGGTTCAGTAAGGAGAAACTGGAAGTGGATCTTGCTTGGGTTTAACCTGGTCAGATTATCAATATTCTCCTAAGACTACTCATATATTTTGATTAGGGCAGGTTGAGAGAATTAAGTAATCTCTTGCTTGGGTTCAAGTTGGTCAGACTATCAATTCTCCTAACATTACTCATAGGGAGAATTGAGATCTAGATAAGTACCTCATACTGGGGATGTTTCACACATGCCAGCAGTATCGTCAGAATCCGGAGATCTCCAAGACCCTGATGGCCATGAAAAAGCAGCAAGAATGTTAGTATAACCTAATGTAATAAAAAATAGTAACAAATTACTATATAGACACGAGTGTTTTACTGCAAAATATACCGTGCGTAAAATCCATACGAAACTACATCCGAGACCCGAGTGGCGTATTTTCCATATCCTCACTAGTGAGGATATCGTTGGCATCATTTCCCGCTTTTGCACGGTTGTTTGTGCAATTTCTCGTAAAACACTCGTGTCTAATATAATAAAAAGAAATTTACACGGCGGCGCGAAGATATGAATTTTATTTTCGAGTGGTAAAAACAATATTTTACTCACTCGCGAAGCGCTCGTTCGTAAAATATTGTTTTTACCACTCGAAAATAAAATTCATATCTTCGTGCCGCCATGTAATATCCTCTATGTATCATTACAGTACCTTTCCAGGGGTGGTCACTATAACATTGAGGTACGACTCCCCCATCTCAGTAAAAACTCGACACAAGTTCAGTGATCTACAAAGAAAACAAGATGAAAATATGTTAAGCACAAAGGCAGCTTTACTGTATACCTGGGCCCAGTGTTCAAAGCTGGATCAACCAAATTCTTTTTCTTGATTTCATGGCCAATAACCTACAAAGTTTTGATAAAGACCAGCTATAAACCAAGCTCATTACATGTACTTCAAATGTCAAGGAAGGCTAAGTAAAGATAGCAAACTTTAGACCTAATCCAGGATTAGCTTAATCGTTAGCTTTGAACAACAAGTACTTGGGGATTAAAGGGTTGTTCCAGCTAAGAGGAAATCCCACCTGTCAAAGTCTTCATCGTTCATCGCAGTTTCATAAGCTGGTGGTAGTGTCATGACATATTTGAACAAAGTCTCTGCTAGGGCCAGTTGAGCATTTAAATGCTGGGAAGAAAAACAAGACAGAGAAATCCAGATAGAGTCGTTTTTGGATGACTGTTGAAAACCAAAACCAAAGTAATCACACAGGCCAATCACAGAGACTGAGAGAAAACAGTTCAGCCAATCAGAAGCCAAAGTAATTCACGTTTGGTCTTGCGTTTGGTTTTACTTTCCAATCAGCAATGCGAGTACATGCCATCTCTTGCGTGAGAAGTGTTTGGTTTTGGTTTTGTTCCTGATTGGTTGAGAATGCTGCCAAACTTGTGTGGACCAATCAGAAAGCGTAGCAAACGCAAAACCAAAGCAATCACACGATTACTTTCGACAGTCATCCGAAAACAGCTCTAAAGAACTTACAGTACTTACATTGTATAGTTTTAGTTTACAAGACAGACCTTATTGATAACTACATGTACATACAGTAGAATCAGGACTGCTATCCCAAACTCGGTTATCTTGAAGTCTGTGCTACTTCAAACAGAATTTGATTTTCCCTTGAAAACAAATTTGATAGAAATTCCCCTTGGTAGAACCCGCTATCTCTAACTATTCCTCCATTCTCTTAAGAGTTCAAGATATTGAGGTTTAAGGTTTTACTGTAGTTTGCAGTTGTAGCTACAGCATACTTCCAAATTTCTACACTCAGTTTTAAAGCTATGACTAAACAGATTTCTTATCAGACTGTTCTGAGTAATACCAACATCTTTTCAACCTACTGACAGCACCACCTTTTTGGAGATAACTTTCTAAGACTCGGGCAACAAGTCTGTTCTGAGTCAACACAGAAATTCAATCATTGAGAAGCTAATTCAGGAACAATCAACTCACCTATCTACCATTAGTAGAAACATTTTTACAAGTTAATCTCATTGCATGCCGGGCGTCACAAAGCTAAACTCACCTCAGAGGTATACAAAGCATTACAAATGAAGTCTGCGGCAGCTTCGTGTAGGGTGTCACTTGCATCAGGTCTACGCTAAAAAAGCAGGCATACAGCAGCTTCAATATAATTATGTGACTCTGTTGAGTAGATCTTTCTAGAAAATTGCTACCAAATACTTACCAAATCATGAAAAGCAACTTGAAGAAGCTTGCTGTTCGCAATCTCTGCTGGCGGAAAGGCACCAAGCAGAATCCAGCTTCCAGCACAACGTAGCATCTAAGGATCAAATTGAACACAAAATAAATACATGTATCTGATGTTATACTGTACAGTGTAAACGATAACCAGAAGGAGAATAGAGATGAGAGTTTAGACCTTCATTACCATAATAATAGCTTATAAATATAAAGCTTGGCCAAAGACAAAAGTAAGGCCCGTTTCAAACGTCGCGCCAATGCCCTGCCGAACTCAATGCAAATTAGTTCAAAAAAAGGATTTTGCTCATTTGCATTGAGTTCGGCACGGCAGTGGCATGACGTTTGAAACGGGCCTAAGACACACAACTGGAAGGAGCATAGAAAAAACAGTCAATGCATGCATTTTCAGACTTTGAGATCCATGAACCAAAATGTCACGAGACGTTGCTACTTTTAAAATATTGTAATTTTTCTAGGGTTTTGTATGGCGGAACTGACTTGACGGGCAACCTTGCCCATCCTCTAACAAAACTTCTGAAAGTCACAGTTTTGAAAATAGTGGTGCTTTGTAGTGTAAAACTCTGAACATTTGTGAATTAACTAAGCTGGCTATGCTATTTCCATGTCTTATATTTATGTTTGGACAAGTTTTTTATGCTGTGATAAAGGTTTATAGGAGAGAGGGGAGGGAGGAAAGAGAAGACTAAAAAGGAGGAGGAAGGGAGAAAATAGACTGAAAAGGGAAGAGGGGAGGGGACAGAAAACAATATTACAGTAAAAAAGGAAGGGAGAAGAGAAGTGAAGCAAGGAAAAAAAACAGAGAAAGAGTTTAGTTGGATTATTAGATCTTTTATGGTCTTTTCTTACCATTACTCTGATACTTGCATTATTTGAGCATTTCTCCAGACAAACATTCTACAAGAGTAAAAAAGATAGATACAGTACTGTAAGTACACATAGAGCACTTTTAGGATGACTATTAAACACCAAAACCAAAGTAATCACAGAGCCAATTGATGAGGCGAGCAAAAACATGTCCGGCCAATCAGAAGTACAAGCAAAACCAAGCCCAAGTGATTGTAATATTGGTTTTACTAACCAATCAGCAGCGCAAGAACACTCCATCATCACTTGCTTTCAGGTGCTTGCATGCGAATATCACAACCAGGTTTTGTTTTTGCTTTTGATTGGCCAATAGTGTTGCTAAATTTGTTAGGACCAATCAGAAAAGCATAGCAAATGCAAAACCAAAGAAATCACAAGATTACTTTTAATAGTCATTTGAAAACAGCTTCAATTCATAATCCAAGTTTAAAATTGCATCCATTGGATAACAACCATTTTCAGATGAGTTTCAAATGCAATAATGTGTGATTGCATTGGTTTTGCATTGGCCACACTTTTGGATTGGTCCAAACAAGTTTAGTAGCATTCCAGGCCAATTAGCAACAAAAGAAAAAGCTATTAGCTTGCTCAGATGAAAAATGGTTGAACTACAAAAATCATACCAAGTCACTTTTCTCACTGCATCACTCACACACTGTTTCTTCTCAAAGGGATGGGAGAACCTGTATTATGAATATTGCCAATCACTAACCAGTATTTGAAGGACCACAGGGGCCGATGCAGTGAGCTCTTCTGTCACCTTACGCCGTCTGTTGGCACCAACTCGCAAATGATGGCTGTCAACCTGGAAGAGAATTTCATCTTATATTCTAATGTATACTGCATTTTGAAATTTATTGTAATACAATAAAAGAGTCACTATTTTCAACATACCTCCTCTGGTAGCACCACCAACAATTCCAGTAGCACAGGTAAACCGTTCAGCTTATTTCCAAACCTGAACAACCAAATGTGAGTAAAGTCTTTCAAAAGAGTGCCATGGATTTGCCAATAAACTCCAAACACTGTAACTCATGATATTTTTAACCCTTTCACTCCCAAGCTCAAAATACAAATTCTCCAAAATGTACCATAAGAGTGTAAAAATGTATGAGTGATAAGATGAGAATTTATGTTTTAATCAACTGTCTTTTGAGCATGGTATCAAATGCCAAATTCTCCATACTGTATGATATATCTCTGGTGGGAGACTGAGAAGAGAAAATTGAAGTTGATCACTCTCGGGAGTGAAAGGGTTAAGTGGGGTGAGATGCCTTGTTTAGGTGAGGTATGGATTCCAAAAGTCACAAAAGTCAAGATCAAAGTGGAAACAATAATTTTGCATGATGTGCCTGCCCATCTCCGAGAAAAAATCCAAATTACAGTAATGGTAGCAAAACCCAGGCACTGGGTTATGTGCAAAATGATTACAATCCTACCTCTGTGCAAAATCATTCACCACATTAGTCCACTGCGGCATTTGAACAGCAAGGTCAGCAAGTGCAAGGCATAGCTGTAGACAAAAAAATATGCCACACAACATGTCAACATACTGTAAGAGACACATAACATTCTTTCAAATACATGACTAGCATAACAACAACAACAACAACAATAATAATAATAATATTAATAATAATAATAATAATAATAATAATAATAATAATAATAATAATAATAATAATAATAATAATAATAATATTGGGACACAGTCAGTGCACAATAAAATTGGAAACTTTGAACAAGCTGGAGTAGCAATGCTAAAGCCAAAGGTCTTTCGACTAAAGTTATTCATTTGTTCATTCATGTTACAAACTAATCTTTGACTAAATAATTTATTGCAAAAACATTAAAAATATTTATACTTTATAATCATTAAATTCAACTCACTTGAGTCAGGATGGCATGAGAAAGACCATGAAGTGTGGACAGATGATTGATAAGAGAGTCCTTCAAAGACTGAAAGGTAAGGAAGAAACACTGGTCAGAGGCAAGCTGTTGACTCCATGTATATGGACCCTTTTCACTGAATGTTATAGTAGACCATGTTGGAGGTCAGAACAAAAGAATTTGGTAGTGAGAGCCCCCACTGTATTCTCATGCAAAAAGGTATTTTTACCACAACACACTAGTTTCTCGCTCTCTGATTGGTCGATTTACCGTGGTAAATAAGAGTCCAGACAACGATGCTGACGCCAGCATGTCACGTAAGAACTAGAAATAAACTGTATCAGTGTGATGGCTGGGAGAATTGCCTTGTGAGCTCAGGAGTGAGGGAAAAACAGCCACTTACCTCATACTGAACTACTTGAAGCTCATGAAAGTAATACTGGATCTGTGTGATACAAGAATAAAAGTAAACAAACTTGAAAAACTCTACCCCCCACCCCACAGGCATTTGACTCGAGTTTGTACCTTGACAAAATGTTGGTCAGCAGTCACAAAGTAAATGATTTTGTCGTTTGTTCCTTCGTGCACGTCTTGGCGCTCTTGTTGGCAACGGCTATGTGAAGCTTTATTCGGAACTGCACTGGTTGTGGTGATTGTTCACTTTCCACCGACTGAAATCTGTTTTTCGTTGTCTGACAATGTATCCAGTAACTGTCCTTTCCATGAAAAGAGTGTTTTTTGTAGGCAGTGGAGCCCAACGAGAGGAGTAATTGACCTTGTTGTTTTGCCCGCATGGTGGGGCATTTGACCTATGTTTTTCAAAACGTTTTTCCGTGGTGGGGAAGGGGGGTGGGCTCATACATAACTAGTAACAGTTGTATGAGTTTGGGTAACAGCTACTTGTAGGGCCCACAGTAGGTTTATAGCTATTGTCTGTTTGAATTACATCAACCATTGGTGGTTGTAAAGGGCAGTGCTTATGCATCAGTCCAGCTGTTACCATTCCCCCCCACCCAGAATACCTCGGAGATCTGTCAGGTCCTGTGTCCCAGGGGTAGGAAATTTGTACAGCAACGTGTTACCCCGGGGGTGGGGGCAGGGAATGGTTGATTGTAAAAAGAAAAGAAAAGCTCGTCTAAATCAGGTAGCACTTCCACTGACTAGTGCATTTGCAGAAATGAAAAAATATATTTCAAAGTGAAGAGGTGTAACTCAAAATGAACATAGGAACCGACACGGCATAGTGTTCGAACTCCAAGGCAAGTCATCACTTCGACAACTGATCGTAAATGTGGCCAAACTCCCGTTTCTTTTGCCCGGAGGACAGGGAATTTGTAATTTCTGGTGGCCTGGGGGCAGGGAATTTGCAGTTGCACAATTTATTTTTAAACAAATCCCTGGGGGTCGGCCGGGGGAATGGTAACAGCTGGAATTGATCGGTGCATTACTGTACCTTAGTCCTCATGGTCTGTGCTGCAAAATAGCTGGCTTCCAAGCTGACATTTAACCTCAGCAAATGATCTGCAATCTCCCAGGCATGGACCTACAACCAAGCAAATGAACAAAACTGGTCAATATAGCCAATAGAAGTAATGAAGATCAAAATATGACAAGCAGATGCTCAAGAGAATAGCAACAGCTAACATTCTTCACATTCCATTGCTTGAATCAGACACTTTTAGTATTTTCCTTAATGATGAAAAATGTTTTGAAAAAAAACAACCCACATGAGCTGAGGTAAAGAATATTAGAGTAACACGATTCTTCCTCTGCATAATATTTCGTATTCTTCTTGCGACAGCAATTTTCAAAATGGCGGCCATGTCTGTTTATGAGTGGTGTATGCTCTTATATTTGTTCTCTTACTAGGATTAAACCGTCATACGACACCCTGATTCCTGTGAATCTCCTAACTAAGGCACAAATAGCCTTTCCAGAATCTGATTAAATACGTGGAAACTTCAACACATGTGCGATGAAAGACTCCACGAGACTCTAATTTTGTAATCATTTCCCACATCGAACTTGCAGAGTACATCTACTCCAAACCCAAGCTTTTACAAGTTTTTCGAAAGCAAAATCAGTGCTCACAACATAAGTGGGCATGGTAAAGAGTATATACGCCAAATGCGCAAGTAATATAGAATTTCCGGTCATCGTTTCGCTGCCCTGTCATATGAAAACCAGACACCACTCACCGAACGTTGCAAATGTCCCAGCCATTCTGACGCTTTCTCCTTGCTACTCGGATCTGAGCTACCGCCGTACAAAGTATTTATCACTTCTTGGACCTGCTCGATCGTTGGTTTGCTCATTCTTGGCTTATTTTAGTTTATCTGCGAGTCACCTCATATTGTTCCCACTTACTTCAAACATGGCGCCGGCTCGTGTCACAGAGAGGGGACTGAAAACTAGACCTTTCGCAATCCTGTCGGAGAACAATCGGAGAGCAATCGGCAGATCATTCATGTACATTTCGCGCGCTTTTCGAGTTTGTTTCGCTTCACGAAAGATGCCGTCCAACGTGGAAATCAAAGCGAAGGTTCGAGACTTTGAAAAGCTTAAGTCAAAAGCAAAAGAACTCAGCCAGAGTGAAGGTTTGTGAATATTTGAATGCACTGTCTGTGAATAACGGAATCAAGAAGGACGAGCGAGCGATCGATCAAGAGCGCATTAATACACACTTGTGTTTGACCTTCAGGGACAATAATAGAGCAAACAGATACATTTTACAATGTACCTCAAGGACGACTGAAGGTTAGTTCAATTCTGATGTCCTCCTCCGTGCGGCTACCCTGGATACCAGAGGTTATTTTTCCCTCTCGCGTGTTCGGCTAGCATCCAAAAGTAAAATATCTTACATATATAGAGGATTTTAGAGGATTTTTATATAGAGGATTTTTGAGATATTTTATAGCGCATTTGCACTTATATCTTTAATTTATGAACTGCACTCCTGCACTTCTGCACCGCACTATATAATATATATCCCAGAAATTTTAGAGGAAGCTCAAATGATATAAGCCTCCGGCTTCTTTTTTGAGCTCCCTCACCACACAATAATACAAAGAAAAAAATATATATCAATATACGTATATGTATATATTAATTTAGTAATATAACTGTGTGTGGAAACAAAATAAAATAAATAAATAAATAAAAAAAGGATATTACACGGCGACGCGAAGATTTTCGAGTGGTAAAAATAATATTTTACGAACGAGCGCTTCGCGAGTTTTTACCACAAGAAAATAAAATCCATATCTTCAAGCCGCCGTATAATTTTCTTTTTATTATATTAGACACGATTGTTTTACGAGAAATTGCACAAACAACCATGCAAAAGCGAGAAATGATGCCAAGCAACGATTATCCTCACAGTGAGGATATGAAAAATACGCCACTTTGGTCCCGGATGTAGTTTCATATGGATTTTACGCACGGTATATTTTCCAGTAAAACACTCGTGTCTATATAATAAGTTGTGATACCCTAGCCCTCTGCTGTTGGATTTTTCATCAATCGATCATTGTGTTTCACAAACATTTTGTTTATCTACCTACCATCACTATAAATTTCGCATTTTAATTTTTTTAGCCTACAGCCGTCTCCCGTCGGGCAGGTTTAAAAAAAATAACAATAAATTAAATTTGAATTAAAAGTTAATTGTTTCTGCCGTCTAGAAGCCATTTAAGCCGCTGGTTTTGGCCGTACACTTGTATATCTCTTCGTGCATGTTTAAGGGTTACATTGATACATACATGTACAAAACAAATGTACAAATGAAAGGGAAATATTATTTTATTTTATTTTATTTTATTTTTATTTTTGTTTCCACATGCAGTTATATTACTAAATTAATATATACATATACATATTGATATTTTTTTCTTTGTATTATTGTGTGGAGGGAGCTTTCGATGGCTAAAGAATTAAATATTTTTGGGCCTTGGTAATAAATGGAGAATTGTCTGATATTAGTTCTGCAAAAAGGAAGGTGGAACAAGCTGGCATTTCTTGTGCTGTGATTATGAGTTTCATTACAAAGTGAAAAATAATTATCAAAGCACTGGGGTAGTAACTGATTCTTAAACAAAAACATAAATTGACCGACTTGAAATGTATATATTTGTTTGAGTTTAAGGATGTTTGATTGTTTAAAAATTGGGTCTGTGTGAGCTAGATAACCTTCCTTGTTGGCAATTCGCACTATGCGCTTCTGAAGTATATTTAAATGATGGAGATTAAAAGGGTAGGTAGATCCCCACACTAATATGCAATAGTAGAAGTAAGGGTTAGAAGTAAGGGTAGACTGAAGAATAATATAAGGAGCAAAGCGAGGACTTAGAAAGGAAAAAAACTTGATTTATATAATATTCCTATAGCCTTTGAAACTTTAGAAGCAATGTGGGGTTTCCATGTTACATGTTCGTCTATTATAACACCCAGAAAACAGTTTCAGCAACCTTCTTGATAGAAATGCTGTTTATAAAGACTGGAACATCAAGTGTTTCCCTTTTCTGTCTTGGTTTAAAAATCATATAATTAGATTTCTTAATATTCAGTGATAGTTTATAATTCAACACAATAGTTAAATAACACAGGAATACTAAGCTGTTGCAATCCTTCCAATATGAATGTAGTTGAGGTGTCTGAAAGACCAGCCTGCACAACTGATTTATTATGAAAGAGCTGATCAGAGTGGTCCCAAGCTGTCTGATTACTTCACTGCATATACCGACACTCCACAGGATCTGGATGAAGTTCTCTCAAGAGCTCTGGCAACCAAGGGTATGATGAACAATGAGATGTTTTGAGTAGTAGAGTCACTGTGTATGTGTAGATCATCTACCATTATCTATTCCATTTATTTTTTTGTCCATTCCTTCCATCCGTCATCCATTCCATCCATCATCCATTCCTTTATTTATGTACATGTATAATACATTATTCACCATGGAAAAATTTGTCCAAGGTACATTCCAGAATTGATAATTTGTTCCAAATCTTCAGGGGTAGTTAAAAAGAAGCGCATTCTTTTTATGGTTGGTCAAACCAGAGTGCATTGTGATGAGGTGGAGGGTCTGGGACAGTTTATGGAGTTGGAGGTGAGTGTAAAGTGTTGCTAACCCTTTAACTCCCAAGCTCAAAATACAGATTCTCCTAACCTTTTAAGAAGGAACTGTATGAGCGAGGTAGTAACAATTGATAGTTTAATCAGCTTTCATCTGAAGGTATCAAAAGCCAAGTTCTCTTTTCTGTATATACTTCTGGTGAGAAACTGAAGGAGAAAATTGAAGTTGGTACCACTTGGGAGTGAAAGGGTTAAAATAGAAGGTTAATATGACGTGTTATCAGCGAGGGGATTAATATCAAATCTAGATACCAGGGCTGCCAGCTGAATGTGTTATTATCTATGTGAGGAGACTGTCCAAAAGGGGTCCTTTTTTAAGCCTCAGGTATAAGAAAGTGTATAGAAGAATAATGCAGTTTAGTTTTATACAGGGTCAGTATAAGAATTAGGCTGGGCTGGGGAAAATTGCATCAACATTTTATATGTTTCAAAACCATGGTTAATTTCTCAAGAAGCAAAGTCCAGACAAAGACAAATGTCAGCTTTCAGGAACTAGTATTCAATCCACAGCATGGTGTTGCTTGGAGATACAGATTGAGTCATTATACTCATACCTGTAGGTTGGCCTTAGAGAAGGGCAGACAACAGACGAGGGTCAGGCCATTGCTGATGACTTAATGAAGAAACTTGAGGTGCATGAGGAAGACCTTATCACTTGTGCATATATGGATTTGATTAATGCCAAAGGATCTTAGCTGTATTGCCCATTTTATTAATATACTGTATACCAAATGAACAATGGCAATTCTTGTAGGAAAAAGAACAATTTCACAGTCCTATTCCACTCATTTGTGTGTAAATCAAAGTGTAATTGCACTTTTAAAAAGCAATGCGTAGTTTTCATGTAGTTACTAAAGTAACTTTGAATAAATGTAGATATAAATATTTTTCTTTGTTTTGATTTTTAACCGCTATAAAACTATTGTAGCTACAAACTATAAAAGTCGAAAACTTAAAAACTATAAAAGTCAAAAAAAAAAAAAAAAAAAAATCGGAAACCAGTAAAGTCGAAAAGTCGGGAGAAAAAATGGAGCAGGAAAATTAATAACCGGGCTTCGTACTGCCTTGTTGTTTATACTCGGGCTTGTGTCTAATAATATTATTGGAAGCAGATTTCAAGTTGGGCGGACAATAGTCGCCTACGATCGTAGTCGTCTCTCTCTCAATAGGAAAATAACCGCAATTCTCAACAAAGTGCGAAAAATTGAACACAAAAGAACTCAGCTGGAAATCATTCAACTGCTTGGCAACGGGAGACGCCACGTGGCTTAGCAACCTAGCAACCCGCGTTCTCAAAACAATTTTTGATCGTGACCGTTCATGAAGTGAGCAATCAACATCCAAGCAATAGGGAAGGTTATAGATGCATTTATAGCAGAAGAACTGTTGTGTTTTTGAGCCATGGCCAAAGTAATTGTGTCCCCCGCGGTTCATAATTTCGCCGACGTTCTTCCATCCTCTCGAGCTGCTTCGATGACCCCCAGACCAGCTTCTAGAAGGTCTTCCGACAGACCGATGTCTTCCAGGGGTTCGTTTCGCGCGGGAACTGAACTTTCCTTCACTCCACGCAGTCAGAAGATGCCAAGGTCATCGACGATTGCTGTAATTACGCCTGGACGGAAGAGCTTTTCCATTTTGTCCGTATCGAGTGTTGGTAAGTTTTGTTTACAACTGATATATTCTGTTCCCGATATATTCCATTCACACACCATTGGTGAATTCGTTGATCTTTTGCCCATACTACATGCCGTTTAAAAATATTTCATATGAAGAATGGTGGCTGTGTTTCTTCGATTGTGATTTTGAGGTCAATGTTCTTTTTTTTTAACTAATTAATAGATATAATTAGTTCCTTGTGTTCTTTGCAACACGCTGTAAATGTCTATACTCGCGCGTGGTTCTTCACTGATCGTTTTAAAATGTTCCAAGAGCTTGTGCATCCCAACACTATTTTTCTATGAAGCGTAGGAGAGTTTTTATTTGTATTTTTTTCGTAGGTTCGCCTGATCCCAAGCGGAGTTTTGCCGACGTGGAATTTCAGATACGGGAAAAAATCCAAAGGAATCAATCAGAAATAAGACAGGTAAGCGTTTAATATGTGCGTTAAATGAAAGTGTGAAATGATCTTCTGTTGTGAAAAAAAGTCCAGTTGCCCGTGTGTACGTGTTCTAATTCCAAAGCAAGTTTACTATATATATTGGGTTTCATGTTTAGGTGGTTAATTATTAACCCATATAACGGAACATTATCGAGGGCGGGGTGGGTGAAGTTTTTATAATCTCAAGAAATGAGCATCCCCCTGGTTGAATAATTATCTTTTTTAACAAATAGCATAAATCATCTATCTACTACAATCATTCAGGAATACAGGACATAATAATTCTCATCTTTTGTTTGTATTGCCAGGCTTTCCAATCATTTGATGCTGAAAAGAATCTAACAGTCACACAGAGTGAATTTCGTCGGGTGTTGGAGAGCTTTTGCGTCGCCCTGACACAGGAACAGTTTCATGAACTGTTGAACAAGGTATGTATATATGCAAGGCAATCTACTGTATGATATTATCTATAAAATATCAGTATTGCAATGACGACAGTGTCCAAGTTTGTTATGTGACCAAGTATATATAAAAACAGCATCACAGTTTATTTATATTAAGTCTCCAACTCTCAGATTATGTTACTCATATATACTTTTATATTCGTCTTGCACTTTTATGGTAATGTTTTTTGTTGCACTTGTGAAATATTTCATCAGACAGTATGGTCACCACACTGTAGGTTCTAATGGGTCAAATAAGTCTTTTATGCTAACACACAGATAGATGCTCCTGCACTACATTATGTTCATCTTCCCTCTGCATATGAAGTAAATGCATGTATGTAGAGCATCAGCATACGATTATTAAAGGATTTATGCAAATTAAATTGTTAACTTGTCTACATATGAATTAATTCCTCCTCCAGGTTGGCACCAATACAGATGGCACTGTATCTTATGTCAAATTCTTAGAAAGATTCCAACAGCGAGGTGGGAGTCCCGACAGACTCAAGTGGATGACTGGTTTGCACAAGTGGGTGAAATTTATTAAGGTTGTGAATATTTAAGGGTTTGGAATCCAGCCTAATTTTCCTGATGCTAAATGTTGTGCTGGTTATATTCCTTGAAGGTTCAATCAGACAAAGCCTCCTACAGATATGGCTTTTGACGAGGTGGAGAAGCAACTTAAGACAAAGGTACAACTTCTATATTCTATTCACTCCCTCCCACATCTCACTTCAGATTGAAGAAACATACTTTATTAACCCTTTCAATCTCTCACTAGAAATATGTTATATATGTTCAACTTGGCATTTAATACCTTGCTCTGATACAAATTCTTTTTTCCCTGTTAATACATAATGTATATATTTTTTGTGGATAGGAGAATTTGTGAGTGAAAAGAGCTTGTGTGGGAGTGAAGGAGACGCTTTTTATGGTATATTTATTCATCTACAATAAATGACTCTTTATTTTCTTAGATGCCATTCCCTTTACCAGTATTACTTGTATCCTCTCCTCTCATACAGCAGATTGGTTCTCCAGGTCTGACATTTCCATTCAAGAAGTTTTGGTCTTTAAGCTCACTTTTTTTACCTTATTCTTTTCTACAAGATTTCAGGTCAGTTTCATGGTGTTTTGAAAGCCATGCGGCTCTTCGACTACAACAGAGATGGACACATTCAGAGACATGAACTCAGGAGAGTCCTGGAGAACTTTTGCTTTCGTCTGACTGATGAACAGTTTGACAAGTAAGATGATATCAGTACTTCGAAAATGTTTGAGTATACAGTGCTGCATTTTTTTTTTTCAAACAAAGCTTTAAAACTTAGACCTGTTTATATCTCTGAATTAAAGTTTAGACTCCGTAAACCAGGGTGCCGATTTAAGTAAAAAGACCATGGCCGTGTTTAGCCATGTTGTGATAAGCACGCATTATTGATTTAATCTTGTTTAGACTAGGACTTTCTTAACTGCAAATAAACAAAATAAATAATTTATTATCAATTTGCTTTTTTGTCCATATTTTCTTGGATTTCCTACAACTCAATATTATTATTACTTCTCAAGGATGTGGTTCAAGTATGACATGACACGTAATGGTCATACTCTACAATACATGGACTTTCTCAAGAGACTCGGTGTAGAGGCACAGCACAAGGAGTCACGCAGGCCACCCAGCAGTCGAGGAAGTCATGGTAAAAATACGGACTCTTCAAAGTTTTTGTTTGCTAGATAATCCATAGCTAAATTTGGTTCCCAACGTAAAAGAAGAAACGAATCAAAAGGAATTAATCTTCTCCTCGAACGAGTCAGATGGAGTTGGATCGCTATTCATCTTTGGACTTTTGGTCCCCCCAAAATGCCAGACCAATGAATAGCAATCCATTTTCATCACTGTGAAAATTATATATTACCATGCACGTTTCTGATGAAAATGTTTTACTTGTAGTAAGTATTGTAAAGAAGTCAAGTTTTATGAAATACTGTTTTCTTTCTGTTTCAGCTCAGCCCAGGGAAGGTCAGCAGGGAGTGAAGTTTGCTGCAGTAAACAATCGACCTCGCAGCTCCAATCGAGGAGGGAACGGAAATCCTCAAGTGGTCACTTTGAGAGATTTGGAGCAAAAATTAAGGGGCAAGGTGAGAGAATGGAAATGATCAACCTTGATCGAGCAATAACAACACAACTAGTAATGTCCTTTCTTCCGACCTTTTTTTTTTTCAATCTCTAAGTTCTCTATTACCTTCTAGATGGTTGAGAATTACAGCGACATCAAGCGTGCCTTCGTCGCATTTGATAGACGAGGTGATGGATTCGTGACACTTGATGAGCTCAAAAGAGTTCTTACGAACTTCGCTTTTCCCATGTCAGACAAGCTGTTTGAAGCACTCATGGAAAGGTACGAGGAAACTATCATTCATACAACTATTTTGTTTTGCATGTTTGATGTTATTTGCAAACTTAAAGTGTCAAAGCACAGAAGCGTTTTTTTAAACATTAGATCGTCTTTTTTACAGGTGTGGAATTAAAGCAAACCACAAGCTGGCATATGAACACTTTTTGGAAAAATTCCAGTCTCCCAGAACGGAAGGCAATGGGCAAACAATCCCCATAAAACCAAATCACAAGTAAGTAACTTCGAAATGTTACAAGTTGCCGGTGACGCTCTCAGTCCCAAAACTTCAGTGTTAGCATAAAATCAGAGCCTGTTTTTTGAGAATCACCTGAGAGAGACAGAGAGCTGACAGAAAGACAGAACTGGGAATGTGTGGAAGAGAGTTTGAGTTGAGTTGACATGGGCTTAATAGAGAAGGAGTCCGAGAGAGTTAATAAGTGTCCTTTTTTACACTAATGACGTCTTTAACGCCATTTGAGCCCCCGTTCCTTTCCCTCCCCCGCGTCCCATCCCAAATCGGGAGAGCGGGTCGCAGTCCAAGCCAGAGTAAGACAAATACAATTCAGCAGCTCAGAAATGTGTTATAATGATAAAATTTTTAACATTATAGGCTCTCTTTCATGTAATATTATTCTTCTCAGGTTTAACCCGATTCGTCAGGCTGAAGGTGCACCATCAACAGAAGATATCCTGAAACTATTGCACTCAAAAATTATCAACAGCTTCTCTTCCATCAAAGAAGCATTCCTCGTCTTTGATGATGTAAGTACATATTGAGTTAGATGCCCAAACATCATTGCATCCACTTCTTGAAATATTACCTTGTTCTCAGAATTCCCCCTCAGGTTGGATCAGGTCGTGAGATGCTGTGCTTTTGTATTAGGCCCAGCAAATTTGGCAGCATTCTTGGCCAACCAAGAAGAAAAGCAAAACATGGTGGCATCGTGGCATGAAATTTTCGCGCGAGTTTTAAATTTCGCTCGTTGCCGATTTTGTTTTTTTCGCGGAAACAAATTTTTGCAAATTTGGATTTCGGACTTTTCTGACGTGAGTTTCTTTTTACGGGATCGAATTTTTGTGGATTGTCGGGAAATTCGCGAAAATTTCATTTCACGCGGTAGCTCATTGCTGACGAGCTCAGTCCTGTTTCAAGCGTCGAACCTAACATGCGTCGAATACAATACAAATGAGCAAAAGTGATTATTTCAGCTATGACGTTTATACTCTATGGATAGACGCATGTGAAGTTGGACGTTTGAAGTAGGCCTTAGTTCTTAACCCGCGAGAGAGACATCTGAAGAATTGAGCATGCACGCAATGAGAGACATCTGCTTTTTCAGGCCGCCTGCATGCATTTCCTCGCACTACTGATTGGTTCCGTCTTCAAAGCAAAACCAATCGCAAATTACGTGTTTCGTACCGCTTTTGCAATTGGCGCTGTAATTTCTTTGGTTTTAGTTTCAAAAGTCGTCAATAAACCCACTCTAATATAAAGAACTTTAAACTTTTCAGAACAAAGATGGCAGAGTGACCAAACGAGACTTTAGACGAGTGTTGGAGAGTTTCTGCTTCAGGATGAACAAAACGCAGGTGCAGGAGCTGATGTCCAAGATCGATCCTTACAACAAGGGATACATCTCCTACTTGGACTTTCTGGACAAATTTGAGTCCAGGGAAACTGATGTAAGTCTGTTAGAGAAAAGCTATCACAGTAAAAGGCAAATAGAGCGGCTTTCGAATGACTGTGGAAAACCAAAACCAAGTAAGCTATATGCATCGCTAATCACAGAGTTCGGATGAAACACTTTCAAACAACAAGGAGCGAAATTGAGTTGCCAGTTGGCAGTGCGAGGAAACGCCGTCGCCAGTACTGATGGACTTGCGTGAGAAGATCGCAATCAGATTTTACATTTTCTCCTGATTAGTCCGAAAACAGCTTTGGTATAGTCCTACGCACGATTTGATTTGTTACAAACTACGAGTATTGTAATGCAACATCGTGCCGACGTGTTGCCCACAGAGACAGGGCTTGAACACAGGTGTAGTGGTAGACTGTATACACTAACAGGGAACTCTAGCCGTGAACGTAACACTCGATCTTCTAGTCAGGGCGAATTTTCCTGCGTATCTAGTTATCTAGAAAGGAGAAAGTCTACTATAGAAGGAACAATCGGCACATAACGAACGTTTCTTGCAAGTGCGATGTCAAATTTTGCCAGCTCTGGGACTCGGCCAGCGATTTTTTTGAGCCTTGCAGTCAGTTCGTTTATTTGTGGAAAATTAGTGTATTTACTTGGGGCCAATTCAATAAAACATTTACAAGTGTATTTTACAAGTTGGGCCAATTTCCCCACACGTTAAAAACACACTTTAATCCAGTACCATAATCACGTCAGTTCCAGTGATCCAGTGAGACCTTTATCTGTAATGTTTTGCAAACTTTTGTCCGGTTTCAAAATACACGTGTAAATGTTTACTGGTTTGGCCCCTGGTTTGCAGGGAAATACTAAATGCGATTTCATAATTCCACAGGCTGCACATCCTTGGCTATACTCTGACAGTTCACCCAAGAGTTTGTCTCCTCCTGCTATCATGGCCTGGTCCACAGTAAGTCAAGAAAGCCATACTCAGTTTCAGCGCTTGAACGACAATACGGTCGTTTTATACGAAATTTATGGGGGTCTAAATCAATCACGAAGCTCGAATTTTACAGAAAAATGAAATTTGAAACTTTGGACTATCCTGAACGGCCTCTAGAACGACGGCTAGCCACTGTTTAGGAAAAAAGGAGTGTCGTGAGGTGGTTGAGCCGTTGTAACGAGGGCGACTTCGTTGTCCGACGCAAACAAGGAGTTACAAGTTTGTAGATTTTGGTCCTCTGTGCTGCGGCTCCGGCATATGAGAGTTTAAAGAGAACATTCACCCTCTCTTTGGCCTGAGTCTTTTTTTTTTTTTTTTTTTTTTTTGCCATAATTTTCGTTTGAGTATATTTTCCCTTATTTTGCACCTCTTTTTTACTGGTCTCCAACTTTCTTTGAAAATGCTCTGGCCGAGTGGCTTTAGTGCTTATACTCTGTCTCCTTGATTTTTCTGTCAACAGGTCGAGGATATTCTTCGGTCCAAGATTCAAGAAAACTGGAAGGCCATTGCTTCAGCTTACGTCAAGATCGATCGCGACAGAGACGGGTCCATAAGCCAAAGCGAGCTAAAAACACTTATGCAAAGATACTGTCTACAAGTGTCAGACGACCATTTTGAAATGTAAGATGTGTGAAATATTGTAGGTTGGATGTGAACAGTGCTCGCTGAGAGCATTCATTTGACAGTTAAGGAATTGAAAGTTTTCTAGGGTTGAGTTAGGCTTGGGACAAACGGCGTACTTTTCATTAGTCGAACCGGCTAAAGTGCAAGTGGAGTCGACCTAAACTAATTTTGTTTGTTGAGTCAAACGTCGAACTTAATTTGGACGACTCAGAAATCGAAAGACGATTATTTTGATCATCGAGCACTAGATGAGAATCGTTCAATGAAAATCATGCATTCAGTTCGACTCATGAAAAGATCAGCGTTTGACCCAGAGTCCATATTCAGTCGCTCTTTTGGTCTACTCCAAACTGAAAGAACGTCTGGGTCGAACCAAATACATCCAGTCGAACTTTTGAGACAAACGACGATCATTTGTCCTGTCCCTCAGATTCATGATGTAACACGGGATATTTTAACGAGGATTTTTCATGAGACACTTACCTGACGCAACATCGACAAAGTCTTCTCGTGCGGGAACTTGTCACAACACTTTTATATTCCACAAAAAACCAGCCGGTCGAGTGTACTGTAAGTAGCTGTAATTCGTAAACATCTTGGACAGGTATTTTTTTCACTTTGTTGTAACAGGCTCTGGAGTCGCTGTGACAAAAATGACGATGGAACAATCGACTTTCAAGAATTCCTCAGTACCCTCGTAAGTTCCTGTCGTCTCCTTGTGTTAACTCCATTGTGCTGGATTTTGTAATAAGGGATTGTACTGTCGCATTTTGTAATAACGTCGCATATGTACGACAATCATGTCTAAACGATACTGAACGTGACCTTCACTGTTATATGAAGCAACGAAGCAGTTGCCAAGTATACGTCCGTCATTATGTTTAGTAGCCTTGGCATTGTGAACCTGTGTATCTTCAGAAACGTAGATAAGCTTGATGCCATAAGAGGTCAGTAGTTTAAGCTGACGTTTAGAACCTCAGCCCTTCAGCTGGGTTGCGTGCATACGTCCGTATCTCCGCCCTGCACGCAGGCTACCCTTTAATACTTGCCCTGCCGACGAAGGGTCAGCCTCAACTTTTTGGTCTTATCCACATCAACATTATACGTTTTATCTTTATCCCGACGCAGATTAAAAGTAGTTCTCACAGAAAATTCAGTTGTATTCTCAAAAACCTCAAACGAAGTCCACGTCTGTATGTACGGAGTTTCATATAATTTTCTGTTGTTGTCTTCTTTTTCCCTTCAAGGGGATTGATATCATCGGAGGCGACATCAATGGCCTAAGCACGAGAATTCACGATGAAAGTGAAGCTAAAGCTGACTACATGAAATCGGACCAAAATGTGAGGTAAAGAATCTCGCTAAGTTCCGTCAGAAAAGTTTCGGATCACCGTGGCCAACTAACAAGAAGAAATTTCCTGGAAACAGAGTATGGTACAGAGTATGAGATTGATGCAGACTAAACACGAGCCAAGTGAACAGTCCAAGGTCGATGTAGAAGTGATATTCGACATTTGAACGCGCGCTAATTCAAGGGGGGGGGGGGGGGGGGGGGGAGTACTCTCTATGATCGGCTATAAGAGGAAGCTCCGCCCGAAAGGGTGCCCTTCCAAGCCTCAGTGAACATCGTTTATTCTTTCTGTCTAGGTTGGGGCTTGCAGAAGAGCGAGCCCTTGGTTTGACTAAACAAATGTCAGCGGATGAGTGCATGAGCGTCTTAAAGGTGAGTGATCAAATGTCAGTGTAAGTGGCTTTGGAGATCAACGAGACTCAGACTTGATCCGCAATATGACACGTCCAACACCGCTGTACACCACTTATAAAAAACCACTGAAAAAGCACTGAAAAAAGCACTGAAAATCCACTGAAATCATACTGAAAAACCACTAAAAATCCATTGAAAAAAGCACTGAAAATCCACTGAAAAATCCACTGAAAATCCACTGAAAGAGCACTGAAAATTCACTGAAAAACCACTGAAAATCTACTGAAAAATCCACTGAAAAATACACTGAAAATCCACTGAAAGAGCACTGAAAATTCGCTGAAAAACCACTGAAAATCTACTGAAAAATCCACTGAAAAACCACTGAAAAACCGCTGAAAATCTACTGAAAAAAGCACTGAAAAACCACTGAAAATCTACTGAAAAATCCACTGAAAAACCACTGAAAAACCGCTGAAAATCTACTGAAAAAAGCACTGAAAATCCACTGAAAAATCCACTGAAAATCCACTGAAAATACACTGAAAATACACTGAAAAACCACTGAATGAAAATCCACTGAAAATATACTGAAAAACCACTGAAAATCCATTGCAAAAACCACTGAAAATCCACTGAAAAACCACTGAAAAAGCACTGAGAAAAGCACTGAAAAAAGCATTGAAGATCCACTGAAAAACCACTGAAAATCTACTGAAAAAAGCGCTGAAAAACCACTTAAAATCCACTGGAAAAAAAACACTGAAAACTCCACTGATAATCCACTTAAAATCCACTGAAAATATACTGAAAAAGCACTGAAAATCCATTGTAAAAAACACTGAAAATCCACTGAAAAATCCACTGAAAAAGCACTGAAAATCCACTGAAAAAGCACTGAAAATCTACTGAAAAATCCACTGAAAAACCACTGAAAATCCACTTAAAATCCACTGAAAATATACTGAAAAAGCACTGAAAATCCATTGAAAAAAGCACTGAAAATCCACTGAAAAATCCACTGAAAAAGCACTGAAAATCCACTGAAAAAGCACTGAAAAAGCACTGAAAAAACACTGAAAAAACACTGAAAATCTACTGAAAAATCCACTGAAAATCCACTTAAAATCCACTGAAAATATACTGAAAAAGCACTGAAAAGCCATTAAAAAAAGCACTGAAAATCCACTGAAAAATCCACTGAAAAAGCACTGAAAATCCACTGAAAAAGCACTGAAAATCTACTGAAAATCCATTAAAAAAGCACTGAAAATCCACTGAAAAAGCACTGAAAATCCACTGAAAAATCTACTGAAAACCACTGAAAAATCCACTGAAAATCCACTTAAAATCCACTGAAAATATTACTGAAAAAGCACTGAAAATCCATTGAAAAAAGCGCTGAAAATCCACTGAAAAATCTACTGAAATACCACTGAAAATCTACTGAAAAAAGCACTGAAAATCCACTGAAAAATCCACTTCAAATCCACTGAAAAACCACTGAAAATCCATTGAAAAAAGAGCTGAAAATCCACTGAAAAATCTACTGAAATACCACTGAAAATCTACTGAAAAAAGCACTGAAAATCCACTGAAAAATCCACTTAAAATCCACTGAAAATATACTGAAAAAGCACTGAAAATCCATTGTAAAAAGCACTGAAAATCTACTGAAAAATCCACTGAAAAACCACTGAAAATCCACTTAAAATCCACTGAAAATATACTGAAAAAGCACTGAAAATCCATTGAAAAAAGCACTGAAAATCCACTGAAAAATCCACTGAAAAAGCACTGAAAATCCACTGAAAATCCACTGAAAAAGCACTGAAAAAACACTGAAAAAACACTGAAAATCTACTGAAAAATCCACTGAAAATCCACTTAAAATCCACTGAAAATATACTGAAAAAGCACTGAAAAGCCATTAAAAAAAGCACTGAAAATCCACTGAAAAATCCACTGAAAAAGCACTGAAAATCCACTGAAAAAGCACTGAAAATCTACTGAAAATCCATTAAAAAAGCACTGAAAATCCACTGAAAAAGCACTGAAAATCCACTGAAAAATCTACTGAAAACCACTGAAAAATCCACTGAAAAATCCACTGAAAATCCACTTAAAATCCACTGAAAATATTACTGAAAAAGCACTGAAAATCCATTGAAAAAAGCGCTGAAAATCCACTGAAAAATCTACTGAAATACCACTGAAAATCTACTGAAAAAAGCACTGAAAATCCACTGAAAAATCCACTTCAAATCCACTGAAAAACCACTGAAAATCCATTGAAAAAAGAGCTGAAAATCCACTGAAAAATCTACTGAAATACCACTGAAAATCTACTGAAAAAAGCACTGAAAATCCACTGAAAATCCACTTAAAATCCACTGAAAATATACTGAAAAAGCACTGAAAATCCATTGAAAAAAGCACTGAAAATCCACTGAAAAATCCACTGAAAAAGCACTGAAAATCCACTGAAAAAGCACTGAAAAAGCACTGAAAAAACACTGAAAAAACACTGAAAATCTACTGAAAAATCCACTGAAAATCCACTTAAAATCCACTGAAAATATACTGAAAAAGCACTGAAAAGCCATTAAAAAAAGCACTGAAAATCCACTGAAAAATCCACTGAAAAAGCACTGAAAATCCACTGAAAAAGCACTGAAAATCTACTGAAAATCCATTAAAAAAGCACTGAAAATCCACTGAAAAAGCACTGAAAATCCACTGAAAAATCTACTGAAAACCACTGAAAAATCCACTGAAAATCCACTTAAAATCCACTGAAAATATTACTGAAAAAGCACTGAAAATCCATTGAAAAAAGCGCTGAAAATCCACTGAAAAATCTACTGAAATACCACTGAAAATCTACTGAAAAAAGCACTGAAAATCCACTGAAAAATCCACTTCAAATCCACTGAAAAACCACTGAAAATCCATTGAAAAAAGAGCTGAAAATCCACTGAAAAATCTACTGAAATACCACTGAAAATCTACTGAAAAAAGCACTGAAAATCCACTGAAAAATCCACTTCAAATCCACTGAAAATATAATGAAAATCCATTGAAAAAAGCACTGAAATTCCACTGAAAAATCTACTGAAAAACCACTGAAAATCCACTGAAAAAGCATTGAAAGTCCACTAAAAAAAAACACTGAAAATTCACTGAAAAACCACTGAAAATCCACTGAAAATATACTGAAAAACCACTGAAAATCCATCATAACTTATGCTAAAATAGAACAAAGGTCCGCTCATATTTGTTACCATGAAAAAGGTTTGGTCTAACTAAACGACCATCAGTGTAATGTCTGAAGATTGTTGTTGTGTTTCTAGGACCATATTGCGCAGCGTTCTTCTGACTTTAGAAAGACGTTTGTCAGGTTTGACGGCGATAGTGACGGAAAATTGTCGCGGAAGGAATTCAAACTGGTGAGTCTTCAAACTTCTGTCTGACTCCAGCTGTCATATTATTTTTTTGTTTGTTTACAATATTGATGTGCTAGTCGTCTGCGTCGGCGCGCCGATGAAAACGTGTATCAACCTGAGGTTGATGCGGACTTAGTGAACACCCTTTCACTCCTTTGCCCGAAATGCAGACTCTCTCATTCTTTAAAAAGAAAATGTATGAGCGATGTAATGGGAATCAATCAACTTTGTGAACGAGCTATCCAAAGCCAAGTTCTCCATACTATATATCTCTGGTGAGAAACTGAAGGAGAAAAGTGAAGTTGATCACTATTGGGAATGAAACGGTTAACGTTGGATGAGCGTTAGTGCTTCGTCTTTTTTCGCTCAACATTACGTACATACATGCATTTATCTCTATATCTAGCAAGATTATTCACATTTTCCCGTCTTTTCCAGGTTCTAGACAGCCTCGGGTTATACATGACGGACGACCAGTATCGCATTCTCAGCGCCAGGTATCGAACAGCTTTCTCGTCACTAAGGCCCGTTTCAAGCGTCGCGCCACTTCCATCGCAAGGAAGCTGAATTTCTAACGAAATACAATCAAAGAAAGATAATACTTTACTATAACTTTATACATTGAGATCAGCTCGGCTGTGCGTTTGAAACCATGCCGTGCTACTGCCGAGTCCGCGCGGCTGGGTCACCGATTCTTTGTTTATGTTTATGTTTACTTTATTTTGTTTTTGTTCACAGACTTGGATTCCACAAAGGTAAACTGTCGTATATGGACTTCTTGGACAATTTCCAGGACCGACGTTCATTTGGTGTGGGCGAGAGAGGGCCCGCTGAGTATCCAAGTGGCCGGTAAGCATGGCCGACAACTTCGGCAGCGTGCGGCCCGATTGTGTCTCGTGTGATATAGTTTTGGTTTGTTCTCGCTCACAGCTTGAGTCTTTGTTTGGTCCTCTTTTTCTTTTCTTTTCGTGTCCTTGTCCTTCCTTTCAGTTTGTATTTGGTTCCCTTTTCTTTCTCATGTCCTTGTCCTTGGCCCCCTTTCTGTCTCGTACCTTTGCCCTTGTGTTTGGGCCTGACCTCTTGTGCTTATGCCCCTTTTCTTACCTTGTTCCCCACCCCATATCTCCCCCCTCTTCAGCCAGCTGAGTCTTGACTAAGTGAGAGTCTTGATTTCGCTTATCAATACATTTTATACTTGACATCAGACATAACCTTCCCGTGCCGGTGGAAGAATCGATGTCAGCTCGTGACGTTGAGGAGAGGCTGAAAAGCAAACTGCGCGAGAGCTTTCAGGTAGGGGCCTGTTATTGACTGTCGGGAATTATTAAACCCAGTAAATCAGCGTATCTTGAAGAACCTTAGACTGCCAGCGAACAATAGCAACCTCAACAATAACAACAACAAAGGGAGTTAGCCATTAAGACCTCTGTTTCCGTGATTGACTTTCCGACCCGTACAACAAAGGCAATTTGCGTTAGCCATCGAACTATGTGTATTAAATGACTCAACAACAGCACCTTAGCTACTGATGCTGTGCTTTACTATGAGTAAATTTTTCCACTCTTCACAACAACAAAATCAATAACAACAACAAAATCAATAACAACAACAAAATCAATAACAACAACAAAATCAATAACAACAACAGCTGGGAGATGATGCTCTGTGTTTAACTAAACATACTCTCGTTGAATAGGGGTTGTTTTTGTTTTTGTTGTTGTTTTTGTTGTTGTTGTTGTTGTTTTTAAACTAATACCAAAGTAATTACTGCGCATAACTACAGAAATTGCAGGGATTCTGTAAACTCACTTAAAGAAACGACACTCCACAGGACTTACGTGAGGCGTTCCATAAGATCGACTTCGATCACAACGGCCTGGTGACGAGGGCAGAATTTCGTCGAATTCTGGACAGGTTCATGTTCATGCTGTCAGATGAGGAGTTTGACAAGTTGATGTTGAGGCTTGGGGTACAGCGAGGGGCCAAGCTAAACTATAGGCAGTTTCTGCAAAGGTTTGAAGTCGTGGAAAAGGTTGAAGAAGGCCATCCATGGCTATACTCCACTCACACGTAAGTTTTGTTGTTCACATTGGGTAGAGCGATTTTGATCAATTTTCGTAAAATTTATTCGTGAGAGGCTAATCCATGGATCGAGTGTTCTGGCGGGGGCCAGTTTTGTTTTAACTAAGACCGAGCCTCTGACTTTCACCACACAGTTGTAGCGAGGGGAGCTCCTTCTCCAACTCACAAAGGTTAAATCCCAGCTGTCGCATTTTTCCATCTCAAAACTTTTTTAAAAATCAACCAAAGTCTCATGCGCCAATCACGGAGGCTGTTAGAAAACGCTTTCGACCAACCAGAAGCTAAATGAATTTGCATTTGGTTCTACTTTGAAAAAGAGACCATTTTGTACGAGAAAATACCGAAGGCACTAATTTACAGTTGTTTTGCGCAGCAAACGCAAAACCGAAGCATTCAGCTTCGATAGTCAATCAAAAACCGCACTATGGCTCCATAATGTCTTTCTTGTGTGTTGGTCTCTGTACTGTCTGGAAACGAGCGGAGTAAATATTAATGAAAAAGAAAAAACAACGCAACAAGAACAACGTGAAGTTGTGAGTTTAAATGTACTCTCCCGTTCCTTCTCAGATTTAATGACACCGCAGACATGAATTACCTGTCGGCCGAGGTAGCGGACCAGATTCTCCGTCGTAAGGCGTTGGAACAAATGGACGACGTGGCCAGAGCGTTTTTAGCGTTTGATCAAGACGGAAACGGCGTTGTTACCAAGAAAGAACTGCGAAAAGTTTTGTACCGTTTCCAGATCCCTATGGACAAGACGGAGTTCAATAAGCTATGGAACAAGTAAGTAATGCCATTTTGAATAATACTCCAATAAAAAAAGCGAACTCCTACTAGATTAATGATACTCAAACCCGCGTTTTTCGATTTTATTCACACGTTTCCGGATGCAAGCAAAACACCGCATTGGCTAAGACGGCCCTTTATGATGCTCATCATCAATTAATGTGAAGCAGTCCGGTTTTACATTGTCTTGCAGACTTCTGTCAGTAGTTTGTGATCATGTGACGCTCTTTGCAGGTATGACATCGATAAGAATGGTCACGTGGACCATCAAGAGTTTTTGCTGAGGCTTGGGGCCGAGTTTGCTCCTGGTGACGTAGAAGGCCCAAGTACGAAGATTGTGGAGGAGAATTTCATGACCATAAATCAGTTTCGAACGGAGCAAAAGGTAAAAAAGGCTTTAGGTTGTTAATCAGGAGGAATCGCAAGTGAACTGTGATGATTTTTAAGCTTTGTTTCTTTTTTCGCACAGAACATTCACGAAGCAGCAACAGTGAATCAGATCAACGCCAATTCGTTTCTGACAGCGCTTGAGGTGGAACAACGACTAAGGTGTGTGCTAAATATATTGTTAGTATTATCAACATTGTCACAATCATCACCATCCTAGTAATCATCATGGTGATCATCATCACCGCCACCAACACCATCATTATCATCATTATTATCATCATCAACATCATCAACATCATTATCATCATCATCATTATCATCATTATTATCATCATCAGCATCATCATCATCATCATCATCACCATCATCATCATAATCATCATCATCATCATCATCATCACTATCATCATCTTCTTCATCATCATCATCTTTATCATCATCATTATCATCATCACCATCATAATTATTATCACCACCATCATCATAATCATCATCACCACCATCTTCATCACCATTATCATCATGATTATCATCATCGTCATCATCATCACCACCATCATCATCTTCACCATCATATCATCGCCACCACCATCGTCAACATCATCACCATCATCATCACCATCATCATCACCGTCATTATCATCATCTTTATTATCATCATTATCATCACCATCATAATTATTATCACCATCACCATCATCATAATCATCACCACCACCATCGTCATCATCACCACCATCATCATCATCACCATCATCATCGTCATCGTCATCATCATCATCATCATCATCACCATCATCATCATCACCACCATCATCATCATCACCGTCATCATCATCACCACCGTCATTATCATCATCATCATCATCATCATCATCATCATCATCATCATCGTAATCATCATCACCATCATCATTACCATCATTATTATCACTATCATCTTCATCATGTTTAGATATTCATTAGAACGCAGAGCACTTCATATCTTGTCCCGAGATCAGGGGAGACCAGTGAAGAAGAATCGATATCCAATGGGAGACGTTCTTTGTAATATTAATCGTTAACGTTTGTTCGTGGATCTTCTGTCCCCCAGGGACCGTTTCCGTGACAGCTACGAGAGTCTCCGGAAAGCGTTCGAGGCGGTCGACAGCAACCGAGATGGTTACGTGGCCAGAAACGAACTCCAGAAAGTACTGTTTGACTTTCATTACTTCTTGGATGATGTGCAGTTTGACATTCTACTTGACCGGTAGGAAGATGGGGAATCTTTTAATCTGTGGCTATTTGTAGTACTGAACTTACTCAGCTTGTCTCTGAGCGGAGATTTTCAATTGATCGGCTAAACCTTTAAACTCTTTATGGAGCTTTTTATTTTCATAACAGTCTTTAAAAGAAAGTAGTTACCTTTTTAAGGAAACTGTGTCGAATCTTTTATTTCTCTAGGTGTGGTCTCACTGGAAAACACAAACTTTCTTACCAGAAGTTCCTTGACGCTTTTCAAGATGGCCGCCTGTCAGGCCATGGTCGCGCGAGCCTGGGTACGCCGACTGCAAGGAGAAACAGCCGGGTACTGTTCGAGAGTCACGTGACTCTGTCACCTGATCAAGCTATTGCGAAGCTCAGGAGCAAAATTAGCGGGAACCGTGACGTCATGAAACGGGTATGGGTGCATTATATGATACGAAACGCGAAAAAATAAAATGTATGCGTGTTTTCCTCTTTTGCCATCGGATTACATGTACAACAGAGCATTACTTCTGACTCTGCTTCAAGACGAGGCCTAGTGCGAAACCTTTCTTATGAAAATGAGTTTGATTTATGCATGAAAATTACCACACGAGTCAAACTAATTTTCATAAGAGGCTTCGCACCGGCCTCGCTTTGAACAGAGGCAGCATGCACCAAGAAAGTGGCTTGGAACGCCAGCCCGTTCTAGTGTTGACCAATGTAGAAGAAGTAATTGTTTCTAAAATAATGGGAATGAGTACATATCTGCACTGTTTCCTCGGCTTAAGAACAGGACATGACAAAAGCCGTGTCCGGGGCTAGTAGTTTTTTTGTGACAACTTGCTCTGTTTGAACTATCTGAGTTTGTGAGTCATGGCTATTGTCCTTGGCTAGTAGTTTTTTTGTGACAACTTGCTCTGTTTGAACCATCTGAGTTTGTGAGTCATGGCTATTGTCCTTGGCTAGTAGATTTTTTTTTGTGACAACTTGCTCTGTTTGAACTATTTGCCAGGTTCATTTCATCGCACCCTGAATAATTTTTTTTCCTGTTCCTTCGAACAAAAATAAAATAAAAAAGTGATGCAACTTGGGTGACGACGGTTGAAAGGAGTTTCACAATGAGTTTGAATCCGAACAGCTTTCAAAGTTGTTTGAACGACACAATACTCTTCAGTGTCCGTCAAAATAACCCCTAAACGTAAAGTAAACTAAACTTCTCGCCATCAATTTCCTGTGTTATGTCCTCTAACATGGCTTGCTTCCATTACATGAATAGAGATCTGGACACTGAACTCACTTTGTACGAAGAATAGTGTTGAGCATAACTCTGACTTGTATATATTTTGTTTTTACAGGCTTTTGCGGCTTTTGACAGTGAAGGCATTGGAGCCATTAGCAAAGAAGACTTCCACCAAGTTATCAACGCCTTCTGTTTTAGAATGTCAGACAAACAATTCCAGGTGCTTATGTTAATGTTGTTATTCGAATAATGTGAGAACTTTTAGAAAATAATGTATGCCAAGTTTATAATCATTCTGGCTTGGAAAAAAGTACACCGCTCGATAGAATACCGAGAAATTCACCAAAACCTTCGGGTTCGTTTGCAGAGACGAAGCTGCAGCTTTCGTCGGGATTTTTACGTTTTTCACCATAATAATTATTAGTATGGTTTTTAATAATTTACTGACATTTGGTAATTGCTGTGTCGCACCCGTTTATTACCAAAGAAGTGTAAATTGGAGCAACTAAATCTATGCCATTTCTGTGAACTAAAGTTTCCTGATTTTTCAAAGGACTAACTCCTTACGAGGGATTTTATTCCTTTCACTCCACGCTAAGCTCAGAATACAAATTCTCGCAACCTCCCGAGAAGAAAATATGTAACTGACATAGTGAGAGCTGATAATCCAATCAGGGAGAAGATGGAAGTTGATCACTTCCGAACGAAAGTGTTAACGATTCCGTTTTGTTAAACAGGCGTTAATTGGTTTAAATTTATATGGCAGGTGCTACTGAAACATGTTGACGTCCTCGAAGGAGGCTTGATTGCGTACAACGAATTCCTGACAAACTTTGAGAAGTCGGATACTGAGGTATTTAGAAGTGTTGTGTTTTCTTTTTTTATCTTGGATCATTATGGAATTAAGACAAATCTTCCACCAAAATTTTACCAGGCATAAAAGTGCACAGTCTGGAATTATTAGCGAAGCTTCATACACGATCACGTATTTTGAACGAGCTGCTTTGGCTTTTAGGCGACTCGTGTAGAAATAAAGGATTGATTGATTGATTGACATGAATGCCTTTAAGAATACGTTAGCTGAGTTTCCAGCGTAAACCCTTTGAGGGGTGCACGCCGTGACAGAATTTGAAGTTGACGTTTCGAGCGCTAGCTGTTGCTCAGGCGAAGGGCTAGCGCTTGAAACGTCAGCTTCAAATTCTATCACGGCTTCCACCTTTCACACATTGACCCTTAGTCGATCCAAGTTATACTGTAAATGGGAAGGTTCCATTCGCATTCGCAGTATGTTGAGTCAAAAAAAGGCTCAAGACCGTGCAGTTTATAAGCCAAGAGGTTCGGTGGAGAAAGAAATATTGGTTAATACTGGATAAGATGAAACAACTCGAGCCTGGTTCCTTATTTTTTGGGACTTTTAGTTAGTCCTATAAAATAAATGAAAGGGAAGACTAGAAATGAACGACCACGCAATTATTGCAAGTTGCAGTGTTAAAACACTATTTATTTATTTATTTATTTATTTATTTTATTTGTTTGTTTGTTTGTTTGTTTGTTTGTTCAGGCGAGCCGGAAGTGGCTTGAGAACTTGTATCCATCACCTGAGAAGCAATCCGCTGACTCCGGCCACCGCAGGCCGCGGGGCATGATGGACACGGATGTGGAGCAGCGAGTTCGTGAAGTGGTGGTGGCGAGATTTTACAGACTTGCGAAGGTAAAGGGACGTTTGTGCACCTGTGATTAACACTGTGAACACCCAATCACCACTTTCCAAATTCTCCACCCCAGGCCTTTACGGACCATGACCCAGAATCCCGCGGGAGTATCAGTCGCGGGTCGCTTCACGGGATCCTGAATGAGCACGTGTTCAGAATGAACGAGGACCAGTTTAACCATATATGGAACCAGCTAGCCAAGACCCCGGATGGACAGGCGGACTACAGGGAGTTCCTGAAGAAGTATTCTACGAGAACGAATATTTCACGAGCTGCTTCGGCCACGCCTCCCCCCATATCACGTGACGGAAGGGTAAGCGCGGGGAGAAATGCGCATAAAGTAACCACTTCACTGAAGCCTTGTGAATACAGGAAGTGTGGAAGCTCAAACTCTAATCCTGAATATAATACTCTGCCTAGTGTCAACTACAGGTGCTGTTTTTTTTTTTGTTTTTTTTTTTTTGTTTTTTTGTTTTGTTTTTGTTTTGTTTTTGTTTTGTTTTTTTTCTCACCACGTTACTTGCCTGGGAAAGAAACTCGACTTCGGCCAAGGAGATTTTATGAGCCCTGACTTGATGCCCTCAGTAGTTAAACCTTGGAAGATTTCACTTCTTTGTATGTACTTGTATTTCTTGGAAAGTTGGGACTTCTCATTTAGCCAGCGATTCCTAATCTGCTGTCAGTCGTTAGATTCGGAAGTAACTGATGCCAATACCTGAGCCGCTGATTAACTCCTTTGTGTTTACTTGTGTTTCTTGGAAGCTTCTCATTCATCTTCGCGACTTTTATCCCGCAGTTTTCAACCGAGCCTCCAGCATCACCAGCAGCTTCACCCAGCAAACTTCTCATTTCTCCGACGAGCGTATCTCCACCCATGTCAGCCTGTGACGTCGAAAGAAAGATCAAAGATCAGGTCAGGACTGGTCCCGCCCAACTCGGCTAGACGCGCACCGGCCTATCATTGCACGCGCGCGCGCGCGCGTGTGTGTGTGTGTGTGTGCGTACGTGCGTGCGTGCGTGCGTGCGTGCGTGCGTGCGTGCCGGCGTGCGTGCGAGTGTCTGTACTTGTGCCTTTCATTTTAGCCACTTGGCACCGCCTGCTCCCTTGGTGATTCTCTTTATTTTGTCTTTTAGATTTGTCGACATTGGCAGCATCTTCAGAAGGCCTTCAGAAATGTCGACCAGGAGAACACTGGGACGGTTACGTTTGGACAAATGAAAGGTGAGCATGCGTCGAGTATACGAAATTTCACCGGTGTGACGTTGGGAGTTTTGACTTGACTAATTTAGTGTTTATTCATTAGATATCTTAATGAAGCACCGCATCTGCCTCAATCCAAATGAACTTCTGGCCCTCTGGAAGAAGCATGATAATTCCCACCAAGGAAGGTGAGAGAGCCCATGCATTTGTCTAAATATTTGTCTTCATCCACGTGAACCCAACGTACCGTCGTCCTGCGATGACTGACCGACCGACCGACCGAATGACTGACTGACCAAACGCCGAGTGACTTTACGACAGACAGACCGAATGAACGACCAAACGCCGAGTGACTTTACGACAGACAGACCGAATGAACGACCAAACGCCGAATGACTTTACGACAGACAGACCGAATGAACGACTATAAACGCCGAGTGACTTTACGACAGACAGACCGAATGAACGACTAAACGCTGAGTGACTTTACGACAGACAGACCGAATGAACGACTAAACGTTGAGTGACTTTACGACAGACAGACCGAATGAACGACCAAACGCCCAGTGACTTTACGACAGACAGACCGAATGAACGGCCAAGCGCCAAGTAACTTATGACGCACCTACCGACCGAATGAACGACCAAACGCCGAGTGACTTATGACAGACCGAATGAACATCCAAACGTCGAGTGAGTTATGACAGACCGACCGACCGACCGAATGAATGAATGAACGACCAAACGCCGAGTGACTTTTACAACAGACTGATACGACAGACTGTACGAGAGGCCGACCAACATACCAAACCAACCGACATTCTCGTATAAGTGTCGTTCTCAAGACACGAGTTCTGGTTAAACTTTCAGAGTGGTGTACAAGGAGTTCTTGAAACATTTTGTGGTGACTCTCAAAGCTCAAGATGCCGACAAATTATCCAGGCCGAAGTTGCAAGGCACGAAGATACCGGTAAGACAACCTGTTGTGCAAAGGAAACTCAAGTGATTATAGGACCGGGGGGGACTCCCATATATGAGCCATATAGGTATCTGCCGCCCCAAAGGGTATCATTTTCAGCATTTTAGTCTGAAATAGGGTATCGAGTTTGAGCCTTTGGTCTGGAATAGGGTCGGAGATTTTGATATTTGGTCTGAAATAGAGTCGAAGGTCGAACATTTTGGTCAGAAATAGGGTTGAAAATCGAACATTTTGTTTGAAATAGGGTTGAAAATCGCAAATTGTGGTCTGAAATAGGGTAAGGGTTTTGAGTATTACACCCCCCCCCCCCCCCCCCCCCCCCCCCCGTGGCTGTTTTGTGTTTTTCCCGTTATCTTGAGACGAACTTTGAGTTGTTTTGTGTTGTTTTGTAGACAAGTCCAGGCATAGAGAGTGAGCAACTGCTGGCTCTCATGGCCAGACTACGGGCTCAGGTGCGACAACACTGGAAAGAAATGCGGCGTTCCTTCCGGGTGAGTGGTCTCAACAACTGCAGCCTTGGCCTCAATGCCGATTCTGCACAGTGTTTCATCAAGGATCGTTCTTGTTTCGACCTCATCCCCCCCGCGCGCAAAGCACTGCAGTAAAGTGAGTTTTACTCGACCTAGAACTGAACTGCCAAATGAAACCTAAAGTGTGACAACTCAAATAAAAGCTCTCAATGAGAACATTCTAATAGCACTGTTAACTTACAAATCCTGAACTGTCAAATGAAACTTGAATCACGGCGTGACCTCCCATACGAAGCTCTTAATGAGTACATTCTGGCGCGTTGTTGTTGAGACGACAGATAACCATGAGAATGTACTAAACGTTTGTCGTCGTCGTCGTCGTTGTCGTTGTTGTTGTTGTTGTTGTCTCTTTAGGCGCTGGACAGCAGCGGCAGCGGGACTTGCTCTCCAGTGCAGTTGAGACAAGTGCTGCGAAAATTCAAGATGGACTTGACGGATGAAGAGTTTTTTCATCTTTTTGCGTTTTATGACAAGAACATGACTGGGAAACTTTCTTACAACGATTTTCTTCGTGCGCATTTGGCGTGAAGTTACTCCCATCTGGGGTTCATTTCCTCCACGGAAATTTAATCGAAGAGTGCGTCAGCTGTGTAATGATTTTGTTCACGTGCACTACAGTAGCTTGTTTGATGGAGTAAAAACGAGTAGGCTAGTAAATTTAATCAGGAAATAAAACCAAATATATTATACCTGACTCAGTATGTTTGTGTCTTATATTTTATCACTTAAGGTGAAGTAATACGGGCAACATTTTCTTGCAACTTGTCGCGCAACAAAGTTGCGTAGCAAGTTGCGGCCTGTTGTTGCACGTATTACTACCTTGTTCGCACGCAACTTGTTCTGCAACAAAATTTCGTGTTGCGAGTTGCGGCAACATGTTGCAAAAAGTAGAAGCCGAAATTTTGTTGAGTACGAAGGTAGTAATACGTGCATCACAGACCGCAACTTGCTACGCAACTTTGTTGCACGACGAGTTGCAAGAAAATGTTGCCCGTATTACTTCACCTTTAAGGTGCCTCCGGAGTTTCATTGGGCGCACTCGTCTGTGACATTGGCTTTTATGCGATTCCTACGAAACTTAAAAAAACGTTGCGTCTATCATTCATCAATAATATAACATATAGCAATAAAGAAATAATCAACCAGCTTGCAAAAAAAAAAAAAAAAGAAAAAAAAAAAAAGTCGCGCCGCGGGGAGAGTTGTCCGGATCCCAAGCCAGTTCGAGGGGCAACCCTTGCCTAACACCCGTCCACGCTCAACGAACGGGGAGAGATAATTCGGCCCCCAAGCCATGGTGAATTATCCCTAAATCCGAAGAGCGCTTAAATGCTAAGCCGACTTATTAATTATATGCATCGAATCAGGTATATATAGTTTCAGGCAAGAGGCCTTTCATCCATATGGGATGCACCTTTTTATCGTCGTTCCTTGCTTTATGAATAATAATAGCACCGTCCTATTGTTATAACCGGTTTAGCTACTTCTATATCCCCGAACCACTTATCCGACTTTGAACTTGAGGTTCAATGTCAGAAAGGTCTGTTGAAGCAACCTTGGGGCTCGGCGCATGCGCAACAGTACATCTGATTTTTCTTGGTGAGACTGTGGCCAATCTCGTATCCAGACTCTTCCAGATTGGACATTGGACTTTGGACATTGAATACTCTGATCGTGGGACTAACAAAGTGCCTAGGGACTGGGAAAATGTGTTCGTTATGTCGGGGGTTTATTATATCGGAAACCTGGTTATAACGAATTTGTGAGTAAACGACCAAAGCATTCGTTCTACCGGTGTGGTTAATTTATGCCTTAAAATTAACCAGCATTTGGTCTTATTTTACAATACTACAGTATCTGAATTGGGCCCAGTGCTTTGGGTGATTAATGCGTTAAAGCATTTCTGTGTTGATCTGATTCGCGTTGCCAATCACCGTCGCGTGATGTAACATCGGGGTAAATTGTAAGTTTGACATTTATCCGTTACATCGGGGTAGATTGTAAGTTTGGGATTCTAGATTGCGTTCGTTATATCGACATTCTGTTCTATACATTTTATTTCCTGCTTTGGCCGGTTGAGCTGCAAAAACAAACAAAAACTCTTTCGTTATACCGGAGTTCCACTGTAGGCGTATATTGTTAGCACATTCATAATGTAAATGTCAACATCATTTTCCATAAATTCACACGTGCGAGGGGGGCTTTCTGTGGCAGGTACAGCCGTTACACCGTTATTCTCTTCTATACCTCAGGTCAATATATCTCAGTACCTCGTTGCCAAAGTTGGGGACATACGGAGGAAACACATCGCTGTCGTAGACACCATATACTGAGAACACACACAAAAATATTGAAAAAAAAAAAAAAAGAACTGAAGGCTAAACAGCCGACAGACTTGCAGAGCCAGCGATATTTCCAAAGCACTAATTGAATATACAACAAATGATAATGAAGTCAATGCTTTTGCCCAAGCCGAAGCCGAAGCTGAAAAGTTGTTAGTAAACGTCTCAAAAAAAAAAAAAAGAAAAAAAAAAAAGAGTCCAGTGTCCAATCTGGAAGAGTCTGGATACGAGATTGGCCACAGTGTCACCAAAAAAACTCAAATGCACTGTTGCGCATGCGCCGAGCCCCAAGGTTGCTGTAACAGGCCTTTCTGACATTGAACCTCAAGTTCAAAGTCGGATAAGTGGTTCGGGGATATAGAAGTAGCTAAACTGGTTATAACAATAGGACGGTGCAATTATTATTCATAAAGCAAGGAACGACGATAAAAATGTACATCCCATATGGATGAAAGGCCTCTTGCCTGAAACTATATATACCTGATTCGGTGCATATAATTAATAAGTCGGCTTAGCATTTAAGCGCTCTTCGGATTTAGGGATAATTCACCATGGCTTGGGGGCCGAATTATCTCTCCCCGTTCGTTGAGCGTGGACGGGTGTTAGGCAAGGGTTGCCCCTCGAACTGGCTTGGGATCCGGACAACTCTCCCCGCGGCGCGATTTTTTTTTTTTTTTTTTTTTTTTTGCAAGCTGGTTGATTATTTCTTTATTGCTATATTTTATATTATTGCTGAATGATAGATACAGCGTTTCTTAAGGTGTTATAGGAATCGTATAAAAGCCAAAAAAGTTATGATCCAAAGTTTGTCATAGACGAGTGCGCCCAATGAAACTCCGGAGGCACCTTAAAGGTGAAGCAATACGGGCAACATTTTCTTGCAACTCGTCGTGCAACAAAGTTGTGTAGCAAGTTGCGGCCTGTGTCGCACGTATTACTACCTACGTACCCAACAAAATTTTGTAGACTCGGCTTCTACTTTTTGCAACATGTTGCCGCAACTCGAAACCCGAAATTTTGTTGCAGAACAAGTTGCGTGCGAAGGTAGTAATACGTGCAACAACAGGCCGCAACTTGCTACGCAACTTTGTTGCATGACAAGTTGCAAGAAAATGTTGCCCGTATTACTTTACCTTCACAACAAATGTGAAGCGAAAACAGCAAATTCAAGCTTCTGGTCAGGTTTGCACCTTCGGTACTCAATAACACGCTAGAGAGGAAAATAACCTCTGGTAGCCAGGGTAGAGCGAAGAAAACTTTGTGCATATTATGTGGAACTTCCTTAAGGTGATTGCATCGTAAAAGAAATAGTAATTGAATTTTCTTAAAACTTTGCACAATTATTAATTACTTCTAGTACATTAAAAAAATAAAATAAAAATAGGGGGTCACCATGAAATAATAGGCAATTTGATCATCTACACGCTTACACTGAAACGCCTAAAAAAATATTGTAATAGTGATTCAATGATAGTATTTCAAAATTGAGTAAAGAATTTTTGTTTAAACTTGGATATATCATGGGGAGTCGTATTTTCTTAAAATACATGGAATAAAAAAGGGGGGTCACCATGCTCATTTTTGCGCAATTATCCAGGAAAGGTCGAATTCACTTCAAAATACGTCTTTCCGAGAGGGGACTGGGGCGAGTTTCAACTTTAAAGGTGGCTGCTTCCACAAGGAACGACAAAAAATAAAACTTATTTGCGTAACGAGTATAAAGAACTTTCGATCTTAAAGTTTCGGTGGTTCTTAATGTCCACCATCTCAAAAGTGTTGTGCGCACTAAAAATGCGCAATGCAAAACTAGGGAATCACCTTAAAATCAATTAAATTTATCACAACCAGATGCAGCAATGCAGGCTGGGCAGACTCCTCGCCACCACTGGAAGCCTGGTATCTAGTGCTCAGTCTGCTGGATGCGCATAATATTCGTTCGCCCTTGTTATGGCGGCAAGCACAAGTTGTCTTCGGGTGTTGTGTCGCACTTCAGTGGTTCGGGTAAGTCTGGAGAGGAAAAGCTATTTGTATATCACATTCTCAGTAGATGTTGTTTTTGCATAGGGAAGCAGCGGGACTGTTTTCTTCTGTGCTGTGTTTACTGATGGAAAAGTAAATAGTAGATTCAAGTTTACATGCTCCTGAAACTGTGTGTGTGTGTTGTTGTATGTATATTCAGTCCTTAGGTTTTTTAAGTAAGGGTCCCCCCTTACGTCTTTCGGAAAGCAGTTTGTGAATTAATATCATAGGTCTCGCATCATTTGCAGACTTACTTCAGGAAGTTCTTTCAAATTGGCCATCTCCACGTGAAAGGATGGATGGGAATGGTTTAAGTGACGAATTTATTGGTAGGAATATGCGTTTTGTATGTGTATGTATATACCCGTTTAATTAGTATAATTATAGTGATTTCGGACTTCAGGACTTAATTGCATTTGTGTATGTAAATATTTTGAACGTTATTCAATCCCAAGTGATGTAGTGAGAATATGGACATTTCTATCAGCTGCCATCTGAGCAAGATATCAAAAACCTAGTCTTCCATACTATTCTTATATTTTTGGTGAGAGACTGAAGGGATAAAATGGAATTAAGCACTCTTGAGTCTGAAGGGGTTGACACTCACAAGCGCAATGATAAAAATAAGCTTAATAAATTATGTATTTACTGAACATTTTTGTAAACTTATTTTAAAAAGCTTACTGTATAGCTTTTGTGAGTCATGTTTTCTGCTTAATCTGCTTAATATATATTTACTAAATGTGTGGTGGCATTAACAAGATATTTTTTGAACAGTGTGTGATGAATGTGACAAGCTGTATAAGAGGGAGTGTTCTAATCATGGCCCCCTTCGATGGATCAAGGATTCCTCAAGACAACAGAACTACTCCCATGCATTGTCCTCCCTTCCCAAAGTCTTATCCCTCAAGAACTCTGCAGTTTGTCTTGGAGACCTTGGCGTATTTGCTGCTGAGAACATAAATTTAAGAGTAAAGTTTGGTCCTTTTGTTGGAAAACAGATTTCAGTAGAGGATGTAAGCATGGTGGCAGACCAGGACTACATGTGGGATGTGAGTATAAATGAAATTATCATACTCAACACACCTAGCCTGCAATGTAGTCGTTCCAGGCGTATGTTTGTTCTTGGCAAGAAATGTTCATTTCTACATAACACATGTGCACGAACATATACGTCATGTAACACAGTCATACCTGAAGTCAATTTTGGATACTAATAATTTCTCTAAATCTCTTTTTATGGTTGAACAACCATAGACAAATTACTGGTTGACAGGTTAAATATTCATTATTCAGTGCCTGTGCCAATTTGCTGTCTGTAGTTCGGACTGAGAATAATATTGTTTGTGAGCCGACACTGAGCACATACAGTAATATTATCTCATGCCCCCTTTGAGCAGTAAGTATATTAGACTTCCACTGACTATCGGTGCGACTAGTGTTGAGGTGGTGGTTGCCATGGTTACCACTTGCCCTGAGGACTGGCTTCTCTTTAGGCTCGCTACCATTAAGGCACTAGGCATAGAGTTTAATGGGAGAATTTGGGGATTAAAGAGTAAAGGGTATATTTATTGCTTGTAGATCTTTAATAACTGGATCCACAGTCATATTTTGGATGCAACAGATGAGAATCAAAGCAACTGGATGCGCTTTGTAAAATTTGCTTCTAAGAAGGAGGAACAAAACTTAGTAGCCTACCAGTATTGTGGCGAGCTGTTCTACAGGACATGCCGGGAGATAAAGGCAGGAGAAGAATTGTTAGTGTGGTATGAAGATGAGTACTGTTGTAAACTGGAAGAGCTCTGCGATCAGACGATGACGCTGGAAGGTAAGCAGATTTGGGTTTCTGTCTCATCAAAAGCTACTTATTAAAATGTACAATCACATGCAGTAGCAGTTGTAGTAATTTTACTTCCAGAAAATATAGTCCCTCAAGTGGATCTCTCTTCTGAGTTTGTTTCTAATTACTTTATGACCAATGTAGCAGTCCTCCATTCTGACCACCAAGTTTGATCAACTGATTGTCAATAGGGGTCTTTTGCAGCAAACACAGTATGAACTAACTGCATGTTACATTCCCTGCTGCTCCAGTAAATTTAGCATTTGGGATTTTCCTATTCTTTATATTTTGTAGTTTTCCATTTTTAAGCTCGCGTTCAGCACGAAGTGCTGAAAAGCGAATCTTCATGCGATCCAGTCAATTGGAATGTGTCCCGGTGCTGTCAACAATGGATTCCAAATATGGAAGTCGTTCTGTTCCCAATATTTTAGGCAGTATCGATATTACCGAAACGCAACAAAATCGAGAACGCGATCGTCGAAGTAGTTTTTGCGGTGGCATTTTTAAGCATCCCACCTTATTGCAGTTAAGACTGCGTCAGTCAGTCAGTCCGTCATGCTGTGTCAACAATTGCTTTTGAAATTTGAGCATCAGCGAATACGCATGAAGAAACGAAGAGATGGGAAGACGTTTTCTGGAGTTATTTTGATTGTTATCATTGTATTCCTGAATTGCCAGTAGATCTGTTGCACTTCAGAACCATTATCACAGAGGTTTTGGTAAATTCTTGGTTTGACAAGCGTAAGTCAAAGTTGAAAGACCCGTGACCACTGACAGCCCTGATCGCGATCGAGCGACTTCAGCTTGTCGAAATATTTCTATCGTTTGATTATATTTGCTTTGCTTCGCATAGTTTTCGCCAACAATGAAAAATGCTGTAGAGAACTGAGAGAAGAAGAATTCGAAAATGAATTTGACCAAAACCGCAAGTAATGTCAACAAGTTATCAGATTTCATTTAAACTTATTAGACTTGAAACTCAGCCAAAAGAAGAAAGGCGTGTTTTCTTTAAGCACGTATTTAGCTTGAATGCAGCCCAGGCTGGAGTATCATGGCCTCTGATGAATATGTAGATGTTGAACATAAGCTGTGCATGACATGAGTAATGAAGTCACGGATAGACTTTTTTCAGTGCGACACCGGAAGGTCTCCTTCCGGTTCAAAGATTTGGACTCGGTGAAGAATTTTAAATTCTCCCATTTCGAGCGTCTAAGTTTTATAATTTTCACCCTCTGCCGCCTCGTAAATGAGGGTTTTCAAAACTGAGACTAAATCGAATACACGGTTCAGCAAAAGTGGAGGCCCACGGAAACAGATGCGAACTTCCACATACCTAAGATTGAACAATTTTTACGATGTGGCCTTGAGCCAGTTCTATTAAATACCCACTCCCGCAAAAGTACTTTTTACAAATTCGCGAGCTTACAGCTGCCTTGCTGCTTTGATTTGTTTTACATCTTTAATTCCTTGACGTGTTCTTTGCCAGGGGCAAGGTTCTTCTGCAGGAAGTGTAACATTGCCTTTTTGGGTTCCACATTCCTGTCCAAGCACAACAAATACCGTTGTGGTAAAAAGATAGTTGAGAACTTTGACTGCTGGATCTGTCAAGAGGAATTTACCACAAAGAAAAGCATGTTAACCCATCTTGATGATCACATGAAAGGAATTAAAGCAGAAGTAAAAGAAGAATGCACTGAAACAATGATACCACACATTGAACAACCAGTAGTCAAAGGAACACCAAGTAAACTTGTGCAAGAAGGCAACTTTGAGTGTAAGGAATGCAGGCGGTTCTTTAGGACACAAAAAGGCTTGAGTAATCACAAGTGGTATCACAATCGTAAGAGTGAAAAGCTACATCATGGCAAAGTCTGTGTGCAGGGAGCATTAAAGAAAAGTCATCCTGTACAAATGCACTCTCAGGATCACATGAAGAGGAAGAAGTATTCATGTGAAATGTGCAGAAGACCATGTGGGAGTCAACTTGCTCTGGGAAGGCACATGGCAAGCAGTCACTGGATTAAACGAACCTCTCGTCATATGCAAGGTGGGCACAAGAAAAGGGTTGTGACAGCAAAATGACTTGATTTCTTTTGTAGAAGATATACAGTACATAATGGTCATCATTTTATAACTTCTAGCTGTCACAAAGTGATAAGAGCTCCTTGCACAGGAACTGACACGAGCTTCAAAATGAGGCCGTCCTAACATAACTGAAAAGGTTACCTTGAAATTTTTGCATGTAACTCCCCAAATGAAACATGTGCATCTCCTCTGTAGATGCCTTGGTGCTTTATAGCAATAGGAAACTCTCTTGTTTCATGTCTGACGAATTTTGTGCCAGGTTAGAATCTTGAATCCAAGATGGTGGCACTGTGCATTGAGTGAATCGTGTGGCTGGTGTTGGGGAAATTTAGATTTTTTTAAATCTTTATAATGGTTCTAGTTAATTACATTATCCAAACCACTGTTGCAGAAATATATGAGTAATAGTGGTGAGATTATTTTGGTGGATACATCGATTGGTCCCTGTGAGTAACACCATGCTCTTCTTGCTTGTAAACCATGTATACTGTACACCTTTGTGGCTGGGTTAAAAAAAATCTGTAATCCTTTGTGTCATGTGATAACCCGGTGGCCTGGGGCGTTGGTTGTTGTATTAAAGTGCCTATAAACCTTCAGACGTTACGTTTTTATATGAAAGTAAGAAGTAATCTAAACAACTTATGGCCAAAGAAACTCCGCTCCGAAGCGTTTTTATATATTTTTCCGCCCGGCAAACATGCGATTTTGACCGCCATTTTGAATCTGACCGCGCAAAGTTTTTCGATCGAGAGCCTGGGTTATGACGTCAGAGGAGGGACTCGTTTCTTGTCAAACAAAACTTTCACACAGATTTTGCAGCTGGCGAGGTGAGAATTATGCCTCATAGATGTGTTGTCGAGAAAAACGTAACCAAGGGAAAAAAACAACTAAGGCAAAGAGACGCCAAAGCGATGCCAGTTCCTTCTCTGACGTCACAGACCCAGTCTCCTGTGTCACTCGGTCAAGATTTCGGAATTCTGAATTCAACCGCGTGAAAAAAGTATAAGAACGCTTCGGAACGGAGTTTCTTTGAGTATAAGTTGCTTAGATCACTTCCTACTTTCATATAAAAACGTAACGTCTGAAGGTTTATAGGCACTTTAAGCAATGTAATTGAAATATGGCATCTGATTCCTATATACCGTCTACCCAGTCAAAAACTGCCTATTTTCACTTCATCACTCATGCACTTCCTGTAGGAACGGTAACTGTATAATTATATTTTCATCAAAGAGGCGTTGTCATGATTGTGAGTTTTTACCAAGATGTCTGCAAACTACATGTTTTAACTGTCTGCCAATAGAGCGGTTTTCAGATGACTGTCGAAAGTAATTGTGTGATTGCTTTGGTTTTGCGTTTGCTTCGCTTTCGGATTGGTCCACACGAGTTTGTCAGCATGCTCAGCCAATCAGGAACAAAACCAAAACCAAAACCAAACACTTCTCACTCAAGCCATGGCGTGTACTCGCACTGCTGATTGGAAAGTAAAACCAAACGCAAGACCAAACGTGAATTACTTTGGCTTCCAATTGGCTGAACTGTTTTCTCTCAGCCTCTGTGATTAGCCTGTGTGATTACTGGTTTTGGTTTTGGTTTTGGTTTTCGACAGTCATCCAAAAATGGCTCTAAAGCTTTTGTAAGAACAAGGTGGACCCCCCATCAAATTTGGGGAAATTTTGTTAACGTTGTTAACCTTTTCACTCCCAAGAGTGATCAACTTCATTTTTCTCCTTCAGTTTCTCACCATACAGTATGGAGAAATTGGTTTTTCGTACTTTGCTCAGATGAAAGTTGATTAAACTATTGATTCTCACTGCACTGCTCACACAGTTTCTTCTTAAAGAGCTGGAAGAATCTGTATTTTGAGCTTGGAAGTAAAAGGGTTAAAAATAAAATGAGAACAACAAATTGCATCATCCGGCTGCCAATTCACTGCCAGCAGTTTATTATCTTGTTATTGTCACAGAATATTGTTTTCGGAGATAACACATTGGTCATCATTCTAAGTAATACTGTACGTCTAGATGCAATGAAAATGCTAGTTTACTGCTTGTCTTGGAAAGTTTGAGAATTTCTGAATAATATATCGACCACTGGCCACCAAGTCATTTTTTCGAATAAGAGCGTATGAGAAAATTGCTTAGATGCAGGCAGTTTAGGGGAGGAAACTGAAAATCTTCAAAGAATGCTATTAAACATTTTACTTGGGCCAATAAATTGTACTTATTTCAACTCCTCTAAAAAATAAACATTGGCCTTTAAATGGGTTGTACAAACCCTGAGCATTTCAAAAGTTAACTAGTTTTGTCTGCATTGGGATTGTGGTAAAAGGTAGAAAGTATCAATGAGACGCTAATATTCTGAACACCATAAAATAATTCTAAGCACTGGATCTTTGTCAGAGCAAGTCTGTGTTGGTACTATGGCAAAACCAAATGCTCAGGGAGGGGTACCCAGGGCATTGATCACATGGCTAGCTGCACACTGCTCTGGTCCATTGATGGTGGTCATTCCTCGTAAAACAGGTTTTTTCGGGGAAATTGATTTGACAGTGCTCTCTGAGCGCGGGCTCAACCTTCAACCCCGCCAAGCTTGCAAGAAGCGCGCCAGCGGACTCTCCCGCCGAAATGAGACCGAGACAAAACTCCCGATAACGAGGTTCCACTATCAGCGGCACGGCACACACCGTATTGGCGAACACAGCACCTGATAACGCACCCACTACAAGGCACGTAGCCATAACAACCATGACGTCATTGAGAAATCGGAAGTAGGATGCACAGATGGCGAACCCCATGATTCCAAGCAGCGGAATGGCGAATAACCAGGTGCGCTTGATGATGACATTGGGTACGATGGAGGGCTTGATAAACAAGACGATGTTAAGATAAGAACGGGTGATAAATTCCCCGAATCCGTTCATGAGGACGTAATATACGAAGTGATTTCTCGGTGCGAAGGGAGCGTTAGAGAACGCGATTGTTGTGAATACGGCTTGCACAGTGATGTATTGCGTGACATATGCGACCATCAGTGACAGCATCAGTGGCGTGATTTGCAGTGCGGCCGTCACTTTTTCCCGCCAAGTGAGGCCGCCATTATCGGCGGTGTCGAGCAACGTATACTCACCCCTCCCTGGCTCGTTCAGAAAAGCATAGGGCTTGACGCGGTCTATGTTGAGGCAGAAGTAACACACCAGGACCATCAGTGGTGACGGCAGCACAATCATAAGAGTACTCTGTGGTGAAACACAGGCCCAGGTAGTCATAGCTGCAAACGAAAAATAATTGGATTGGATGTTAGACCCTGTGAGTTGCGAAAACGTGGGTGCGCTCTAAATCTATCGATCAACTGCTCGTCGCACCTACTCGTAGCCAATCATCACAAACTTTTCTGCGACTGCACATTAGCCATTTCACAAGAAACGAACTAAATGCTGAAAGTTACAAAAGTCGGTGAGAATACTTTGATTCAACTACCTCGCAGTAGACACATGTATGCATTGCGGACCTTTTTTTTTTATTGCGTCGGAGTAAAGATATAAAAGACATACAATAAAAATAACCATCAACCAAAAACAGGTTGACGTGAAGTTGTTTCATTAAGCTGGTGTTTCGAGCCGTTAGCTCAATCGTCGCGGCAAGTGAAAGAGCCAATAGGAGTGTGTGCATGGCAACCATGTTGGGTTGCAGTACCAATGAACATTTTTGCACAACAATAGATTTTATTAATTTCTTTCGCAAAGGATTTAAATTCTACAGTGTTCCTGCCATCCAACAAACCCTGAAGAAGAACTGTTTTCAGCCCTGACCGGGAGTTGTACCTCTTATTTCTCGGCTAGATAATGGGTACACTTAGGGTTGATTCCCTCCCACGACGCAATCACAAAGACAAGCACAGGAAGATATATTTTTTTCTTGTGCTTGCGATGTGAGTGCGATGTGAGTGCTTGCATTTGCGCATTGCTTGTGTATCTTGTTTCCTCATGGTTGTCAAAAAAACGCTTTTCAATTATTTCGATTTTTAAGTCACATGTACTGGTTCCATAGTTGCCACCAAAGGGTTTTCACCCGGGGGGGGGGGGGGGGGGGGGGGTACTCAATAGGAATTTGGGTAGGGGTGTTCCGCCGACTCTATAAAACCCTGACCCTATTCAAGACACAAAAATGGAAATTTTGCTACCCTGTCTAAGACAAAGTGCTCTAATTTGATACCCTGTTCAAGACTGGACGTGCGAAAAATGGCGAGTGCAAAAAAAATTTACAATCTCGGACAAAAGTGTTGACACATTCTCCCCTCCCCCATTCAATGTTGATAAATTAATTATTTAACAACGGTTTTCAGTCAAAGTCTTACCGGAACTCTTCCAAATTCAAGCTACAACAATGATACGGGGAGGGGGGTGATTAAAGGAGTTTCCTTTGGAACTCGATGACTCACAGCATGGTAGTTTTGACAAAAGTACGACATTTAAAGCATGTGTCAACACATTTTGTCCGGGATTGTACTAGTTGCTCGGAATCAAACTTTTACTCGTCTCGTATTTCATTTGCAAAACTGATAAACATGAACAGGTCCTGATTCAATACCGGACACGCTCGAACAACTCCATCTTCAAATTATAATTCAGCCGTCCTAAATTACAATGGAACACCGTTAGTACGACCACCATCGGGACATAAAAATCTGGCCGTATTTATGGGTTGGTCGTAATAACGGGGTTTTCAACAACAACAACAAAATGACTGGGTGTTTGTTCCGCGAGACAACTATGTGGCCGTAATATAACGGGGTGGCCGTAAGGCTGGGTTACACTGTATTAGTAAAACTACTATATTAATTATTACTGTATTACTAAAAGTTGCTGACAACGATCAGAGAAAATAGCTTCAGGCTCACCTGTGTAATAAATCGGCCCGAGAAGAATCCCAACCCCACTCCCAGCTGCGAACGCTGCAATCGCCGTTTCCCCATAGAACGCTGTCAACGCTAGAAACGATATCTCACCCAGCGCGTGAGCAATGGCGTTGAGAGAAACCCCAGCGATCTTGAGGTAGATACTGTCCATAAAAGTCAGCATCACTAGACCAATGGTCATGAAAAAGAAGACGGAGAGAGCTCTCACTGAGTAGGAAATTTTTTGCATGCACCAAGGGAACGCGGTTGTCACAAGAACCATTGGAGCGACGTGAGAGACTAGGATGGTTGGAGTCGGAAGTAGCGTTCCCGACAGAATATCTTCGGATCCGGAGATGACCAGAGTGAAGAAGCAGTGAAGCACAATCCCCAGCCCGCAGAAGCTTGCTGCGGTTTTGACCTTCTCTTCTGTGTCCATGTCGCCTTCACAAGTATCGCTGTGGTGTTTGGACGAGTGGCTGGTATCCGCTTCTGACTCATCGTTTGAGTTTGTCATTGAGTCAGTGTTTTTTTTTTCTTCTTTTTTTTCTTCTTCTTCTTCTTCTTCTTCTTCTTCTGTACGAATGCTTGTGAACAAAGACGTTGCTGTTAATTCACCGCTCACTGATCTAGCAAAGAATGCTTTACGCACGTGGGAAGAGTAACAAACACCGCAACGATTTGGTCCAGTTTTACCGCCAGTGCATTTTGCCGGAAAAACCTTAATGTTATTTAAAAATAAGCCCTCTGATTCACTGATGCATTGAAGTGGTAACCAAATGTTCATAATTTGCATGGCAAATTTGAAGCGCACAATTTAGACAAAAAAAAACAAAAACAAACAAAAAAAAAAAACATTTTCGGCACCTCGTCATCGCTGTTTGGTGCCTTTTTAGTGTCAGTATACACTATTGACCAACAGGTAAAAAGAGAAACCTGGCGGGAAACTTCCTTAAAACCTCCGGGTTTCCGACGGGATAAGCGCCATCTGTAATTACAATCTGTAATTAAACTATTCAGAACACTAAAAGCTATCAGCAGCCATGACTTTTGTCTTCTCTGACAGCATCGTTTGAATAGCCGAAAACCCACTTTTCTTAAGCTTTGTGGTGGGATTACCATATATACAATGCAGGTATATGATTGCTGTACTGGTAAATGAACTTGTTGTGAAAACACCATGTCTACCTTTTACGTGCATTTATCTGGTATCCTGGGCCTGGTTTTTCGAAAGATGATTAAGCTAATCCAGGATTAATGAAATTTTGTGTTGTGTTTTCTTTTTCTTTTTCTTTTTCTTTTTCCTACACTGTAACTCCCCCGGGGGAGGGGGAGGGGGGCTCATTATAATTTTGGGTGGGGGTGTGCCGCCCGGTCCTGAAAACCCTTACCCTATTTCAGACCAAAATACCTGATTTTCTATACCCTATTTCAGACCTGACTCCAAAAAGGTATACCTATTTCAGACCTGACTCCAAAATGTATACCCTATTTCAGACCTTTGTTTAGAGATTTTTTGTTCTTTTGCAACGATTTTCCGCCCTGTGTTTTCTTACATTTGCCGTGCAATGTCCGCGGTGACATGTTTCTGTTAAAATCATACCTATCCCAGAAAAAAAAGACAAAATCGATACCCTATTTCAGACCAAAAAGGCAAAATCGATACCCTATTTCAGACTAAAAATGCTTGAAAACGATACCCTTTGGGGCGGCACATACCTATATGGCTTATATATGGGAGTACCTCCCCCCCGGGTGTTACTCCATCACTTGGGCCGAACACAATTTGACATCAAAGAACAAGGCACTCTTGATCATTATGTTTTCTCTTTCAGTTTCTCACCAGAGATATAATCCAGTAAATAGCTAGTTGACCTATCAATTCTCAATACGACACCTGTGACGTCAAAACTATATGAAAGGAGTGCAGATGATGTGTGGGTATGATTACAACGCCGTTGTGCAATTCACAACACTAACCAGGTCATTCCAGACACAAGTGAATACTACAATACCACTTTTGCCACCATTTATTGCAGGATACATGTAGTCTGAATTTCAGCCGCTCTCCAATTTGTCCCCAGGGGGCCTGGTTACTCCCGAGTATCAGACAGGGCCTGGGACGCACTGGAGCTGAGTGGTTGAAATTCAGCTCTTCACAAAGTTCTTTCAGAGAATAATAATAATTAATAATAATTAATATAACTAATATTTATAAAGGGCAAACCAATTCAGGTATCACTGTGGGTCCTGTGATTAAATAATAAAATTAAATAAACCCAAGGATAGAATAAGAACAAAGTCATATATTATAAGTTATAAAAATAACGCCTGATTAGCTGGGGACTTGCCCAGAAATAGCCTATGGCTAACGTGGGTTCACGTTTTAAGTTCCTGGCTAATAAGGAACCAATGATCTGACTAATTACCAAAAAGTTCAATATACTAATCCACGGCGTTACCGAAGTCTTTCGCTGTCGCATTTGCAAACAATCTGCAGAGTTTTGATTAACATTGGTTCTAGCCCCTAAGCAATTGTTTTGTAGTGAACGAAAGCTTCCCATTTTCAGGCTTAAAAATGACAAAAAAGTTTAGAGCTGGCCCACAGTTAGCTTAACTGTGCTTTGAACAACTGGACCATCAGGTAGTAATATTAACCTGGGCCTGGTTTTTCAAATCACGATTAGGCTAATCCTGGATTGGGTCTAAACTTTCTTGTCATTTGTAAGCCTGAAAATGTGAAGGTTTAGTCCACGACAACTTCTTTGATACGTTTTAGGCTAAAACAAGCTTCTAAATCTATCTTCGAACAACACCCTGCAGTTTATTGGCAGAGAGGTTGAGAGAAAAAATTCCGTATATCCTGGATTAGCTTAATTGGCTTTCAAACAACCGGGCCCTTGTGCCCGCAAATATGGCACACAGCGTCTACCTTTACAAAAATAGAATCTCCTGATTCCATTGTGCTTTATATAACTAAACCCCAACGTTCATTTGCTGCAAACGTCGCTTGACCACGTCACGTGACGTTTTCGGGTAAAGCAAAGATTATCGGGTTTGATGCGCTCGCAATGCTCTCGAAGCGCGGGCTCAACCTTCAAGCCCGCCAAGCTTGCCAGAAGCGCGCCAGCGAACTCTCCCGCTGAAATGAGACCGAGGCAAAACTCCCGATAACGAGGCTCTACTATCAGCGGCACAGCACACACCGTATTGGCGTATACGGCGCCCGATAACGCACCCACTGCAAGGCATGTAGCCATAACAACCATGACGTCATTGAGAAATCGGAAGAAGGATGCGCAGATGGCGAATCCCATGATTCCAAGCAACGGAATGGCGAATAACCAAGTGCGCTTGATTATGACATTGGTCACGATGGAGGGCTTGATGAAGAAAATGATGTTAAGATAGGAACGGGTGATGCATTCCCCGAGTCCGTTCAAGAGCGCGTAATACATAAAGTGATCCCGGGGTGCAAAGGGAGCGTTAGAGAACGCGAGCGTGGTAAACACGGATTGCACGGTGATGTATTGCGTGACGTAAGCGACCATCAGTGACATCATCAGTGGTGTGATTTGCAGGGCGGCCGTCACTTTTTCCCGCCAAGAGAGTTGGTGCAGCTCTTTAACCTCAAGCGGCGCGAATGGGCAATTTTCTTTGTCGTCGCTCAGGACTCCTACATACGGCTTGATGCGATCTTTGTTGAGGCAATAGTAACACGCCAAGACGAATAAGGGCGTCGGGGTCACGATTAAGAGAGTGTAAAATGGCGTGACACACGCCCAAGTGGTCATGCCTGAAAAGTAAGAGTGTGCACAATCAGCATCTGGATTATATCCTCATCAAAATAATGGCTCCGCCTGAACGCTACAACTGGTTGCCCCCAAATTTCCCATACATACTTATAAAATCCAACCGTGACGTCACACACTCAATCAGCTTGGGGCCTGTGGTTACTTTCTACTCATTTCACTTCCATGTTGTGCCAACTGGAAGATCGCTCGACAACAACGCTTTCATTTGAATGATCAGCCCTTTAGACAGTGAGGAGTTGTGTAAAGTAAGCACTGCCCATCCAGACCTTCAATTTTGAGTGGTCACATGTACCTCAGATATCATTTGACGATGAAAAGTAAATAAACAATAGAGTTTGCAAGAATAGTCATATACTTGTACCAAAGAAAATTTGTATCTCTATTTTACAATAACTTTGGTCAGGACTGACTTTCCATGCGTCTATATAAATACAATTAGATGAGCGAACACATGACAACTTGACTACTAAATACACTGACAATTTGCAAGACTGCCAATCATGTTTTCATTATAAGATCCTTTATTTAAATTTTCCTTAACAATTTTTATATCCTCAGAAACGCGTAATCAGTTATTTAGGTTATACAAATAATTTCGTTTCTGTGTCTCAAGGGCACAGATTTTCAACACCGGTGGGCTAATGGGCTTACGACTTCCTCGATGTGTTTCTTAGCTAGAACAAACTTTTAAGGGGAAGTCAAGGCAAAAAATGACGTAAATTTTAAAGGTCCTCTTAAGCCCACAAGACAACTTACTGAAGGCTGTTTGAGTCAGTGTGATCTTATTTGTCAGAAAAACGACGCGAAGTTTGATCAAACCCTGAGCAGTTTCTTTGGCCAAAAGCACGAGTCAGGGAGAGAGAGAGAGAGAAAAAGAAAAGGTTAATCCTTAAAAGTACAATGATTTACCAGTTGCTAGGCATATTCGCGAGCTTGAAAATATTTTTAATTAATCAGGCGAAACTTCTTTTTAAAAGTGTTTGACGAGTGCATGCGGAAAGTGGCACTTCTTATTCCACTTAAATATCAAACCGGAAACATAGGCGAAGCCGATTGAACAGTTGCGACCTACTCCCAAAAGTTCAATTTCCTCTTTCACTGTTTTTCTAACGTGGGATATATGTGGCATAGCAAAATTAGCGCACATCACGACACTATTTGTAACAAAAATCCAGTAACTAGGCGACTCCCTTTGATTTTGTTTTAGTTGCGTTTGGCTTTGCTTGGATTTAACTGACATGCACTAAAGTCCGGACCAGACGCGATTATATTACGACATCTGCTATAGAAAACTATTTGCAGAGTGAGAGCTGAAACTAAGCTATAATCAGTACGTTTTCACGGCCAATTACTCAACAGACATTTTCACATGTAAAGTTGTAATCTAAAGAAAGCCTGATGAGAAGTTTATACGGACAGAGATCTCAAACAAAGAGCTGTCGGCAGCAGTATTTGGAGAAAAAGAGTCCATCCTTATCACGATTATTTGCTTGCCTTCAGGGCGTCAGTTTAAAAACTTTTTTCAACGCGGGCCACTGTACGTTTTTGTTTGTGTTAGTTGTTTCTTAATTTTTTTTTTTTTTTTTTTTTTTTTTTTTTTTTTCAGCTTTGGCTGAGATGCATATCTCTTGCGCTTGTGTCGCTCGTTTTTCACGGACGCACATCTCCTGTGTGCTTGTGACTCGCTCGGTAACAAGAGAAGACCTGAAACAAAAGAGTCATTCACGCGTTTCGCCTACTCTTCCAGGCGTATCCTCTCGGCCAGTCTCATGGGAACATGCAAATTTGCCTCTCTTGTCAACAGTCCGTTCAACATGATACGCGATGTGACATCTGAGTGGGGAAATGATTTCTTCCTTCGTGATAATTTTGCGTTTGTGGTAAACTAACGTTCAATCAGTTTCGTTCATTCATATTCAAGAAAATCTGAACTTCCACTCGGTCATCGCACACGATAGCACGATCGCTGGATTTTGCGCGTCCGAGCGATCATAACTGCCTGGGCTCACGGTTCGCGCAAAGTCCAGCGATAGTTCTATCGTGTACGATCACATGGAAAGGCCAGGCTTTACTTGTCAAATAGTTTGCTGTATTTCAGCGCAAATTCATTGAAACTAACAGCAATATGAAGCATTAAGCCTTGTCCTCACTAGCGCATAAGCATAAGCATAAGCATGAGCATAAGAATAAGAAAGCGACAGTGGCGACATAAGCATAAGCGTAAGGAACGAACATGTTTGATCCTTAAGCCTGGTCCTCACTAGCGCATAAGCATAAGCATAAGCATAAGCATAAGCATAAGAATAAGAGAGCGACAGTGGCGACATAAGCATAAGCATAAGGAACGAACATGTTTGATCCTTATGCTTATGCTTATGTCGCCACTGTCGCTCTCTTATTCTTATGCTTATGCTTATGCTTATGCGCTAGTGAGGACAAGGCTTTAAGTTGGCCCGTAAGGAAAAAAAAAAAAAAAAAAAAAAAAAAAAGAAAGAAAAAGAAAAAGGAAAAAAATCTACACATAGGCCAGGTTTGATTTATATAGGCGACTGCCTCATGCATCTCACCTGTGTAATAAATGGGTCCCAGAAGAATTCCCGCACCAGTGCCAGCCGCGAAAGCTGTAATAGCTGTTTTCCCGTAGAACGCTGCCAAGGCCAGAAATGTAATCTCTCCAAGGCCGTGCGCTATGGCGTTTAGAGAAACACCAACGATCTTGAGATAGACACTGTCGATGAAGATTACCAACAACATGCCACCCGCCATAAAGATGAATATGGCGAAGGTTCGGATGAGATAGGAGATGTTCTGCATACACCAGGGGAAAACCGTTGCTACCAGAACCATAGGCCCGACGTGTGAAACCAAGATTGTCGTTGTAGGAATCAAAGTTCCGGAAAGAATGTCTTGGGAGCCCGATATAACGAGAGTGGAACATGTGTGTATGAGAACCCCCAAGCCGAAGAAGCTCACCGCTGTTGTGATCTGCTCGGCTTTATCCATGATGTTTTCCCACCTGTTGTCGTCCATTTCTTCCATATCCGACTCGTCCGTAGTAGAATATGCCATTTCTGAATTTCAACTGCATCTGCCGACAGAAATGATAAAACTGCAGTGATGCGCGATCAAATTGGTGCTTTAATATTCGCTCAACTCCCTTTTAATTCGGCCTTTGGTTAATTGATCATGCGTCGACATAAATTTATTAATTGATGTCTTTGTGTAAACCTACATTTGCATAAGTGTTAATGTCATTTTTAGCATACTTAAACAACAGTACGAGAAATTAAGCCGTCCAAACAATTCGAAAACCCATCAGCCGATATTGCCGGAGGCAAGGAATTTTTTCGCTGTGCGCGTTGAATGCTAAGGTGCAGCCTTACATAACTATGTATAAGTTTTGTTTTAGCTTGTGATTAGTGTTCTCTTTTTCAATTAACAATAAAGTGTGTGTGTGTGTGTGTGTGTGTGTGTGTGTGTGTAACTTCATCTGCCTTTATTTAATTTAAGCCTGGTTTCCATATAATCGTCTCTGACGTAAGGATCGTCTCTGTCGCAGAATTTTTTGTCAAGCGATTGGGAAGATTATATGGAAACACTCTTGCGATTGTTTCAAACGATCCTTTACGTCAGAAGCAACTCGATCGTCCCGATAGAACCGTGTTCTATCCTTGCGTCGACAAAAAAAAAAGCGACAGAGACGATCCTTACGTCAGAGACGATTATATGGAAACCAGGCTTTACGTGTTTCAAATGCAACGCGGGCGTAGGGAGCATTTTTCGTGGTCACTACGCAACGATTCTTGGGTCTGGGGCCTGCTCCCTAGGATTACAATTTATACTATAACCAGCACGGAATGTAATAAAACGCGAAATTCGTTTGTCCCCCTGCAGTCACCTCAGAATTAGTCCTTTGTGCCGTGTGTTTCTGACGTAGATACACAGTCAAAACATGAATCGCACAAGTATTAAACTCGGGATTTTGAAGACAGCGATGAAACAGTGTGACATGCTTTGTCTTTCGGAAATAGATGCATTGAAACACCATATGAGTATGAGCCGTTCCTGCACATGACATTGCATGGTGTGGCCCTCCAGCAACACAATCCTTTCCTCCTTTTCTCGCGCGCCTTTCGTTCTTTTCTGCCGATCTGACGAGTCGACCTTGTGACGTCACACCTCAAATTATGCAAAGCCGGAATTGTTGCCGCCGACAGGCCATTTTGGCCATGTTCTCGTTTAAAATACAGCGTAGTGCTTTCACTTCACACAAAAGCGCGTATTTTCATGTGATAATAGCCTATCCATCTAGCGTTTTGTTTTGGTTTCAGAGTCTTCGGATTTTCGTTTCGAAGAGCAGCGAAGGCTTCAGTGGAAAGTTCCCGCTCAAGCCTTCGCCGCCGTGCAAGAGAGGGAGGCTATGGAATCAGGCTAAGGTATTCAATGAAGAAAAGAGATTCAAGGTTTAAAATGGGTCAAATTTCACAAGTAAGCACGTGCGTATATGCCGTAGGGGAAGCTACGACCGCATCCCAGATCCAGCGCGGGAAGGCGAGGCGGAACTCACTCAGCACAGCTCGATTTGGTGCAAGATGTCACGCATCCGAAGCTTAAATCATTGTCGCACATTTCGCGATCTAGACTTATGCTGAAACTCACAGTAAATACAGCGCGGCTTCATGCAAAAGTCACGCACATACTCGGGACCAACATGAAAATTACGCTGGAAAATTTTGTCCACGTGTCTAACGGCACTCAGAGGGGGACCTGGATCGAAACTCGAAAGTGTAGGAGAGTGTCATCCGCAAAATCTTATTTTGCCAACGAAACAAAGGACATTTAACTGACAAGAAAAAAAAAATAGAAAAATAGAAAAAATCTGCCGAAACCCGGGAATGTTCAGAACTCCTGCGAGTTCTCCGGTTTGAACCAGGGACCTTCAGATCTTCAGTCTGACGCTCTCCCAACTGAGCTATTTCGGCAGCTAATGATTTTGGAGTTAAATTTACGTACTTATTTAAATTACAATCAAATTGCAGACGCCGTGTCCAGTAGCGCCGACTAATTTTCGCAAAACGCATTTTTACAAAACATATATGGTGCATAAGTGGCAAAAGACGTCGGTTGGTCATCATATGACAAACGGTCGGGACGAAATGGAAGGGAGGGGGAAGGAGGAAGACTCCTCTGTTTTGCCGGGCTCACTCGGGGCGGTCAGTTGTTGACATTGAAAGCTCTGGGGGCATCCCCATAGCATTCTTCGCATTTTCAGGGCACTTTGTATTTTTGCGGATTTCTGTAACACGGTCTTAATTTGTCAATACCACTAGAGAACCTCGCATTTCCTATATTTTTTCAAAATGCTTTTGCTTCAAATATCTAAAGACTGGGTCAAAATAACTATTAGTAAGTTATTGATTTATACCATAGTAGAAATTCATCAGATTTTTTGTTCAGAAACAAAGTTCTTGGTCTGACATAAAAATTGTATTCGTAAATTTGTTATTTTACTTTGTCCAGAATGTCTATAAAGTCAAGGTTCATGCATACAGATTACATGGGCACAAAAACCCAAAATTATTACTTTTACGTGTAATTTTTATTTATCAACCATTGGCTTGAAACTAATCTCACTAAAAACCTGAAATTCCAAACTTTTCCATGACCTGAATGCATTTTCCTAAATTCTATTTACTTTTCCAGGCCTGGAATGCAAATTTCAAATTTCATGACTTTCCATAGATAGAAACCTTTATTACAGGGTGGACCTTTCAGCTTACAAAAACTGTTATCAACAGGTGCCCTGAAAAGGTGCCATGACTGTGTGAGCCAGGCTATGCCAGAAAAGGAGCCTAAAACTCCCCCAAAAGACTGGAAGACACAAGGGGTTCCTGGATTTAGAGGTATTCTATGGTATTCCCTTGCTGTACAATAGAACGACCAGACACAAAACACTTGTATGGATTTTATTCTTTTAAACTCAACATTCTTCAGTATCTTGTTAGACTCGCGTCACTGACCAGACACGGATCAAGTTGTCTGTGTAGCCAGCAAACAGGGTTTGCCCATCAGCTGACCAAGCCAGTGACATACAATCGGCAGGCTTAGCTTTTCCGCCAATGTTAATGATGTCTAGCCGCAACTCGTCTACAATTGACTTGCCTTCAAGATCCTAGAAAGAGGAAAGCAATCATGTTTATGTGAGTGAAAACTGTGTGCAGTAAATATTTCCTGTGAAATCCAGCATAACTGATTATTCACAAGTAATGTTAAGCCTCAGTGTTTTATAGATGAGCAAGAGAGAAGGCATGGAATGTTTCAAAATGCATACATTTATGCAGATCAAGGTTTGTACATCCTTTTCAAATAAAAATTTACAGAACATTATTAGGACTTGTCACAGCCAATTTTCTTTAGGACTAACTTAGGATTTTAGTAGAACTAAAAAGTATCTGTTGGCCCAAGTAAAATGTTCAACAGCTTTCAGCAAATTTTAGTTTTTCTTTGCTTCTCCTCAACTGACTGCATCTGAACAATTTTCTCCCTTTTGTGTAGTGACTAGGGTCAAATTGCAAGTTTCTTTATTTCTGGGTTGATTAAAGCTGTTCTCTCTGATTTATTAGTGATATTTAAAAATCATCATCTTTTCAAGGACTGCTGTCTAAATCCAATTGCAAGCTCTAAAAATTTCATAGAACTTCATATTAACCCTTTCACTCCCAGAAGTGATCAAGTTCAATTTTCTCCCTCAGTTTCGGCAGCACAAATATATCATACAGTAAGGAGAACTTGGCTTTTGGTATCGTGCTCAGGTGATAACTGATTAAACTATCAATTCTCACTACATCACACAATTTCCTCATAAAAAGTTGGGAGAATTTGCATTTTGAACTTGGGAGTGAAAGGGTTAAAAGTGATATTTGTTGAGGTTTACCCAGACTTTGATGGTAGGACCAGTGGCTGCACACAGCCAGTATCTGTTGGGGCTAAAGGTCAGAGCATTAATACTGTCACCACCATCCAAAGTGTACAAGTGCTTCCCCTCGTTCAGGTCCCACAGCATTGCATTGCCGTCCTTGCCGCCAGACGCACAGAGGGAACCGTCAGGGGAGACAGTCACATTGTTCAGGTAGCCAGTATGTCCAATGTGGTTCGTCTTGAGACGGCAGTTGGTGAGGTTCCATACCTGCAAACAATTCAGACAAAGAGTTTGACAGTCTTGTGTCCCAGCCCAAACAAACAAAACAGTTTCCTGTCTCACTGTGGGAATTCCACTTTGATTTTGGACAGCGATTGGTGCACGTTTACAGTGCAATAAAAAATCATGCCATAGCCATGATCCACTAGCCCAGATGACTATTCTTAGCAAGTTGTCAGGAAAACCTGCTAGCACAATAGGAAAGTCTGGCAGCCGACACAGCTTTTTGTCATGCCCTGCATGCAGTATGGCTACGGAGAAGAAAGCACCATTCTGAGAGTACAATACCTTGACAATTTTGTCCCAACCAGCTGACACGATGATGGGGTTTGTTGTGTTTGGTGAGAACCTGACACAGGATACCCACTCAGTGTGACCTTCATCCTGCAGAGATATGTGATCAAACATTTACAAGGAACTGCACTGCTGCAGGAGAACTAACACACAACTAGACAGAGAAAAAAGAAGACAGAAACACAAGAGGTCTGCATAGCCTCCTTGCCTTACAATATAACTTCTAACAGGAAATGTTCAAGGACTACACTACACCATATAGGAGTTGACAATTCCATTATCATTTTAATCGGAGCAAGATAATATCAGAAACCTCCCAGTAAAAGATACAGGAGAAACTTCATGTCGATTACATTCCAAAGTGAACACCTTAAATTTTCTCATTCAACTTCTTACCAGAGACAAATCATAGTAAATGGAGGATGTGGCATTTGATAATGAAAGCTGATTGGACTCTTGTTTCTCATTATACTGCCCTTGTACATTTTCTAGAATTTCCATGTATTGGGTTACCATACCTGGATGGTATACTTGCAAACACCTAGCGTGTTCCACAGCTTGATGGTCTTGTCACGTGAGCCTGACACGATCTGACGGTTGTCAGCAGAGAATGCCACACTCAGAACATCCTTAGTGTGCCCCACAAATTGGCGGGTAGTAACTCCACTGACAAAAGTATAAAGAGAAAAAAAACCAAGGTAAATATTCTTGAGCACTGTATGACTGATAAATTCCAAATCTTGAAAATGCCATAGCTTGGTGTATTATTTTGAATTTCAAGTCCAGACTTTAGCACCTGTTATTTGACTGTCAAAGCAGTGCAAATGGAGAATGGAGCATAATTTGAACTTTCATACAGTATAGGTAACTTGTTTAGTGAGCAGGCACCGTGCAAACAAAACAAACCATAGACTTATTTTATCACCTTCAGGTTACTATTACATCATCAGCAAGATAGCAACAGTTACGTAAAATGAAATTAGCCATTACAAACCTGTGTATGCATGTGTCTGTCTGTCTGTGTGCATGTGTGTCTGTGTTCACTTGTTTTTGTTTGTTTACTTGTTTTTGTTTACTTGTTCTTGTGTTTTTGTTTACTCATTTTTGTTTGTGTCTGTGTTTACTGACCTGTTGAGATCCCATAATCTCAGTGTATTATCCCAGGATCCCGAGAGAGCGAACTGACCATCAGATGACATCACCACATCAGAAACAAAGTGGTTGTGACCAGTCAAGCATCTGTCTGCCACTCCATAGGCTGCCTCATCACGTGTTAATTTCCAGACAATAAGGGTCTTGTCTAAACACAGTAAAATTCAATATGAGCAATATTTTATATGTTATGTCATCTCTGAATGAAACTGGAAAAAGCAGTAGCAAGGAAGAGGCTGCTTTTTGCAGATCTCATGTGCCAACACCCACCGTGTAAGTATCTGAAAATAATGTTCTTAGTGCTTACGGTACGGTAAGTACTAAGACATTATTTTCAGATTACCTATAGACTGAGGTGAGAATGCTTGTGTTACAGTTTGAAGACCTAAGCTGGTATGGTATACACCAACCCAGGTGAGTAAAACTGTTCTGAATCTAGCGAGTCTAGCAAAGAACCAGTTCATGGTGTAAGAACCGGAAAAGTCGGGACTCGCGTCTCACCTAAGGTTAGTTTTTATGCTAAAAGTTTATGCCTTAATTCCCCAAACCTACTCTGAATAAAATATGAGTTGTGTTGGGAGGATTGACAGTCTGACCAGCTTGATCCCAACTCCCTAGCATTAGATCACCTAATTTTCCCAACCTGCTTTATAGACAACCTGTATATACATGTAGCTGATTATCATGAGTAAGTTTGCCCAAAATAATCAACTGATTTACAAAGAACAAGGAGTCTGTTTTGCAGTTTAGATAGCACTTAAGTCAAAATCACAGTCTTATGCCATGTTCAGTGACCTAACTTTATTTTCAAATATGTTTCCATCAAATCAAGAAAATATCAAATACAAACTAGGACTCTTTGAAACAATTCCTTGCCAAGTAGGCGTGAGCATGATTCACATTTTGGCCATCAAAATAGTGCATGGCATCAGACTGGTTGCAATTTATCAGATTTTTATTCCAACTATTAGAACAGTGATCGCATGTTTACAAGTACATTTGCACAAAGAATGAAAATTGGAATGTTTCTAAATCGAAAAGCAACCTAGAAGTCCAATGCACGCATTATATACACAGGAGATACATATACACAACCACAATATCAACGGATCACTGAAGATTTCACTTTATGTTACGTGAAAAGCTTCACTGTTCCTTGCCAGAAGGACTTCATACGTACCCCGAGAACTTGACAAAATCTGGTCTGGAGATTGCGGTGTTGTAGCAATTTGGGTCACCCAGCCATTGTGCCCCTTTAATGTTCCCTTTAGAGTCAGTTGCTCAGCCATGATGGCACGATTCTAACGAAGATTGCAACGGATTCCTTTCTCGCACAATCCGTAATGGCCGTCGAGAAGGGAGAAGAGGAAGGCCGGGAGGACGTTGCCAAACTTGAGGGCTGGGGCCGGGGACATAACAACACTTGAGGGACGGGTGGGACAACGAACCCATCGTAGCGCTAAAACGAGGCTTGCTACACATGTCGAAGTGACGTGGCGACCGCCATTTTGTCTTGGACGGGACTGCTGATTGCGCCCTCATTTTCACAAGAGTTCGTAGTCCTATAGCCCAGTTGTCAGGTGTTTATGGTCGTATTTTGTATATTCTGTAAGTTATACATATCATAAACGCTACGTTTTGGGGAAATGCTGACGAAATTTGAAACGAAGTCGGCCAGAGTTAAAGGTATGTTGACAATGGTTAGTTTGATAGTTGTACATTTCCAGAGTTGAGAATCCTACGGCCATATTTTCACGTCTACCACAAAGACTGGGAAGACAATAACAGGCATCTTGAGTTTTAAGGAACGGAATTTTATTCGAGCACATGAGATTGAACGACACAGTAAGCAATGGGTCAGCAGTGAAAATCGAATTCTCGTCTCTGTTTTAAATCCCAGACGTTGCTTATTTGACTTGTAGTAACTGTATTAAAGGGCTGGTGTGTATCTGTCGTTAGGTTCCTTGGTGCCTTAGTAGCTTCAGGATCAAATGGGTTTTGTTTCCTGATTCTGTTGGTGGTCAGATATTTTCCTTTCAATGCTGACAGTCAATTGTGTTTAGTTCAGTATGGAGAAAATGGCAGGCAATTTCTTGCAATAGTTCGAGCTGTGCTTCTTCTAGCACTCTTCACACATTTTGTTCAGGGCAGGTTGGGAGAATTAGGTGGTCTTTTACTTGGGTTCAAGTTGGTCAGACTATCAATTCTCCTTACACTACTCATATATACAGTATGTTCAGAGAAGGTTGGGAGTCTAATTAGGTGATCTCTTGCTTGGGATCAATTGGTTAGACTATCAATCTCCCCACCACTACTCTTGTACATTAGATTATCCAGGATACCTGAACTAAAAAAAAAAAAAAAAAACCTTTTCTCAAAACCATTCAAGAAGAAAATATATGAGTGGTGTAGTGAGAAATCAAAGCTGAATCAGCTTTCATCTGAGCAAGCTATCAAAAGCCAAGTTCTCCTTACTGTACAGTTTATATCTGGTGAGAGACTAAGTTGATCACTCATGGCTGGAAGGTTAACTGTAGTTTATTGTTGTTCCAGGCATTGCCTTCCACTCCAAAAGACCATGGGTGCTGGCAAGCTTGCACAATGGGGTAATTCAGCTCTGGGATTACCGTATGTGTACCTTGTTGGAAAGATTTGATGAACATGATGGTAAGTGACTTCTGAGCTACAGCTGCAGGAAAAACTGTTGACACATTTCCCCCTCCCCCATTCAATGTTGATAAATTCATTATTTAGCCATGGTTTCCCATCAAAATCTTGCCGGAACTCTTCCAAATTCAAAGCTACAACATTGATACGTGGAGGGGAGGGGGTGCTCAAAAGCAGTTTTATCTTGAACTAAATGACTCACAGCATGGTAGTTTTGACAAAAGTTTGAAATTTAAAGCATGTGTCAACACATTTTGTCCGCCATTATTACAAAGCAGTTACAAAAAATAGCAGTGAATAGAACTACATGTATCCCTTGATATCATGTGAGGGGTTTAATGTCAACTCTTGTGTACTTGACTTCACAAGCCTGGTTGGCAATAGCATTCACAGTGAGAGGTGAAATTTTATGGCACCCCTATAGTCTAAACAACCTTTTTTCTTAACAAATTGCTGGGAAATTTACTAGCCCAATGGCAAAGTTTGGTAGCCCCAGGCTATACCTGTAGATACAGCTTTTGTAATGATGTAACAATCAGGATCTTGACTTGAATTATACTTTACCAGGCCCAGTAAGAGGAATAGACTTCCATGAAAATCAGCCTCTGTTTGTGTCAGGAGGAGATGATTATAAAATCAAGGTGAGCAAGACTCGTGTCTACAGATAGAAGTCTATTTAAACCAATGCAAGGGGTCCCAGGATCTGTCATGAAGGTGGAGCATCAAGAATTATCTTACCTTTTCAACCCCAAGTTTGAAATATATCTCCTAACCTTTAGAAAGAAAATGTACGAGACGAGTTATGAGAATATAATATTGATAGTTCAATATCAAATATGGTGAGAGGAGAAAATTGAAGTTGATCACTCATGGGATTTAAAGGGTTTAGAAAGTCCTTATGTTATAGGATGAACTTGGGGTCATATTCACCTAAATTTCATTATACACAAAAATGTTTTAATGTACAATGTACATACATGTACATGTATGCATATAGTATCGTGCACAAGATAGTATGCATACTGGACTTGCAGACATTTTTGTGCATACAAAGTTTGTTGAATCTGGCTGTGATGCCAATAATTGGCAATAGCTCAAGACAATACAGTAGCTCTAAAACGTTGTTCTTGCACATGTTTCATTTTAGATTTGGAACTACAAGCAGAAGAGATGTATCTTTACCCTCCTTGGCCATCTTGACTACATCAGGACAACCTTCTTTCATCATGTAAGATAATCAACCTTGTTGGTCACTTCAGTGGAATCCTGATAAACTTACAGGTTGATAACTTGAACCACCTGATAACTTGAACTCCAGACAACGTGAACTAATTTTCGTATCCCTTGGAGGTTAAAGTTATCACGATTCTAATTTTATTACTCGTTCAAAAGCAATACTGTGAATCTAAAACTTCAGAAATGAATCCTTCTTATAGTGCCCAAGTTTTAAAAATCCCCAGACTGTGCTTAGCAATAATATTATAGTACTAGAAGCCCAGTGTTACAGCTTTTCCTGTGAGTTGATTCTTTTATTTGAGTGGTCACAGAGTTTGAGTTTTCTGTACCAGGTTGAGTCTGGTTGGTTTGATTCATTTCTTCAGGAATATCCCTGGATTATTAGTGCTTCTGATGATCAGACAATCCGTGTGTGGAACTGGCAATCTAGGACATGTATCTGGTAAGTTTTACTGGCCTTATTTACTTATACAATGGAAAGCTAGTACCATACTTGGGAGAACTACTTTTGGACTGCAGTGGCATGGAGAAAAACATGTGATTAATAGACTAGGGGTTTGATAATGGTACATGTGAAAACTGGACACTGTTATGAAATTTGAGTAGCAATTAAAGTAGAAATCCATATTTTAATTTTCTTGGGCCAACAGGGAAGTTCTTGTAAAAATATATAGTGGCCTTCAAAAGTCCTTGAATCTTGATTTGAAAAGGCTGTAGTGTACTTGTACGAGCCCTGTAGACACTTGTTGCATGGGATTTACTGTATGAGAAGACATGAACTTAGTGTGGGCCCATGCTTTGATAGAAGATGGAGGAACATGCAGTTCACTGAATGTTACCATTGATTGCTTTTGTTTTATTGTTCAGTGTGCTGACTGGTCATAATCACTATGTGATGTGTGCGCAGTTCCATCCAACCGATGATCTCGTAGTATCGGCATCTTTGGATCAGACTGTCCGAGTCTGGGATATTTCAGGTTTGGATTCTACAGTAATTTGCGATATGCCCTGAATAGAATGTACATGTATATCACGTGTGTAGTGGTGTACCTTGGAGAATAGAGTCATTTTTGCATGACTTTAATCATGTGATTGCTTTGGTTTTGTATTTTCTTCACTTTCCAATTGGTCCTAATGAGTTTAGCAACATTCTTGGCTAATCAAGAGCAAAAGCAAAACCTGGTTGCGATATTCTCATGCAAGAAAGCAAGTGACGATTGCATGTTCTCACACTGTTAATTGGTTAGTAAAACCAATCACGATTACTCAGGTTTTGGTTTTGGTTTTGCTAATACTTCCAATAATTGGTCAGATGTGTTTATGCTTGCCTCACTGATTGGCTCCGTGATTGCAAAATGGTTTTGGTTTTCAACAGTTGTCCGAAAAATGCTTTATTACTACAGAGTGTGTTGAGCTAGTGCTTTCCACTTATAGTCATTAAATGGGCAGTCTTTTTTCTTAGCTACATCCCTGTTATGTTTGTATTTTTCTCAGGTCTTAGGAAGAAAACAGTTGCTCCAGGCTCTGGGGGATTGGATGAGCACCTAAAGACCCCAGGACACACAGACTTGTTTGGACAGTCTGATGCCATTGTCAAGCATGTTCTAGAGGTGAGAAATGTACACTGAGTGACAAAGTAATATCTTTGGTCAAAGATAGTTCAGATAAAGATTGACAGGAAATGAAATGATGCATGCATAGATCAAGTACTCTACCAAAAAGATTACAAGCATTCATAGTATGGTGCAGTCTTTTGGAATCATTCCAGAATGAGACTCTGCAGAAGAGATACTTGATGTGTTCTTACAAGTGACATTCCTTTTCCAGAATGAAAATTCTACAATGAACAGAATACTATTCTGGTTGTTCCATGTGGACTTAGCAGAATCATTCTAAACTGGTTTAGTTGCACCATTACAGTATGCCTTTTCGACCTCCATTTTTTCAGGGGCACGATCGTGGCGTAAACTGGGTATCTTTCCATCCAACAATGCCGCTGATTGTGTCTGGTGCAGATGACAGACAAGTCAAGCTTTGGAGAATGAATGGTAAGTGAACAGTTAGAATTTCTTTGTCCCGAAGTAGTCTTCAAGTACATCGTTGATAAATTCTTACCCCTTGTCAGAATGACCCAGCAGAACCTTGAAATATGTTTCTCTGTATGCATCTGTGCCATTCCCAGATTCCAAAGCATGGGAGGTAGACACCTGCAGAGGTCACTACAACAATGTGTCTTGTGTTCTCTTCCATCCACGGCAGGAATTGATCATGAGTAAGTAGCTTCTTTATGTGGATGTACAGTAATGTGTAAACATACAAACAAAGACAGACAGTGAGGGGGGGGGGGGGGGCAAAACAAGGACAGGCATACAGTACAATAGCCTGCATAGCGAACCCACCGCCTTCACCACACCCTCCCTCTGCTTTCGTCATTTTGTTGCTCACCCTCGGTTTTCCTTCTTTCGAAATGCAAGTGTATTGAACATGTGTTTCACTCGCATCCGCTAAAACCGCCAGCTACACATTGCAAATATAGTACCAAAAAAAAAAAAAAAAAAATTAAAATTAAAATAAGAGAGATACAGGAGAAAGAAATAAAAAAAGCTTCTTATACAACATTAAACATCACTCGTGGCTGTACAGTCCTTGTACTTGTGGCTGTGCACCTGCTCAGTATTTTTTTCATAAGTGTGGGATATAGTTTGTACTGACTTCTCGTGAGTTCTGTATTAACACCATTACTCTCATTTCAGGCAACTCTGAGGACAAGAGCATAAGAGTGTGGGACATGTCAAAAAGGTAACAATACGTTTTCAGGGTTGATCACATTCTGGTTTGGTGATTTTTGCATACACTCAAGTAACAGTATTTATTATAAAATTATAGACACAAGTGTTTTACTGGAAAATATACCGTGCGTAAAATCCATACGAAACTACATCCGGGATCCGAGTGACATATTTTCCATATCCTCACTAGTGAGGATATTGTTGGCATCATTTCCCACTTTTGCACGGTTGTTTGTGCAATTTCTCGTAAAACACTCGTGGCTATTATAAAAAATAATAAAAAGAAAATTACATGGCAGCTTGAAGATATGGATTTTATTTTCTTGTGGTAAAAGCAATGTTTTACTCACTCGTGAAGCGCTCGTTTGTAAAATATTATTTTTACCACTCAAAAATAAAATTCATATCTTTGCGCCGCCACATAATATCCTCTATAATTATATTGTACTATGCAGTTTATATACGAGAAAGCACATATATATGAACTGCGGACAGAGAGTAACAGTGAAAGTGACCTTCATTTAAGTAAAACCAAATGCAAATTAATTTAATAAATCTGATTGGTTGAAAGTGTTTGTTACAATCTCTGTGATTACCAGTGCACTTACTTTAGTTTTGTTTTTCTATGCTCATTTTGTACTGATTTTTATTTGTGTTTCAGGACTGGAGTTCAGACATTCAGAAGAGAGCATGATCGGTTCTGGGTCATGGCTGCTCATCCGACTCTCAACTTGTTTGCTGCTGGTAAGATAAACTTCCATTTTAAAAGAACCACACAAACCTTGTCAACAGTGCACAAAAGTAGCCAGTTACTGTGCTGTTCCACTACCATGTTTTTCTGTCCAAATTCAACTTTACCCTCAACCTAACCTGAGAGTTAACAACTTCAATTTTCTTCTTTTGTTTCTCTGACTTTTGATACCTTGCTCAGATTTTTTAAAAGCTAACTAACTACTGTACATGGCTGGGATTATGTACTTTCCTTGGGAGTAAAAGGTTAAGATGTGGAAAACTATCAACATTGTTTGAGTAGACATTTAATTTTTAGTTCAAGAAGTTCTGATAGTGAGTTAGAGGTTTTGAGGTATAGTTTATATGATTATACAGTTAAGTAAGATATTTGTCTTTGGTAACTTTGTGTAATTATTATTTTACCTCCTTGTGTATCTGCACAGGTCATGACAGCGGCATGATTGTCTTCAAACTGGAAAGAGAGAGGCCGGCATGTGCAGTTCACGGCAACACCCTCTATTATGTGAAGGTCAGTTCATTATTGGTACATGAATAAGACAGGGAAGTACCAGAAGTGCATTTCTGGATGTTGTTTTCCTGGTTCATTCCTAAGCTGAATGCAGTAATACAAAATCCCCCCAACCAATCCAGGGAAAAAAAATGTATCAGTGAATTTACCCTTTTGCTCCCAAGGTCAAACTGCAGATTCTTCCAACCATAAAATAAGAAAGTTTACGAGTGATGAAATGAGAATTGATATCCCAGAAAAATAGATAAATCGAAGTGGATCACTCTTGGGAGAGAATGAGTTAAAGCTTTGAATTTAGTTTCACTGAATTTGTTTGTTTGCTTGTGTTTTTTTCGCAGGAACGCTACTTAAGAATGTATGAACTTGGAACTTCAAAGGATGTAGCTGTGATGCAGTTCAGAAGGTAAGAGAAATGAGACAGAACAGTTTAAGTAGTAATCAGTTGCTACACTGTAGCACTATAACTTGCAGTAATGTCAATAATGTTTCTTCACTGTTTGCCTACAGGAATTCCTCACGCACCCCTGTGCATAGCATGTCGTACAACCCTGCTGAAAACTGCATCATCCTCTCCATTGTAAGTATTCTTACATAATATTATGAGTGTCATCCTATGAAGTAAATTAAGAGCCAGCTTGTGCTACTAAAAAGATTCTTTGTGACCCCAAGCATACAGTATCACATCAACCACAGGCATCATAGTATGTTATAATGATTCAGACCAAAATTCTGACGTAAGAGCCTGAACCTTTTTGCCACTTTATGAAAGAAAGTAATATTGAACTTGTTTCCTGATGAAAGAGACATTAATATCTATATCACAGTTCAGGTGAAATGCAATGTTTTTGTTTGTACAGTGCAGGTAATTACTGGTAATACCAATATTACTGCTTCATCTTTGAGTTTTGTCAGATTCCATACACACTGCTGTTTCAGGAAATACAATACTGAGTTGTTTTTATTTCCCACAGAATGCTAGCAACCCAGAGAACAGTGTCTATGAACTTCATGCGATACCCAAAGACAGTGACAGCAGCAACCCAGAAGGTGACCACAACTCTACAGTATTTCCCTTGATTATGTAGTTGCTGGAATTTTCAAATACAATGGAAAGCTAGTATTTGGGGAACTAGTTTTGGACTCCATTGACATCGAGAAAACCATAATGATGAATCGACTAGGAGTCAATGTATGAAAACTGGATGCCATAAAGAATTCTGACGTTTCAAGTGTTAGCCCTTTATCAGAGAAAGTCATTTTCTCCATCAAAGAGTTAACACTGGAAATATCAGCTAAGGATTATTTACGCCATACAGTTTTTATACATTGATTCATCATATGGATTTTTCTAATGTCTGATTACTTACAACTCAGAAATAGCAGTAGTTTGACCATGGTATATTATTTTGTCTATTTTAGTATCAGAAGGCAAGAGAGCAGGAGGAATTGCAGCTGTGTGGGTTGCACGTAATAGATTTGCTGTCTTGGACAAAACACACAATGTGAGTGTACAAGAGCTAGCACCATGATGGCTAATATAATATTTTAACCACATCCTGATATACAGCAAAAGTAATGGTGCAAGACTGTAAACCTTTTTGTGCTTTCTGGAACTGCTTTTTTGACCAGTGACTTTCCCTACAATCATGGTCAAAAGTCATTGGGACGCTCCACTTACGCACATCCGGAGCACAATGTAAATCCGTACAACCTATGGGGGTCTCATATTTCTTGTTTTCAAGTCCCTCCCCTCCCCTCCATTCAATGTTGGTCCGTGGTGCAGCTATAAGCCGAACCATGCTCAACAACCCAACATTGAATGGGGGGAGGGGGTAAACTTGAAATCGTCCCAACAATTTTGACCATGATTGTAGGTAGTCATCTCATAATGTTTTTGTGTGACTGAATAAATATAATTGTGACTAGTGACAGTTCACCAGCCAGGGGTTATGAACTGCGTGAGCAGACATTATTTTGGTCATGTGGCATGATTCCACCAATCATGTGCAAGAGGAAATATTTTGTTGGATCATGATGTATGGTATTTTCTTATTGTCAGTTGTTAATCAAGAACCTGAAGAATGAAATTACAAAGAAAGTCCAGACACCTCCTTGTGACATGATCTTCTATGCTGGCACAGGCAGTTTGCTGTTAAGAGATCCTGAATCCATCACTCTGTTTGATGTTCAACAGAAAAGGTGTGAATATTAAACTGTCAGGCCACACTTAACCTATTCACTTTTGAGCTCATATTGCAAATACATGTATGACTCTTGACCATTCAAGAAGAAACTATTGCATATGTGATGTAGTGAGAATTGATAAGCCAATCAGCATTATCTGAAGAAACTATCCAGTAGCAAATTCTCCATACTGTATCATATAATTATCTCTATTGAAAGGCTGAAGGAGAAATTGAAGTTGATTGTTGAGGAGTGAAAGGGTTATACCCTCAACAAGTGATCAGTTACCTGTACGTATACTGGTAGTTAGTGTGGAGAGACTGGCAGATGATATGTTGCCTCAATTCAAGCTGATCAGACAGTAAAATCTCCTGAGATCTATTGCACATTTTGTTTGGGGTAGCTAAGAAGAATTAGGGCAAAGACCTTGCAAGGAGAGGCAAACTATTTCAGCAGGACTCCTAATCACCCTTTTACTACACTTAAAATTTGATCACTGTTTTATTTCTATCTATCTTTTTTCATCTTGCAGAACCTTGGCTTCAGTGAAGGTTACCAAAGTTCGCTATGTTGTCTGGTCACCAGACATGACATATGTGGCTTTGCTGAGCAAGCATGGTAAGACAGATAGATTTACAATGTGCTCCTTATGTCCTAATCTGTTCATTACCTTACCTTACCTAATACTATTTCACTCTCACCTTTCTACTGTATGTCCAAATTAACTTTAACAGCAAAATATATGAACACCACAAACAGCTAGAATGTGAGCATTGTTAATAAGTATTTTTATTTGAGTGGTCACACCTTCAGGTTTTATTTGATAGTTCAGGAATATTGGAACTGAAAACTTCTAATTGAGAGCTTTCATTTAAGTGATCACACTTGACAATCAGGAGTTGGATATTTTATAGATTGATTCAATTCTGGACTCTCATTCTTTAGTTGTGGCTATTTGCAACCGGAAGCTTGACAGTTTGTGTACAATCCACGAAAACATCCGTGTGAAGAGTGGAGCATGGGAAGAGAATGGTGTATTTGTGTACACCACCAGTAACCACATCAAATATGCCCTCATTAATGGGTGAGTAGGAAAATCAACCCACCAACATTCTAGCTTGTGCACTTACCATATTATTCTATCTTGTCTTCTCAGTAAAATTTGTTCTCATCACATTCTTGAACTAACAAGTAGTTTTTGTTTTGTTTTGTCTTTGTAGTGATCATGGAATAATCCGCACCTTGGATCTTCCTATTTACATCACAAGAGTGAAGGTATTTCACATTGCTTTTGCTTGAAGTTGCACTTGCGCAGAAAATGTGGGTGTTTACACACACACACACACAAAAAGTTCAACATGCAATTAAGAGTGCATTTCTTGTACACAGTTGAGTGGGTTTTCAGGTACAATTTGCATATTCTCCAGTCCTTGATCATAGAAACAAACCATAATACATTGAAAAAATAAATCCATTTTGTTTGCAGTTTTCCAGTTGATGCTTTTCATTAGCAAATTTCATCATTCTCATATGAATGGGAGATAGAATTGAAGCCTAATTCATAGGGATGATTTTTTTTCCTGCTACATGATTTTTGCAATTCTTTCTTTGATTTTGGCCATGCACAATTTTCAAGAGGGACATGCGCTTGCAGTACAGTCATTTTTTTTGAAAAAGTCAGGGCAATTGCTGAACAGTTTTAGAGCTTCAAACTCAGATCAACTGCATTTTTTATCAGGATTATAGCTACCAGTATTACCAAACAGCTGAACAGGCACTTAATAATTTTGAATGTTTATATCTCCTTCAGGGCAGCAGTGTGTATTGTTTGGACAGAGAATGCAAGACCCGTGTCCTGGGAATTGACCCCACAGAATTCAAGTTCAAATTGGCTCTGATAAACCGTAAATATGACGAGGTAAGACTTGTACATGTTATTGTATTATACCAAAAGTCAAGTTGTTCGAAGCTTTCACAAACCATTTGGTCAGTTTTGTCATGACGTCAATTGGATACAGTAGCTAGAATAGTCAGATATGACAAAAGTGTAGACGTGATTTTTCAAATGAATTGTCTTGATACTTTCTAGGTCTTACACATGGTGCGCAATGCCAAGCTGGTTGGTCAGTCCATCATTTCTTACTTGCAGAAGAAAGGCTATCCAGAGGTACTGTATGTTTGCTTTTGCTACTAAGAAAGTAACCTTAAATAACCTTAGTACATGTAGAAGAAGTAGGCTCAGCAGCCTGAGCCCATACACTATTATGTACTATACAATTCTGTATAATATGCAGACATCAGTATTACAACTATATACGTCATATATAAGCACCCACATTTTTCCTCTTTTACACATGAATCAATGTGTCCTTTCTCTATGTCTTCACAGGTTGCCCTACACTTTGTAAAAGATGAGAAGACACGATTTGGTTTAGCACTTGAATGTGGCAACATCGAGGTTTGTTAACTTACATATTATTGTACTTGACTGGACAGCACCCAAAATCATTTAGCAAGAGTGTTCCTCTGCATTGTTCTCTAACTTGTGTGTCTATCAACCACAGGTTGCGCTTGAAGCAGCTAAAAGTCTTGACGACAAAGCGTGTTGGGACAGACTAGGTGCTGCTGCCTTGAGGCAAGGAAACCATCAGGTAAGTCGTTTACCATTTCCATTACTCCCTTTCTTCTGTAAAACATGGCATGAGTATCAGATTTACTTGACCCTGTACCTGCATGATTTTTTCTTCACAGGTTGTTGAGATGGCTTATCAGCGTACCAAGAATTTTGACAAGTTGACTTTTCTGTACGTCATCACTGGCAACACTGAAAAGCTGAAAAAGATGCAGAAAATTGGTAACTTGCCTTTTCTGATATATTGTAAATAGGCCATTTCTGAGGTGCCTGTTGCCTCATTTCAAAACGAGGTCCAGTGCGAAACCTTTCTTATGAAAGTTTGTTTCATTTTCATGCAAATCAAACATATTTTCATAAGAAAGGTTTCACACCAGGCCTTGGTTTGAAACAGAGGCAACAGGCATCTCGGAAATGGCCTATTATGATTGGCTGTATTAATTCAAGAGTGTGAATATTAAGAGCCATACTTTTCTACCACCAGCTGAAATCCGTAAGGATATGAGTGGCCAGTACCACAATGCTCTGTACACAGGAGATGTGGAGGAGAGAGTGAAGATCTTCAAGTCTCTTGGTCAAGGTTAGAAGCTTCAGCCTTCTGTCTAACTTACCTGTACAGGAACCCTTTCTGTCCTAACATCTGCAAGTGCTTCCTGCCATTGTACAGTGTACCTTGAGTTAAACTGAGTTCAATCCTGGCATTGTATATGGTGCAATAATGTTCTCTGTTTCCTTTTTTTATTATTATTGGGTTCTCTGATTTTCCTCACTCTGAAAGTTTGGTTTTAATGCAGAACTCTGCTGTTAAGTGCATCAATCAATCATGAGTTCCTGTATCCTCCACAGGTTCACTGGCTTACCTTACTGCTGCAACTCATGGTCTACAAGAAGAAGCTGAGGACATTAAAGAAGCATTCAACCTCAACCCAGAGTTGGTGAGATTTGATTACTGGGTAAAGTGGTGCTGCTTAGGAACTGGGACAAAATGTTTTGTTGACCTTCCAATCCATTGACCACTAAAGTTAGGAGTGAATGGTGGAAATGGTTCAAGAGAACCACACTTCCCTGCTCAGCCCTTTACTTGTTCAAACGAGTTAGCCAACAAGGCTAGAACACTTAACCCTTGCACTTGCAAGCTCAAAATGCAGATTCTCTCAGCCTTTCGAAAAGAAAATATGTGAGTCATGTAGTGAGAATGGCAACTTGTGATGTATTGTTTACATGTTGAACTCTTGTGGTATTTTTCAGCTTCCTCAAGTAAATCCCAAAGCTCGGCTCATTCAACCTCCAGTCCCAATCCTACAGAATGAAGGCAATTGGCCCTTGTTGACTGTCGCCAAGACTTTCTTTGAGGGAGCAATGACTACAAAAGGTGTGTGGTTATTTACAAACTGTCTGAATGCCTCATCGACTGTCTGGATCACTGACTGACTGTTCTAAGGCTGATTGATTGATTGAATGATTGATTGACTGACTGATTGACTGACTGACTGACTGATTGACTGATTGATTGATTGATTGGTTGACTAATTACTTGACTGATTGATTGATTGACTGGTGACTTGACTGATTGGCTGATTGAGTGACTGATTGATTGATTGATTGATTGATTGTTTACTTGACTGATTGATTGAGTGACTGATTGATTGAGTGACTGATTGATTGAGTGACTGATTGATTCACTGACTGATTGATCGATCAGTTGAGATGCTAGCACTTATTGTATGATGACTGACTGACTGACTGTTTATTATTTTGTCTGTTTGATTAATTGTTTAGATTGATTATCTGAATGATTGATTGATTGATAATTTGATTGTCTGATTGTCTGATTGGACTTGTTTGCAGCTCCAGGAATGGTGGCAGATGATGCAGAAGGGGCAGGAGAAGGCTGGGGCGAAGATGCTGAGCTAGTCCTTGATGAAGGTCTGTCTTGGAATCACAAAATCCCTTGATCTCTACAATATGCAAACACTTAACTTTTTTACTTGCAAGCTTAAATGTACATTTTCTAAGAAGAAACTGTATGAGTGATCAAGGGAGAATTGATAGTTCAATCAACAACTCTTATCTAAGCAAGCTATCAAAAGCCAAGTTCTCAATACTGTATATACAATATTTATTTCTGGAGAGATGCTTAAAGAGAAATGTGAGGGTGCATGGGTATGTGTGAGTGACAAGAAAGAAAACTTGTTGTGTTGTTTACTTGTTTACCTATTCACCATTGTTCTCAGCAGAGATGAAGATGTTGCTTTGAAGAGTGACATATTGATATCAATCTAACCATTGTTTTGTATCGCTTGGGCAGATGGAGGTTTTGGTGGTGAGGACATCGACGGTATCGGTGAAGATGAGGAAGGTGGTGGATGGGATGTTGGAGATGACGACCTTGAGCTGCCTGCTGATTTGGTGTGTATTACAACAGCCTTACTCTTATTATTATTATTGTGATCTGGTGTTTATCAACAGCTTTAATACTTTTGTTATTGTGTTCCATTTTTCCTGGCTTGCTGAATTCAGAAAATGTGAAGAATTCAAGCAGTTCTCAAAATTCATACATGGCATTGAATCTTTCACCTCTCTCATCAGGATGTTGGTGGCCCTGCTGTCGCTACAGGGGATGAAGGATACTTTGTACCGCCCACCAAGGGAACTAGCCAAGCTCAGGTAACCTTAACCTCCATACCTCCTCATTACACATATGATCAAGGTTTAACTATATTGTAAAATGGTGGAAGAAGCTTTGACACTATTAATAATTAATGTTCTTGTTTCACAGGTGTGGTGCACTAACTCTCAACTCGCTGTGGACCATGTGTTGGCTGGGTCCTTTGAGAGTGCCATGAGGGTATGTGCGATGATTTGTCAATAAAAAAGTGCTTAGTTGCTTCTCCCAGTATTTCATGTAACCCTTTTATTTCTCATAATACTGCTGCACAATGTAACTGACCCATCATCCAAATTTTCAAGTTAGGAAATATTACAGTAATCCAGGGTTTGTACAATCTTGAAGAACCCTTGAATTTGTCTGCTTTGTCTTGAAAAGCCCTTGAATTTGGCTGCTTGTCTTAAGTCCTTGAATTAGACAGCAGTCCTTGAAAGGTTCATGAATTTCGAAGTAATAAATTGACCAGAATGCTTTGAGTCAACTGGCAATTTGATTTGGTCACCAAGTTTTGCCATGTCTATCTACTAACAAAGGTTATGCAAAGTCAAGTTCAACATTTCTAGGTTGATTCAAATTCACCTTTGGCACTGAAAGGGTTATGGCTGCTGCTTTTTGGAAGTTCTATGTTCACTGTACTGGCCATCATTCTGCACTGCTTAACAGTTTTAATTGTATTGCATTTCCAGCTGCTCCATGAACAAATTGGTGTGGTCAAGTTTGGTCCATACAAACCACTCTTCATGCTGACCTTTGCCAGAGGAAAGACAGCCGTTCCTGGCATGCCATGTTTACCTCCAATGTTCGGGTATCCCCATCGCAACTGGTAAGTATCAGGAGATTATAACTATGCAATTGCTTATGCCATGTATAGTACACAAAGCCTCATAGGGGATTAGACGTGAAGGCCATGTCTTCACCTTTTTTGTGTTTGCCTTCAGGAAAGAAGCTGGTGCAAGAAATGGCTTGCCTGCAGTAGGGCTAAAGCTGAGCATGTTGGTGCAACGTTTACAGGTGATTGGGTTGTTTATCCCTATTATCATATGACTATAAAAATGTCTGCAATCTGATTGGCTGAGGGCAAGCAAGTTACTCGTTAATTTTTAAATGTAACGATAGCAACCAATCTTTTTTCTTTTTTTAGTTTTCTGTACTTGCGTTAGCTTTAGCAAATGTGGTTTGGTTTGGGTGTCAAAATCTGTGCTCAATGTAGACACTGCTAGAATGTACTCATTTGGGAACTCTCATTAAAGCGGTCACACAGGTTTCATTTGACACTTCAGAAGTTGGACTTCACTAGGTTGAATCAGTCCCATGCATGTGATTTCACAGTTTGTTGTTGCTTTACCAGAACGCATACCAGTTGACCACAGGAGGTAAATTCAAAGATGCGACGGTCAAGTTCCATCAGATCCTCCTCAGCCTTACCATGATTGTGGTGGAGACCAAACAAGAGATCACAGAGGCACGGCAACTTCTTGACATCTGCCGTGAATATGTGCTTGGACTGCAAATGGAATCGAAGAGGAAAGACCTTCCAAAGGTATATTACACTGTAAGACCTTTCTGCCCTTGATGTCAGACTAAATACTGTAGGTCACTTAAGGAGAGGTTTCACTCAAGGCAATTGATAAATTCCTTTACAATATACTACCTTAGTAGAGGTTTCAGTGAAACTGATTTGAGGGAGGCCTCTACACGGAAGATTCATAGACCAATGGTCAACCAGAGAGGTTTCACTTATTGCAATTTGACTGAATAGGACAGTCGGAATCGTGATCAAGTGCATGCTTGCAAGAATTGGTTCTGTATGACAAGAGGTTGTGTTGGTTGTTGCTGGTTGTGGTAATTCTTGTTTTTCTGCTTCTTTTCCAGTCAACATTGGAGGAACAGAAGCGTCTGTGTGAGGTGAGCTGAAAATCATGTGAAATGATTCAGCTTTAATTGAAATTTTGAGTGGTCAAACCTTTAGGTTTCATTTAACAGTTCAGGAGATGGATGTTTTCTTGGTAGAGTCAAAGAGAAAGGGTTAATACAATATTTCCTTATAGCTTCCTCCTGATTTCTTTTTTCTTTAGATGGCGGCATACTTCACCCACTGCAACCTCCAGCCCATTCATCAGATTCTCACACTGAGAACGGCCCTGAATCTTTTCTTCAAGGTGAGTAAAGAAACTGCTGGTTTCCAGCTCACAATGTACCAACATTGTTGGTGTTTGGGTATTATAATTATTATTGTTTCTATGTTATTTTTACAAGCTGCTTTAACTGTTGAAAATGTTTTTTTCTCTTTCTTGATTTCAATCTCAGCTCAAGAACTACAAGACTGCTTCCTCCTTTGCACGTCGCCTTCTTGAACTTGGGCCACGACCAGATGTCGCCAACCAGGTGATTATTATCATCATAGAATTATTTTTATTTCTTTAGTGCGGCTCAGAGATGATGCTAACAAAATTTGACATTGACTTTGCAAGAATGTTCGTTCCGTGCCTGATGGGCTAGTATATTTTCTGATTTCTAGACAAGTATTGCAATATGCATGAACAGCATCTACAGTTGACGTCAAGGAGAGTGTTACAGTACATTTAGAAATAGAGTTCCCTGAATACAGAAGGTCACACTTGTGTTCTATTTTGGTTAGCCCATGGCTAGTGAGGAAGAAGAGCTTTCAAACCCTGAATCATAACTATTTTGGTTTAGTTACACCAAACTGTTGATCTACATGTAAAGAGTAGTCTTTTCTGTAGCAGACTGTACTTGGCAACTGAGTTGGTAGCTAACATTTCAACTGCCTAAGTGGTTGTCATCGTCAAGTTATGGATTGCTGTCAGCTGATAGCATTTGTTGTCTTGGGCTAAATTATGGCAGTGTTCTCATACAACTTTTCAATAGTTCTCATGTTTAAGCTAATGTTCACAATGGTGCCAGGGTATGTGATGTGAATGGTGCCTAGACTCTACATTGTTGCGAGTGATCAACGTTATCTGTTGTTTTCAGACTCGTAAGATTCTTCAAGCTTGTGACAAGAATCCCACCGATGCACACGCTCTACAATATGATCAGCACAATCCGTTCACTGTGTGTGGCATTTCATACAAGCCTCTCTACAGGTGAGGCAACAACAATATTAAAATGCAGTTTCTTGAATATCTTGCCACTCACTCAACATTATTTTGTTGATTGCAGGGGTAAACCTCAGGAGAAGTGTCCTCTTTGTCAGGCATCATACTGTGTAGAGTACAAGGGGAGAGTGTGTAATGTTTGTCAGGTAAGAAAGCTCATCGACTTTCATGTTACAGTTTGCTTTCTCATAAAACTTCTTGTATATTATTTAACCTTTTGTTTCTCACCATTATCAACTTTTGCTTTTTAGGTTGCTGAAATAGGTAAAGATACTATTGGCTTACGTGTGAGCCCATTGCAGTTCCGATAGATGCCACAGGAGTTGCTGGACTGATCAAATGCTGGCATGTGCCAATTCTGCCCACCCTGGTACCGTAGTTATTAAAAGATAATTGTCCATTTCATGAATTTTTCTTTTTCACCAGAAAGAGAGAAATATTAGTGCATATAAGCATTGTTTCATTAGCTTTCTAACTTTTATTTCTGTTTGCGTTACTTTTAACACTAGACAATACACTTTTTTTTTCTCATTGTTGTAATCATAGAGGTTCTCTGCATAGTGTCTGGTGCCACAAAAAGAAAGTCTCCGAATGAGACTTTTATAGGGTTGATGGCCTGCAACAGTATTACAGCTCAGGGTGATGCTGATGAATAGGGAAGGGCTATTGCTAACACAGGAACACATTTTTTGCAGTTCTACAATACTAAGCAAAATGTACCAATATGACCCCTGACCAGGGTAGCTAGTAAAAAAAAAAGTCTACCAGTAGTTTAGAATAATTATTATGACATTCAGAACATCACTTGTCCAAAAAAAAAAAAAAGTCCTGATTCTCAATAAATTTACTGATAAGTATGTTGGTTCTTGTGTCAGTTTATCTTGTAAAAAAGACTACCAGTCATCCAAAGAAATGGAGCTATGATGTACAGGATGCCAATTAAATTGAGGAAGCTATCGAATCCTAACCTCATCATGTAACTACTGAAAACTACTCATTTGATCAACATGTCTTAACCCTTTCACTCCCAACTGTGATCTATTTCAATCTTCTCCTTAAGTTTCTCACCAGAGGTAAATCATAAAGTAAGGAGAACTTGGTTCTTGATACCTTGCTCAAATTCTTACTACATCTCTTCTATATTTTCTTCTGAAAAGGTGAAGAGAAAATGTATTTTGAACTTGGGAGTAAAGGGTCAGTTTCATTTGGTAACCACACTGTGTTCTAGACCTTGAGCTAATTGCTGTAAATTCTCCTGACCCTAGACTTATGTTGATTGTTCTTCTAACTAATTTAGGCCTTGAACTTTGCTGCAAGTTCTTCCAACTTTTCCATCAAAGTGTCTTCCTCATGAGCAGATGATTTTGTCCAAGCCAGAGGCAGGTGCTTTGAAACTGCTTGCCGGTCTTGAAAGAATGAACCACTGGGAAACTTATCGACATCAGGAGCAACACACAACCATATGATAGTGTCTGCCCCTTGTACAGTGGTTCGTAAGCGATCTTTCATTCTTCGGTGGAAGTCTGGCATGGCTGATCTGACAGCTGGAGTATCTGCCCAGCCTGAGAAAAGTTAATACAAATTTAATGGAAATCCCTGTACTTAGATCCATCTGGGAATGTTTACACATGGTTGCATTTATCCTGGATCAATCTCAAATCTAACTGCTTAGTGTGGGCAGGCCCAAAACAATAAAAAACAAAAATAATGATTAAGATTTTGCCTCCTTTAAGACCGATTTACTGGGTATGATTTGATTGGTACATAGACTTAATGACATGCCTACAGCAAAACAAATCATAATATCATGTAAACCAACCCAATGACAAGATTTGTTTGTGTTTTGACCCTTTGATGGACTTATGGATCCCCAAACTCCTTGCAAAGTCATCTTAAAACCAGGATTTTACTGTTTTCTGTTTCACACTAACCAGGGTGCATGGATGCAAAATAGATGTCTTTATATTTCTGTGCCCATTTGTCTGTCATCACCACTTGTTGTCTCTTGTTCTGTGCATAGGCCATTGTACCGTCAAAGGGACTTAACCTCTCGAACTGAAGATCCTTTGTGTCCAATCCTTGCACCAGCATCCCACCTGAATCGCAACAAAAATGCACAAGCCGTGAGGGCCTTGGCAGCTTGTCAGAAAAACTTTTTTTTTTTCAGGGGGGACGAGAAGGGGAAGGATTTGCTTTATAATGATTGAGGGAGAGTATATATAAAAGGTAGAATTCCAATGTGGAAATGTGTATTACAAAGAAACGCGGTAAGAGTCTTAGCAACAATATTACCTTCAACCCACCTACCGTATTTCCTCAAATATTAAGCACATGTCAGTCATATACCCCTCCCAGCTCCCCAGGTCTCTCGGAGTTTCATTTTTCACACAACTTTGTCATCTTATCAGGAGATTAAACAGTGACTTCCACACGATTTTTCGCGACAATACTACTGCAACGCACCTGACGAGACCGTAATGACTCGAGGGGTCTCTTGTTTCATCAACACTGGTATCAACTCCGTGGTCAAAATGTACGTCCCAAGCGTGTTAGTGGCGAAGTTTTTCTCCAGACCGTCTTCCGACACTTCTCTGGAGTTGACCATACAACCAGCATTGTTTATAAGAACGTGCAGGGGACTCTCTGAAGCAGCAAAGTTTCGTGCAAACTCGAACACTTTGCGAGGCTGTGACATGTCCAGCAAATGCAACTGAACTTTGTCGCTATTCGAGGCTTCTGCGATCTCTTTCCTCGCTTCTTCACCCCTTGTGGGATCCCTACATACCATGTGGACGGTCGCTCCCTTCTTGGCGAGGAATAACGCAGTTTCTTTGCCGATGCCGCTGTTGGCGCCTGTGATCATGAACGATCGTGATGTCTGATCTCCGTCTAGGGAATTCGAATCGAAATGCTTGGCGGCTGACAAGTACCCGCCTTTCGTGTATTCCCGAAGACCTTTAGAAAACCAAACGATGTTTCTGTACAAAGTCATGGTGATTCAGTCGTCTGCTTTACAGGCTATTACGTAAGTTAGCCTTGCCAACACTGGCCCTCTAGCAGCTCGCAGGATATATTTACGTTACGTAAGTCGATCACGCGACCCAACACCACCCCCTTCCGCCACAAGGGAGGGGTGGGAAAGGAAGACTCTATATACCGCTAGTAATCACCAAAATTCTACCAGGTGACTGAAATGCCTCTTGGGTCATCGACTTTTCCTAATGTTTCCGAACTTCAAAATGCTGCCAAATTCGATCGGTACATGCTGCGAGTCTGAAAGGCCTGAAAACATACTTCTACATCTGTTTTGTTCACACTTTTTCCATTGACACTCAAAAAGCTTGCATTGAAAGATGAAGTCTGTTGTGCCAGATTTTGGGACTGAGTATGTCCAGCTATTGCAAAGGCCGAGAGGGCCTTTTCAGTATTACAGACACATTGTGACATGTTTGAGTAAAATATTATTCTTAGTGCTGTTTGTTTTCACAGTTGGTTAATTTCTGGGCAGTTTTATTCCAGGTCCAGGTTAATTAAACAACAGCAACTAACTTCACCCTGGCAACTATTGCAAACAGCAGCTACCACTACATCTTAAAGTGACAAATGGTAAAATCAGACTCGCCGAGACCCTTGTTTAAAAATCCGAGAACAAGACTTTTAAACTCCAAGACAGAAGCAAAAAATTAAAAAAAAAAAAGACTCCAAGACTCTAAACATTTCTGCAATCTGATTGGCTGAGAGCAAGCAAGTTAATCATTAATTTGTACTGGGTGCATTTTTATGAGTGCAAATAAAATGTTAATATAGCAACCATTATCATGCTGTAGTTTCCTGTACTTTCTGTAGCTTTTCCATGGCTTTATCTGACAAGAGTTAAATTTCAGTGTCTGAAAACAAGGTTTGTTTGAACTTTAACTCCCAACAATATTTTTTATAGTCACATGATAATATTATAACAAGTATGAGTCGCTCTACAATATTAATGATTTACCCAACTTGTGATTTTTGAAAGCAGTGTACTACCACATTGCATGAGCCATTCAATTTTCAAACATCATCATGGTGTACATCATTGCACCAATTGCACCCATATTAATATTTACAACATTTTATACAACAATATGATAAACTTAATAATTGGCCAACATAGTACTTGAGAATCAAAAGTTCAATCATCTTTCATCTGAGCAAGCCAAGTTCTCCATATTGTGTGGTGTATATAGGCCTCTGATGACAATACTGAAAGAGAACATCTTAAACTTGCTCACTGCTGGAAGTAATGGGCTAAGTTAATAATGTTATAGTAACGTTGCTACAAGTTGGGGGCTTCATTATTCCTTGCATGGCTACTATATTCATGCTCAATAAGTGAACCAAAACTGGCCCCAGTGGTGAGCATTTCACTGTCCACTATTCATGCTCAGTAAGTGACTGGTAGCATCATCCACGCTTCCAACACATGCTTCCAGCACTGACCGGATAGCTCCTTCCTCCATGTTGGGGAACATGTCTTTGAGGGTCTGAACATCTTGCTCTGAAATCTGATGTGGCTGCTGCTGTGGCGGTTGCTGACGCTGACCGAGAGGGACTGGTCTCATAGGGCCATAGCCAGCAGGGTAGATTACCTGCGCACCTGGGACAACTGGCTGTGGCACCATCATCATGGGCATAGGCTGGCTGTATATAATATTCTGAGTGGGAGGCACAGTAGCTTTCTACAAACAAGGAAGTAAGCAATTTCAGAACAACAGACATTGCACTGCTTATTGTGGATTGTATAAAGGCCATGTGGAACATTTTTCCAAAATGTACACACTCGAGACAATAAAAAATGTGAACAATGAATACAATCAAACCCCGCTATTTCAAACTTGGGTAATTCAAAATCCCCGTTATTTCGAAGTCAAGCCAAATCCCTGTGGATTTATATTTTCAGTCATTTCAAGACCCCGCTATTTTGAACTTTTTTCATGTCCCATAGGACTTCGAAATAGCGGGCTTCGACTGTATATTGAATTAGAGTCTAGTGCAGTATGTTCTGGACAATATTGTTCTCATCTTGAACTTGTGAAAACTGAGTTAGGAAATGGTTATAAACTCATCAGTGCCCAAGCTGTCAGTATCCAAGAAACAGGTACACAGATGTTCAGATGAAAAGCATAATTTTAATAGGCAGCTATAAAAAAGCAATATCATTTTATGCAGATTTTTATGTTGAACAGTGGAAACAGAATTTTGTGTGGAACAATAAATGGCTTGAAAAAATAATAGAGCCTCATCAATATCATGCCTGAAAATGATAGAGAAAGCAGGACCCATTTGTTTCCAAAGCAGGTTAAAAACACTAAGTGTACAAGTCCTGGTTAAAACTTCAATTTTCACCTTCAGTCTAGAAGGTAAAAATTGCATGGAGTTGCTCTTACCAGAAGAACTTGGCACTTTCGTCCTTACTCACAGATAGAAGCCTATGAATAGCTACACGTATGAATTTTCACTGCATCACTTTTACATTTTCTTATAGAATGATACAAAAGGGAGAATTTTCTAGTCTGAGCTATTAAGGTCAGTAGATCGAGTAAAAAGTATCAATATGTATAATATGAGAGCAAACACCTTACCCTGTATGCAAGAACCAAGTTGATCATCCCTTCTTTTTCATCTCCTTGCTTGCCACTCAATGCATACCAGTCATCCAGGTCTTCTCCCTCAAGTACAGTGTCTGAAACTGTAATGAGACCCCATGCAATTCTCTCATCCCCTGAAAACGATCTCTGAAAAGGGAAATGTCAAATATGCTTCTCAGATCACAAACACACATTTTGTTAAAAATAATAGCCAGGGTTCAAAATTCACAATCAATGAGTAGTTGTCACAGGAAAAACCTGCATGCAGACAACATCGATTATGATTATGACATACTTGTGTTATAGTAGTTTATTACTGTAATCAGTATTATATTTGACAAACTCAATAGCATGAAGTATATGGGTGCATAACACAATTTGCAGTACCTGCCTTTGGTGCAGCACTTTCTACAAAACATCCTGGAATGTTGGGCAGCTATAATTCAATTAAAACTTCTTGCTAATCTTTGCTGATATTTACTTCCCCCATATCCTGTTCTGAACAACTATCCAAAAGTACTATCCATACTGCAAATTGTGATGGAATTTACCTCATCAAAAACCTCCATATAGATATCCTTTACTCCTTGTGGAAAAGGACTGATTGGAAGTAGAAAGGAAGCATTAATGCAAGTACTACATTATACTGTATGTTGAAATAAAAATAATTATCATCAATGTTTTATGCTTGAAAAATAGTAAAGTGAGATTACTAGACAGTGCTAATGCTTTCAACCCTTTTCTTCCCCAGTTCAAAATGCACATTCTCATTCAAACGAGTGATGTGATAATATTGAAATTAAACTTGATCAGCTAGCTTTCATCTGAGCAAGCTATCATGCCAAGTCATCCAAATTTTCTGCATAATACATTTCAGATGAGAAGCTGCAGGAAAGTTGATCACTCTTTGTGAAAGGGTTAAAACTTTTTCATTTATCGGTGCACACTGTCTTTTTATCCCAGTCACAGTCCCTTCAAAATCCCTACAAAGGGTATACTACCCTAGTAAAATCCTGCTATTTCGAGCTCTCAAGGGAAGTGGGAAAAAGGAAAAGTTCTAGCAAGTTCATTTTCAAAGGAAATTGGATTCTGTTCGAGATAGCGGGGATTCAAGATAGCCAAGTTCAAGATACATGGTTCTACTGTCAGTATATACCTAAAGCAAGATTTTTGTTTTCTAATGCCTTCAAGAAGTAACATTCAAGCCCATTGCTGCAGTCATACCATGATATCAGCTTGTTCCATCTTGGATTTGTGGATCCATTGTAAGCTGTGGGTGTCTCAAAAACATGGTGTCCTATTGTGATGCGACAGTAAGGATCCATTCTTGTAATCCCATAGTTTTTAGCCAGTTTTGCCTGAAGAAATAAATCAATACTATTAGCACTAGCCAATTTGCAGCTCTCCTGCATTTTATGTGACCAATCTCCCGCAAACCTGTTTGTTTGAGCTGTTTACTCAAGTAAATATGGTATACACCTCTAAGGCTTATGTGTCCACAAGTTGATGTGGACCTAAACCACTTTTAATTTATGGTTAAGCTTATAAATGCCAATCTTAAGTCAATAGAATAGAGCACTTTCCCGATGACTGTCGAAAACCAAAGCAAAGCAATGACAGGGCCAATCTTGATTTTGCTCTTGATTGGAAAAGAATGAACATTGTTAAACTTGTTTGAACCAATCAGAAAGCGTAGCAAATGCAAAAGTAAAGCACGGCTCTATGGGTCGCAATTCACATAGATGAGGTCTATTATAAACCTGTACCTGGTTGATTGTAACAGACAATCTCCCAACTGTTTGCTGAGCTGGCATGAATGGCACAGGAGTCGTGTAGTAGCCAGTCTGTGAATGTTGTGGGATCATATGATCTGGCGGCAATGCCACCTGATTGACATTGGGTTCCAATCGAAGAAAACTCTCCGGAAGATCTCCGGTCATTACATTTCGACGAGAACCTAGAATAACAAATTCACTGAGATGTGTAAAGTCACTGTATCTATTGATCAACTCCAGTTGTTATCCTAAAAAAGTGGGTTGGCGGTGGGCTTTTGACTGATGACTCTGACAAGTCAGTAAATTATCTGTATCACAGGCGTACAGTACATGTATTTAGTATGTGTTAATTATAAGGCACCTGAGAGTTAGCTAAATGTAATAAATTCACTAGACACTCAAGTATACACAACAGAAATACTATGCATACTGTAGGAAATTTGCCTAAATGCAGACTATTACTGACCAGCGGACCTTTGCAATTCGGGGAGGACATTAGAGAAACTGTGGATTTTAAAGTCTTCAAACGGAAGCTCAGAAACCACCTATTAAATGTAACTTAACCCTTTTTAATATTTTAGCCCGGGTTTAGGTATCATGTTCCTAAATATGCATATAAGTTTCGCACCAAAGTAGTTTTGCACCCAATCAAGTCATTTCGCACCTAATCGAAAGTAGTTTGCCCCCAATTGAAAGTTGATTCGCCTTGTGTAAGGAAACCATAATAAACTGTATGTGTGTGTGTAATAGGATTACATTCTGTGTAGTCACATCAGATTCCGTGTAGTCACATATTCCGTGCAGACACTGCAGTCACGTCCCGTCTGAAGATTTGTGTTACGTCATCAAATTTATCTTTGTTTCCATTCATTACTGTACAATGATTCTATCCTCTATTCATCTAATTCGAAAACGCCTAGGAAATGCCTATGATCTTTTGTAATGTTTGTAATCAATAGCCCTATTATCCTGTATGCTACATGTATATCTATCCGTGTAACATTCGATTAGTTCAGAGTTAGACTTGGGTATTCCCTCTGTAAAGCCGTTTTGCAGAAGCTCGGGAATAAAGTAAATTCCACAGTTACAGATTTGCTGTCGAAGTCTTTGATCTTCGCACTGCTACATGTGTGTAATTTTTACTTCCGCCGACACCGAGTCAGAGACATCAAGGTGTAATTGAAATAAGAAGCTCTTTTTTACGGGGAAAGTTTTGTCTTAAGAATGCTAAATGTCCTGAGTAAACTGCGGATTCCATTAGGATTCCATTACTTCAAATTCAAATAGGACTGGCTGTAAATGAACACAAATTGACACAAACCTTGCATCTGTGGGGTCGCCATCTTGAAAGTTTTTTTCCTCATTCCCAGGCTGAACCGCCTATAAACCTGGTGACGAATGTTTGCAGCCCCGGCGGCATGATGGGTAAAAAAATCACCGCTGACCGGAAATCCGTTCACTGTGCACGAACTTCGAGGAATCAGACATTTGAACTCTAGTCTACTTTTGCAAGAGTGTAGGTAAACTTCAGTGAAGAATTTCGAAGTGACTAAATATACGTAATTTGACGTCAGGACCTAAAAACAGTGTTAGCAATTTATGCATATTTGTACACGTGTTGCTCTAAATCTGCATATTCAGCCGCTTGGAAAGAGACGAAACCAAAACTTCAAACGGTAAGTGAAAAGCTTCGTGGTGAAGAATTGGAAGGAGAACAGGTAACTTTAAATTACTACATCCGTATTTGCCTGTTTTTCACATTCTAAGATGATGCACGACCTGCACGTACTTTGACTGAGGGCTCGTATTGGCCCCCAGCAAGAAACGTCCATTCTATGGTAGACTTAATTTCTCTTTTTCAAAGAAGTTATGCAGCGATCAATTAGCTGTTACTTACCCCCCGCCGACTCCCGGGGATTTGTAATATTTTCTTGTCGTACAACAAATTGCCCGCCCAGGGGCAAGCTTTTATGATCGTTTGTGTACGTACGCATGATCGCTTGTCGAACTAACTCCCAACTTTCGTACTTGTCGTGTCGGTCGATCTACGATCAACAATTTAGGGGAGGGGTGGTCTACCTCCAATGTATTCCTCGTTCTACAGTGAAGAGGGTGGTCTAGCTTGACTGCGTATCCGCGTATCCACCGTTTTCTATGGGTGCTTCAAAAAATGCGGGGTATTCTGTAGTTACTCCAAGATGAGGATCATCGATTACTCTCAATTCGCTATTCAAATTGGCAGGCCTAAGTCGCATTACATTTTGGCCTGTACCAATTTATTTTCAGAAGAAGATACAACCCTTTTATTTCTGTTCTAGCCACCAAGACAGCATTTTCGGTCATGAAAGTGAATTTCTCTGGTATCGATTTCTTTAAATGCCAGTTTCATGTTGTGATCAATGTGGACAGTGAAAACGGACCTTTTCGAAAAATAATGTTAAATATGTCATGATGATCAATATGATATAGTGGTCAGAAGAGGAAAAAAGTTGCATTCACAAACAAAACAGATTACCGGTCATAATTTGGATAATATATAGGGCCTTAAATTATATAAAAGTCATATCGGAAACAATATATTGTTTTCTGGGAGTATTTGAGAATGGAAAAGAAATGACACTTCTGGATGTAGAACAGAAACACAGATACACAAAATGAAGAAGAAATAATTTCACATATCAAAACTCAGATTTTGCATCTGCACAGCTGGGACCATCAAGAAGGTGATCGCTCGTATATAAGGCCTGAGTCAAAATGGCACCCTTGAATATACTCATTAATTGTGGCCGCCTTCATTGAATTATTGTTTTAACAGCTGCAGCCTTCGTTTGTATCATACAACTCATACGTCATGTACTATAGTATGCCCAAATTACAATTCATTGTTACCATAGAATTGGCTTGCATCTTTATCACATTTCCAAACATTTGAAACATTTTTAAGATTTCAGTAAAATCGGTGGTCATACCTTGTCTGAAGCTAAATACATCAGGGCTAGTAAAATTACAAATCCTAGAAATTGACTATACCCCTTGGGAAAATTATATTATTCAATATTGTTGGATTTACCTAGGAGTAATATATTATAGGGAACTTGCAAAACAGTTTTATCATAAAAAGATGTCAGTGTTATAATGCAGAGCCAATAAATTCATGGAGAGTGTTACAGTGATGGGTTACTATGACAACAAAGTTCAGACAAAGATTTTACTTTGGACATGTATACCATATTCAAAAACCCACACTGGATAATATCCTGAAAAAAGGTCCAAAATGGCCAAAAGCTTGATCAGATACAATATTTATTGTCTCAGACAAGAGAGTGGGCAGAGATGGTTGGTGGGTCATAAAATCTTCCTTGAATTTTTGTGTTGCAGATCATGCCAGGGAAGAGGATTCTTGTAACTGGAGGGACTGGTCTGGTTGGAAAAGGATTGGAGAAAGTTGTGGAAACTGAAGAGAAGAGGCCTGATGAGGAATGGATATTTTTGTCTTCAAAGGATGGTGATTTGCGGTAAACTTTTATCAAAATATGTTTGCATAAATTTTGGAGTTCTTTCTGTTTCTGGTCCTCAGAAAGTCTTGAGGTGATGAAACTTTCTGTTGCATATCATATGTTTGGTCAAACCTCTTATACTTGCAAAAGTTTGAAAACCAATACTATTTTTTATGAATTTTTACTTTCTGGTCAAAAGTAGAGGTTTTTGAAAATGGTTCTTTTCAACGATGGTTCCCAAAGTGGAACCTTTCGAAAACGGATGTGTTGTCAAATGAAAACAAATTAGTGTGGACAGGTGATTCGAACACAGAACATTTTACTGTGGACAGGTGAAAAACGAAGGTTTTTGAAAATGCATTAGTGGGGACATAACCCTTGGCCTTACTTTTAACCCTTTTAGTCCCAAGTTCAAAATGCAGATTCTCCCAAACCTTTTAAGAGGTAAATGTATGAGTGATGTACTTAGAATTGATAGTCTAATCAGCTATCATCTGAGCAAGGTATCAAAAGCCAAGTTCTCCTTACTGTATAATATATTTCTGAAGGAGAAAATCGAAGTTGATCACTCTTGGAGTGAAAAGGCTAAGCAAAATTGAAAATGTCACAACATTATGTATGCCTAGGAGTGAGCGGTAGGGAAGTGCATCATGGGTGAGGTTTGGAACTGACTATAGTACATAATATTCCTTAGTGATCCAGTGGCAACTAGTGCGATCTTTGAGAAATACAAGCCCACTCATGTCATTCACCTTGCGGCATTGGTTGGGGGACTTTTCAAGAACCTGAAGTACAACCTTGATTTCTGGGTAAGTTGGTTGTTTTAATTTGTATTTTTGCTTCTTGTTGTTTTGTTTTTGTTTTGTTTGTTTTCTGTTTTTTTTTTTTTTTTGTTTTTTGTTCTATTATTGGGATAATTTTATATTTTGTAATCAGTAGTAACATCAGTAAAAGGAGGGGTGGGGTAGGGAAATAATCTAAGTTTGGGAAGCACTTCATATTTGTAATCAGTAGTAGTTTCAGCAATAAACTTTTAGTAGTATCATTAGTATGTAGTAGTTAGTATGCACACATGACGACATCAGCTATGCTGTAAATCTAGTTTATTGTGTATAAATATAAGCTATAATATTGTAAGTTATTATTATTATTATTATTATTATTATTATTATTATTATTATTATTATTATTATTTATTATTATTATTATTATTATTATTATTATTATTATTATTATTATTATTATTACTAGACTGACAGTGTATGATTTTACTGTATAATTGTCAGCTGATTGATGTGAATAAATTCTAAAGCTGTAGTGGTTTAGGCTGAAATTGTGGCCAAGGGTTGAATGTTAACATTTTTGCTTTGATTATCAGAGGATGAATGTCAAGATTAATGACAATGTTCTGCAAAACTGTTTTGAGCACAAGGTAATATTAATTCATGAATGTCTATTCAAAGTAGATGTAATGATATTGTGTTAATATTATTCTATTTTGCTAATATGGTACACCACAAGTGTATCTTATGTAGGAATTCCATGACATACAGTTAATTGGGTTTTTTGTTTTTGTTTGTTTACTTTGTTTTTTTTTACAGTTCAATTCTCATTACCTTATCAATGACTGTTTTATGTCACTTGTTGATTTTTTCGCTCCCAAAGTTCAAAATGCAGATTCTCCCAACATTTTAAGAGGAAATTGTATGAGTGATGTAGTGAGAATTAATAGTTTAATCAGCTATCACCTGAGCAAGGTACCAAAAGCTAGTTCTGATATATTTGTGCTGCTGAAACTGAGGGAGAAAATTGAACTTGATCACTCTTGGGAGTGAAAGGGTTAAGTTATTTTATTGATTTTCAATTGAACAAATTTATTATTGCATATTTTTAGGTGGTGAAATGTGTGTCATGTTTGTCAACATGTATCTTCCCAGACAAGACCACTTATCCAATTGATGAGACCATGGTCCACAATGGACCCCCACACAATTCAAATTTTGGTTACTCTTATGCTAAACGGATGATTGATGTTCAAAACAGGTATTTCAGCCCAGTTTTTGTTCTAAAATACCAGTATTAGGAACAGGATGGCTCAACAGAGCAGCAATAATATAGTAAAGTACATGCAGTTTTAATAAAACATACGTTATGTAGCTAAAAGAAAAGAAAAAACTAAAAATTGAACGCTAGCCCATTTTTATTTATCTGATAATTTACTGTAAGCACGATTGAGTTGCGTACTGGTAATAATTTTGTAAGAAATTTCATCAAAAACAAAAACTGATGATAGCTTGCTGTTTTGTTTGGTCTTTTGTGTGTGTATGCAGAGCTTATCATCAGCAGCATGGTTGTATGTTCACCAGCGTTGTACCAACCAATGTCTATGGTCCACATGACAATTTCAACTTGGAGGACTCCCATGTTATTCCAGGACTGATGCATAAAGTGTTGCTTGCGAAAAGTTAGTGCCAGTATACCCTATTTCAGACCAAAACATGCGATCTTTTTATCCCATTGTAAAATTTTGGTCCTATTTTATACTGAATTGTCCTACTCCTGAAAATGGCACATACTTACTGTATATGGCTTATATGTGGGCGTGACATGCACGGAACTTCCCATGCCCTGTCTTTGTTGTTCAGTTGCCATTTACTTCGTACCCTTTTATTCTTCTAACTTTGTCCCCGTTTTTGATGCACAGAGAAAGGAGAGCCATTGACCGTCTGGGGAACAGGGTCTCCAAGGAGACAGTTTATTTATTCTTTAGTAAGTACTGTTTTGTCTATCCAGTGTAATCTGTTACTATTGAACTCTTTCATATGCATCACTGTCACCTTCAAATTCTGTTATCATAGTAATGAATTAATAGACAGAAAACATTTCAACAAGCATTTTATTGATTGCCTGCCTATATAATTGTGGCCAGTGGTTTTTGTCAAGAAACAACTGTTGGGATCATTTTAAGTATTCTGAGTATTATTTTGTATGTGTTTGTCACTGCAGGATTTGGCAAGGCTGATTATTTGGGTGTTGCGGGATTATGAAGAAATTGACCCTATCATTCTTTCAGGTGTGTATGAATACTGGTGGTGATATTGTCAACTTGTATGTGTTCTTACACCAATGTCCATAACACGTTGCTAAACAAGGACAAGCCTTGCTTCTTTAAGCATTGAATTTGCATAGCTGTATTTCACATCAGAGTGCATGCATTCACGTACAGCGTTCGAAACTTTTGCATTCCGTTACAAATTTAAACTCCTGGGCCGAGTTGTTTAAAGCCTCGTTTAGCTAACCAAGGGATAACCAAATCTTTCCTCTCACTTTTTTGGTCAACAAACTGCAGAGTTTGATCAAAGGACTAGCTAAAAAGTTTGTTCTCGCTCAAAACATAGCGATGGGATCGTTTTGTGAGCAAATGCTTGTATTTGTAGGCCTAAAAATGACAGCAAAGTTTAAAGTTAACCCGGGGTTAGCCTAACCGGGTTTTGAACAACTGGGCCGAGGTTTGGTCCCAAATAGTGTACCTAAATATTTACACTGGAAGGTCTCTGTACCGCTGAACTGAGGGTCGTGTGGCTACCAGCTTAGCTATCAGTGCTGCACAGCCAAAATTTACGATCTTTAGCTGATCGATAAATATACAAGTAAACATGGAGTTAATTATTTCTAACTGGACTGCTGGGTACTTTCAGTTGGTGAGGAGGATGAGGTGTCAATCAAAGAGGCGGCCGAGAAAGTCGTTGAAGCTATGGACTTCAAAGGAGGACTTGTTGTATCCTTTGTTATAAGGATAAGCGCGATATAGTAATGAAGCTTTAAAGAATGAAGCCTTTCCTCGAAAGGTGGATAGCGTTTCTGATAATCACATTCAAAGTAATATTACTTTGTTACTTTTTATTAATTATTCGTAATTCATAATATATATTGTGTCTGCATGCACTGTATTCTCGTCGTTTGTGTCGGCTGTGTTCGTTTGTAATCAGTCCTTCTTACTGACTATTCTGACTCCTCTGTTGTCAGTTTCTTTTTTGTTTTTCTGTAGACACCGCGTACCTAATTTTTGAGTCAGCGGTCAAATTGCGCAAAACGTGGATTCAAGTGCAGATTTTGTCGTTCAGTGAAACGCTCGTAAGACCTCGACACTTTGCCAGAAGCTAAAGCTCTAGCCAAAATTTTAAAACTTGAGAGTTTCGTTTTTGTCCATCAACTTGAACAGACTTGCATCGACTTGCATTGACTTGTATCGAATTTGAGCATGTTCAAAGTTTCGTGCAAGTCGACGCAAGTTTTTCACCTAAAACAACGAACAGCGCATTAGCAAAGGCAAGTCTAAACCGAAAACATCGAAAGTAAAAGCCTACTCATTAAGTTCCAGCTCAAGCGAGACATCTGACTCGGATTCTGACTCAGAACTGTAGAAAAAAAAAAAAAAAAAAAAAAAAAAAGTTTTTACAAAACTTGCATCGACTTGCATCCGCTTTTTCTCTTCTCTTTCTCTCTCTCTTTTTGTCTTTGTCTTTGTATTTTGTGTCTATCAGTAAATTTGTCTTCGTATTGCTTAGAATGCGTAGTTTGTACCTTGACCTGATTAGTATGACACCAGCAAATCCGATGGCCAGTTCAAGAAAACTGCCAGCAATGCAAAACTGAAGCGCTATAGACCAGACTTCAATTTCACTGACTTCAGCCAAGGTAAGAATCCCTTGAGGAAGGACGACAAGAAATGGTGTTGAACTAAACTTACTTAATTACAGACCCGCCAACTAAAGCGGGATTCTCGTTTCAACGCTTCAACTCCTGCTCTTCATTACCACCCCACCCCCACCCCACCCCGTCACGGTCCCGCTTTATTATTTCATTTCTACGCCAAAGCAACTTTAAGGGTGCGTTTGATTGACCGTATTCCGGAATAGGAATAGCTAAAATGATACAAAGTTTTGCTTGTTCGGGGGGAAATTTTTTTTTCGGGATTGTGTTCAAAACCTGCACGCTAACATTTCGAACAGCTCCCGATACATCTCGACATAATTCAGGTCCAAAGCTAAATATTTTATTAACCGCAGTATCGCTATTCTTATTCCGGAATAGACCCAATCGAACGCGCCCTAAAAGTTTGCATGACGCTTGAAAAAAAGCAAAAGTCATTCACGTTACCTATCCACCTCACCCGACCCCACCCCCCAGAGAGGTGGGCCCAGACCTCCTGGAAAACATATTTCTCTTCAGAGACTGTAAGATAACATATCTCAGATTGGGTTCATTGCGTTCTTTTCAGCGATCAAAGAGAGCTGTGATTGGTTCGTGGCCAACTACGACACTTGCCGCAAGTAAATGTTATTTTCCCATGCCCATAACCGTGAATTACGGAGAGATAGAATTGGAAGCCTAGGGCGAGTTCGTTCGTTTGTCATGCGCAGCTGACTCTTTGGAGAGCGGGAACGGGAGCCGGAAATTACTCTACTCCCCAACTCCCCAGTCTAAAGTAACTTCACGTTTATTTTTTAGTAGCAAAAGCAAAGTGTGCGCATGGAATAAGAGAAATAAAGCAACCGCCTAAAAACGAAGCATTCAACACACTGAGTGATAAAGGAAAGAGGTGGGCAGATTAGGGGACATGCGCAATGTGACAAAGCACTACACTTGGTATCCGTCATATTTATAATGCTCTAATAACCCTCTCTCCCCCTCCTCCTCCACTACAAGGTCAGTTTTTTAAATAAGCCCCCCCCCATTTTCAATTTGTCGACTTGGATCACCAAAAATTGTTAAGAAACTGACAAATTATGTGCATTAGATGCTTGGTGATATATCTTTGAACTTTACATTTCCCACATCTAACTTCACATAGTATTTTGTTGGCCATGAATACAGTACCTCTTGTTGTCATCTCATGTTTTTAAATAAGTCCCTCCCCCCCCCCCCCCCCCCCCCCTTCTACAAGGTCAACTTTTAAATGAGATGTGCCATTAGCGAGCTTTAATATCACGTTAAAGAGAAAGGAGCAGACATTTCACGACTTCCACGCGTACTGATCTTCAACACGCGAAAGAGGCAACGATCCTGTCGATATGTACTGTCCACAGAATTGCTTAAAATCTAACTAAGACGAATTACATGGATATAAATCCGAAGGCACCGTTGCTTAATTTTCATATGTTCTGACGCATCTAACCCATCAGAAGTCATATTACATGTCTTTTTGGATTATGATTAGGGTTTATGTAAACAGTCAAATACATAATCAAAGATTATAATTTTCAAGATACTCCAAGTGCAAAAATTTGGAAAGGCAGGAAAACGTCCCAACTACTACAGTACTACTCCCCCGCATTTTGTACCAGCCCCCTCCTCTAATTAATGACCGGTCCCTTATCTTAGAGTCAAAGTAATCGAATAAATGATAACAAACTTTCAACTGCAGATTTCCTAGTTCGTGCAACGCTTGTAAAACCTCGAGACTTACTGAGGAAATTCAAGAATTAGACTCAGTACTCGATTGTTACAAATTGATGCAACAGGTACATTTTCTCAGTATAACATGTGTTGTGCACAAGAAAAACGCGGCTTGCACACCGCGAATAAAAGCACTGAACAACGAAAGTGATATTAATAATCATGTATTTCTGCGGTGCCGAAAGTGAGGGTTTCACGGGGCATTTCAGATTTTTTTTTTTTTTCTTCTTTTTTGGAAGACTCTATTGATATGAGCTGTTATTACGAGAACAAGTTTGCGCGTGGTTTGAAAGAAGTAAAACTGAACCGTAATGAAGAGAAGGGGCTGGGGGAAACTTGCGAAATGCGATAAGACACGATGTTTGATGTTCGTCATATTTATTCTACTTAATGGAAGACAGCTTACAATGATTAGCGGGGTTAGTATGTTAAAGAGAAAAAATAAAGAACTAATCAAGTGAACTTATCATTTTTACAACTTCCATGACGCGTACTGTTCAAGAAACAAACAAGGCGATTGCCCTATTGAACAACTAAACTTAAAATATGACAAAATAAATCAATAGAGAAACCAAAAGAGTATGAGATGGAGACCACTGATGGTTATTCTTCATACATTCCTTTGGCTTCGACGAATCAGAAGTCGTGTTGCATATTATTTGGTGTAACACGATTCCTCGTTGGCTGTCAGGTTGACAAGGAAACATGTGACTCAAAACACAATTCTTCACTTACGTCAAAAAGCATAAAAAATAATTTAGAAATAAGCAAGTGGACTCCAGCTAGGTGCAGTTTGACTGCAAATGTTAAATTTTGTATTAAATACAATGAAATAATAAAAATAATAAACAAAGTTCAAACAAAATGTGTTTATAGTCGTGAAGACTGAAGGAAACTCAAATAATGTAAACGGCTGTAATTTCTTAGCACAGCGCCTGCTTGTTTTTGACCGTCGTTGATAGCGGTTCCATTGTTCTCGATGTTTCTTATGCCATGTTCTTTCGACAATGGTTCTATAGTTCTTTCGAGTTAGAAGCAAAACAATAGTTCTTGATAGTTCGTACAACAAATAATATGGACTTGCTTGCCAGGAAGGTTTTCTAATCATGGCAGTCTAGACTTCTGATATCTCTGTTAGTGCTGTTATTTGCATGTGCTTTGAGATAAGCCTTGTCATTTTATTGAGATGTTTAGGTCTTTTTCAGTGGATGTTAAATGAACATCGAGTCAATACAGTCATCCCAATGCGCGGATATCAGATGACAAGCCTCACACGTGTGCACAATGCAAAGAGTGATTTTGATTAGAAGCTACCTTGTCTAGCTCGCAAGAAACCATTCAATATATAATAATTAGTTTAATTAGAACTGGTTACAGCTGTCTCCATTGCTACTTTACTCGGCACCCCAATTACAGGATATCGTAAGTGCCAGGGGCCTGGGTCGGAGTTGCCTGATTCGTTTGCTCCGAGCTGTTGTCACCCGATTGCTGAGGCGAAGTTTCTTGCTCAGCGGCAGTTGGTGGTGCGTCAGGCGCATCTGTGGGGTCAGGCTGGCTCATCATTGGCTCTTGCATTGCTGACGTGGTTGGTTGAGGCGTCTGAGTAGCATCTGCTTGGGGCTGCATTATAGCGTTGTTGGTTGAAGGCATGTCTGAAAGGTGATTTCATAAAGAATTATTACAAGTACCAAGAAAGACCAATGGTAAGGCACTAACCCTTTCACTCCCAAGAGTGATCAACTTCAACTTTCTCTTTTCAGTCTCCCACCAGAGATATATCACACAGTATGGAGAATTTGGCATTTGATACCTTGCTCAAATGACATGATTAAAGCATAAATTCTCTTTTCATCACTCATACATTTCCTTGTTTCATGGTTAAGAGAATTTGTTGTTGAGAAAGGGTTAATGTTGCCACGTACTCAACTCCTGGTGCAAAGTTGACTTTTATAGTTGGGTTCACGTTAGTCATTATAGGTCGATTTTTTTAAACAAAGTCTAACTTAGACCTGGTTTATCGCTAAATTGAAGTTTAGACGGACGCCATAAAACAGGGTTAGTCAAACGGAAAAATGAATTTTTAGAACATGGATCGGAGTCGGTTTACAAAGACGACGTTTAGCCGTTGTCCTTTAAGCATGGCTATTGTTTAAATCTTGTTTAGACCAGGTCTTTCTTAACCGCGGTCTAAACCTTGTTTAAAAGATCGGCCCTATATGATTTATATCATGTAAGTAGGTTGGTTGTGATCGTCCGCGTTAGAGTAGTCACCAGGAAGACTGTTGTTGGTGACTGACGTTTCGACTCCCTGAGCGGAAGTCATCTTCAGAGTGGTTTCCAACATTCTATTACAGTTAACAACAGTTTTCTGGAGATTTTTCTAACCCGGACGATCACAACCGACTTACTGTACTCACTCCTGGGTTCAAACCATTTGCCATATCATCTATAAAGAGGTTATTACACGGGAAGGAGTGCAATACGGCGGAGTTTTACGAGTCGGTTTTATTTTTTCGAGCCTGCGTCAGGCGAGAAAAAATAAAACTGACGAGTAAAAATACAGCCGTATTGCACGACTTTTCGTGTAATAAATTGTTTATTACACGACAAACGAAGCAGGGCAAACATTCTCGCCGCGCGCAAAATGGAACAAAAAATGACGCGTTCGTAAACTTTGCTTGCGAAAACTGATCACGTAAGCTAATAAACCAGTTGATCTGGCTCCTGACGAGTGCAATACGCTCCCATCTTTGCACTCGTTTTGGCCTGTATTTGCACTCGAAAATGTGAAGTCGTGTAATAAATGTTGATATTGTCTCACCTCGCCTACGCTTTCGCCGTCTACGCCTCCGTCTGAACCTTCGTCGTCTCCCACGCTTACGTCTAAACCGGCGACGTCGTCTCAATCGTCTCAGGCGTGCTCGTCTTCGCCTCAAGTTGCGCAGTCGTCTCAGGCGTGCTCGTCTTAGCCTTAATCGTCTCAGGCGTGCTCGTCTTCGCCTCAAGTTGCGCATTCGTCTGAGGTGTGCTCGTCTTCGCCTCAAGTTGCGCAGTCGTTTCAGGCGTGCTCGTCTTAGCCTTAATCGTCTCAGGCGTGCTCGTCTTAGCCTTAAACCTCGCAGTCGTCTCAGGCGTGCTCGTCTTAGCCTTAATCGTCTCAGGCGTGCTCGTCTTAGCCTTAAACCTCGCAGTCGTCTCAGGCGTGCTCGTCTTAGCCTTAATCGTCTCAGACGCGCTCGTCTTAGCCTTAAACCTCGCAGTCGTTTCAGGCGTGCTCGTCTTAGCCTTAATCGTCTCAGGCGTGCTCGTCTTAGCCTTAAACCTCGCAGTCGTTTCAGGCGTGCTCTTCTTAGCCTTAATCGTCTCAGGCGTGCTCGTCTTAGCCTTAAACCTCGCAGTCGTTTCAGGCGTGCTCGTCTTAGCCTTAATCGTCTCAGGCGTGCTCGTCTTAGCCTTAAACCTCGCAGTCGTCTCAGGCGTGCTCGTCTTAGCCTTAAGTTGCGCTGTCGTTTCAGGCGTGCTCGTCTTAGCCTTAAGTTGCGCAGTCGTCTCAGGCGTGCTCGTCTTAGCCTTAAACCTCGCAGTCGTCTCAGGCGTGCTCGTCTTAGCCTTAAGTTGCGCTGTCGTCTCAGGCGTGCTCGTCTTAGCCTTAAATTGCGCAGTCGTTTAAGCCTTGCTCCTCTTGCTCCCCTTGTGCCTCGGACTTTTCTCCATCGGTTCTTAATGCGCACCCTCAAGCGGCCCCCACGGAACGTCAGGCGTCGAAGGTATCGTCCATATACGGCCCTGAGTCGGTTGCAGCAATTCTTAACCAGTCGCCACTTCCTTCCCGTACGGATCTTAAGAAGCGCCTTATTGCCCCTGATGTACTTCCACCTCCGTCCGTATCTGATAGAGAAGCCATGTCCTCGGATACGGAGCCATCGGGTTGTTCGACCGATTCGTACGTACCACCGTTTTCCACGTCTAATGACACGTCTCCAGCCGCCGTAGAGCAGAATCCTCAAAGAGTAGCTTCCTCTTCTTCCTCGTCGTATTTTCCTTCGAGGCCTTCTTCTTCGTTTTCCGACCCTTCTCCAGCTTCGACGTCGGAAAATTCTTAGCCTTCCGCGAGATATTCGAATTGGACGATAATGGAGACGAGTGATGCGGATAGTGAATAATCTTCCACGACGTGTCATGTACTTCCAGTGTCCTCTGTACAGTACCTTCACCCTGTGTGTGTACCGTTTGATGAGTCTCCATCGTCGCAGATAATAGATTTTGATCAGGCCACGTCCAAACCAAACTGGTCTCCATCTTTTCTTGTAGTGTAACGTGTAACGTCCTCCTCGGCGAACGATGCGTCTCCAGCGACGATGCCAACGGATTCGAAGCCTACACTTCGGTGCTGCAAGAATAGATAATCACATATGAGAGCTTGTACACGGGCACAGACATGTTAGAGAGCAGGGCCCGGTTTTTCGAAAGTCGATTAAGCTAATCTAGGATTAACGAAATTCTTTCTCTCGACCTCTCTACCAATAAACTGCTAGCTTTTGTTCGAAGATGGATTAGAAAGCTTGTTCCAATTGAAAACGTTATCAAGAAAGTCGTTGTGGACGAAACGTTCACGTTTTCAGGCTAAAAAATGACAAAAAAGTTTAGACGTAATCCAGGATTAGCCTAATTGTGCTTTGAAAAACCGGGCCTAGGTCAGGGATAAGACTCGGTCTAGAACAGAATAGAGGCGGGTGAAATGCAATTATACAATGGATCCGTAATAGAGGGGAGACGACAATATGAGGTAATATATAGATCCGTAGTAGAGGGAAGCGGAGTAGACAATGAACGAGAGGGTAACATATATCCGAAAGTAGAGCAAAAGGAAATCAGCGAGAAAAACAGAGCATTGCAGTCACGGTAAAAATCATGTTGTGCAATTCTTTTCACCGGGATTCTGAAACATACTTTGACAAACATACTCTTGAATATGGCTTTATCGTTCAAAAATGGTAACCGCTTGACTTCAGTTCTGGTGAAAAGGGAAGCCATTAAACCTGGTTTTCACGAGCAACGCAAGCATAAGTGAAATCACAAGAGTCCTTACTTCACGTAAAAACAGGTTCGACGCAAGCACAAACACAAGAATCAAAATATTTTGATCCTGTGCTTGCGCTTGAGCTTGTGTCGAGCCTGTTTTCATTGTGAAATAAGGACCAGCCTTGTGGTTGCGTTTGTGTCACTCGTGAAAACCGTTTTTTTTTTATCTGTAATCTGGTACATTTTTTGCAATGAAACGCGAATAAATGGTTAAGTGTAATATCGGACGAAACTTACTTCTTCCTAAAGGCTTCGGGCGCTTCATCACGGATTTTTTGTATTTTCCTCGGTAGCGCACCCATATTTTACGACCACGCTTCTTCACTCTCAGCCAACGTCCTCCGAGACGGATCTTGTACGCTGTCTTGCGACGGATATACCTCCATCTGCGTCCAATACGGATCATGTATCGTCGTCCACGCCGCTTGACTGTTCTGTACTTTTTACCAAAGCGGATTCTCAGGCGCCGGCGGAGGCGGATGTTTCTTCGCTTGATGCGGAGATACCAGCGTCGTCCACGTCTGCGTACGCGCCTCCATCTCTTCCCTATGCGCACCTTCCAGCCCAGTCTTCGCCGTCGCTTGATAATGCGACGCCACTTCCTACGGAAATAGACTTGGAATCTCTTGCCGCGTTTCTTCAGTCGGTAGATCTTCCGTCTGTAACGTAGGATCCACCGCCTTCGCCCTCGAATCAAGCGTCGGTATCTTCGTCGGAAGAAGACTCGTTTCCGTCCGCCTCGACGACGTCGAACTGAGATACGAAAAGAAAATAAAGAAAAAAGAGACAAAAAAAGAAGAAGTTCTTTTGTTAGAGAAGTTTCTAGGAATTCAGAAAATGAATGTGAGACATGACCAGCATAAATTCTTCAGAGTATGACTGACTCTTCGTTAACAATATATTTGCGGACATCCATTGTTTTCCGATAAAAGTGATTATAACCCCAAAAACGATATCTTTACAATCGGTTCTTTATCAAGTAAATAGTTGACTATTATAATATTTCTGCGCCTATAAGGTATATATTTCGAATATGTTAAAGTCAGGAATTTCATGTTATATTCTTTGTGATTGGAACTGTTTCTAGATTCACACTAAATATTTGGTAAAGTCATTTATTAAAAACAGAATTTAAATATAACATGGACGTGTATAAAATTTAATTTATCTTTACCAAAAAGATTTTGTTTAATAACATTAGCTAGTCTTCCTTTGAGGTCACATCTTTACCGTATTCAAAATATAAACCTTTATAATTCGTAGGCGAAACGTTAAAACAGAAATATTCTAATAGTCGAATGAACACTTAATGCAGAAGATTTGATTGTAAAAATAAGCTGGTGTTACACTGGTCGATTTGCAACGACGATTTGCAACAATACGATGTTGAACTAAAAATCGTTCAGGTGTAACACCCCATTGCGAACAATTTTTCGCGATGTTTGCAGTGCTGCAACGCGTTGCAAGTTTTTGAAAGCGATTCAAAAACTTGCAACACTCACCGCTGCGTGAATTTGAAGCAAATTGTCGTTGCAAATCGACCAGTGTAACACCAGCTTTAAGCACACTTACATATCAGAATTATAAATGGTATGTTTCTGCGCTTATGTTTTCCTATCATGGCTAAGTTTACACACATGTAAGCTTAAAGGGGCTAGGTCATGCGTCCTTTTAAAATAACACGGCGCGCATATTTAATGAGCTTCAACGGTTAATTCAATGTATTTTGTATCTGAACCTCAAAACTGGTTAAAATTCTCTCAAAATCAAACCAAAACCTGACGGGTTTACTTCAAAGTACACGGACCTTACCTCCCTAGCTTCTGCGGAGCTCAAATCTAGCCATGTTTCGAACGGCTTGTCAACAGAGTCATTGTATAAATTGCCGCCGATTCAAATCGCAGCATATTTATCGAATAGACAGCTTTTCAACTCAGCAAATTTTAAATTTTGAAAGGAAAAAGAAGTCGTCTGACTAAGCGATTAAGTTCCTATTCTGCTCAGAGGAATACGCACCAGCTGAAACTGTCAACAGAAAATTGTTCGTTTAATTCGTGTAAAATCACGGCAAATCACTGGCCCATAAACAATAACAGCAGTCTTCTACATTTTCTTCAAGTGCTCGAGTCAGTCATGCATTTAAGGGTATGGTTGGCATAACTTGCCGTCTTCAATTATTTCGAAACAAAGAGCAGTCCTTAATTATCATTTCCGTTGCAGCGCCAGTGACGAGCAAAACATTTCGGCATTTGATTCTGTAACATTCATTTGGAAACGGTAAAATCTGCCTTGGCAACTGCTCGATTTCCATCGACTGACTTAGTTTATCTTTCCTGATAATGTATCTCAGTTTTAAGACAAACGACGTGGCGTAATTTATACTTTGCTATACTCAAGTTTAGCTTTGCTTCATCCGCCATTAATCAAACTTGAAAACGTCAGCCTCACGTTTTCAAGTTTTGCGAGCTAAGCTACCGCGCGTCACAACTCATGACCGAGCCCCTTTAAAGTATAATTGTAATATTTATAGAGGCAACCAATCGTTCCTAACCTCGTTTTCGACGTCTTCGGCGCCTTCGGCGCCTTAGCCTTCGTCTTCTTCGCCGGATTCTTCTTCTTCGCCGAATCTTTCGCTTTCTTCTTGTACGCCTTCGTCTTCTGATCCTTCTCCATCGCCTTCTATATCGTATACGGATCAATCCTCGGCCATATCGGATTCGTCGGTATTTCCTTCTGTAGCGGATGACTGTCCTACGTCGGACAATACGTACAAGTCTCCATCGTCGGCCGTAACGGACCCTCCAGCGTCTGACAACGTTCCACCGTCTGCCAATTCGTATCTTGAAAGTGCGTCCGCGCCAGTAGATTGGTCTCCATCTTCTGCCGTAGCGACCCACGAGACGTCTTCCACGTCTGTATACTCGTACCAAGCGGCGACGGAATCTGAATCGAGCTATATATCTTGATCGCCCTGGAAGATAAGGATAGCTTAAGTGCCTGACTCACCATGCAATATAGATTAGAAAAAATAGGCTCACGTTTTTGTTTGTTGACGAAAATATACATAAATTTTTTCAAACCTTTGATATTTCTAAAACTATTCCAGTTTAACTGCGTCAATATAGAAATTTCCTTACTTTTTCTTGTACGCCTTCGTCTTCTGACCTTTCTCCATCGCTTTCTATATCGTATACGGATCAATCCTCGGCCATATCGGATTCGTCGGTATTTCCTCTTGTAGCGGATGACTGTCCTACGTCGGACAATACGTACAAGTCTCCATCGTCGGCCGTAGCGGACCCTCCAGCGTCTGACAACGTTCCAACGTCTGCCAATTCGTATCTTGAAGGTGCGTCCTCGCCAATATATTGATCTCCATCTTCTGCCGTAGCGACCCACGAGACGTCTTCCACGTCTGTAGACTCGTACCAAGCGGCGACGGAATCTGAATCGAGCTATACATTTTGATCGCCCTGGAATAAAATGGCCAAGTCTTAAAGGCTGACTCACCGATATGCATTCACCATTATAAATTCAACCAAATTTAAAAGTGTTTTAATCTTACTTTTGCGTCTGCGTCTTCGTTTTCGTCTTCGTCTTCGGATTCTTCTTCGTCTTCTTCTTCGTCTTCGTCTACGTCTTCTAAGTCGTCTTCTTGCTCGACGTTTGACCCTTCTCCATCGCTTTCTATATCGTATACGGATCAATCCTCGGCCATATCGGATTCGTCGGTATTTCCTCTTGTAGCGGATGACTGTCCTACGACGGACAATACGCACAAGTCTCCATCGTCGGCCGTAGCGGACCCTCCAGCGTCTGACAACGTTCCACCGTCTGCCAATTCGTATCTTGAAGGTGCGTCCTCGCCAGTAGATTGGTCTCCATCTTCTGCCGTAGCGACCCATGAGACGTCTTCCACGTCTGTAGACTCGTACCAAGCGGCGACGGAATCTGAATCGAGCTATATATCTTGATTGCCCTGGAAAATAAGAACAGTTTCAATGCCAGACTTGTTGATATAGATTTAGAACAGTTAGGCTCAAGTTTTTAATTGCTGACAAAAATATACTTCAAAATTTTCAAACCCTTGATATTTTTTAAATTATTCCAGTTCACCTGAGTCGTTATAGAAATTTCCTTACTTTTTCTTGAACGCCTTCGTCTTCTGACCTTTCTCCATCGCTTTCTATATCGTATACGGATCAATCCTCGGCCATATCGGATTCGTCGGTATTTCTTCCTGTAGCGGATGACAGTCTTGCGTCGGACAATACGTACAAGTCTCCATCGTCGACCGTAGCGGACCCTCCAGCGTCTGACAACGTTCCACCGTCTGCCAATTCGTATCTTGAAGGTGCGTCCTCGCCAGTAGATTGGTCTCCATCTTCTGCCGTAGCGACCCATGAGACGTCTTCCACGTCTGTAGACTCGTACCAAGCGGCGACGGAATCTGAATCGAGCTATATATCTTGATTGCCCTGGAAAATAAGAACAGTTTCAATGCCAGACTTGTTGATATAGATTTAGAACAGTTAGGCTCAAGTTTTTAATTGCTGACAAAAATATACTTCAAAATTTTCAAACCCTTGATATTTTTTAAATTATTCCAGTTCACCTGAGTCGTTATAGAAATTTCCTTACTTTTTCTTGAACGCCTTCGTCTTCTGACCTTTCTCCATCGCTTTCTATATCGTATACGGATCAATCCTCGGCCATATCGGATTCGTCGGTATTTCCTCCTGTAGCGGATGACAGTCTTGCGTCGGACAATACGTACAAGTCTCCATCGTCGACCGTAGCGGACCCTCCAGCGTCTGACAACGTTCCACCGTCTGCCAATTCGTATCTTGAAGGTGCGTCCTCGCCAGTAGATTGGTCTCCATCTTCTGCCGTAGCGACCCACGAGACGTCTTCCACGTCTGTAGACTCGTACCAAGCGGCGACGGAATCTGAATCGAGCTATACATTTTGATCGCTCTGGAAAATAAGAACAGTTTCAATGCCTGACTCAATGATGTAGATTTCAAACAACTGGGCTTAGGTTTTTGATTGTTGACAAAAATATACATGAATTTTTTCAAACCTTTGATATTTCTAAAACTATTCCAGTTCAACTGCGTCACTATAGATATTTCCTTACTTCTTCTTGAACGCCTTCGTCTTCTGACCCTTCTCCATCGCTTTCTATATCGTATACGGATCAATCCTCGGCCATATCGGATTCGTCGATATTTCCTCTTGTAGCGGATGACAGTCTTGCGTCGGACAATACGTACAAGTCTCCATCGTCGGCCGTAGCGGACTGTCCAGCGCCTGACAACGTTCCACCGTCTGCCAATTCGTATCTTGAAAGTGCGTCCTCGCCAGTAGATTGGTCTCCATCTTCTGCCGTAGCGACCCATGAGACGTCTTCCACGTCTGTAGACTCGTACCAAGCGGCGACGGAATCTGAATCGAGCTATACATTTTGATCGCCCTGGAAAATAAGGACAGTTCTAATGCGTTACTCACCAATATAGATTTGGAAAAGTTAGGCTCAAGTTGTTGATTGTTGACTAAAATATACTTCAAAATTTTGAAACCTTGATATTTTAAAGAAGTATTCAGTTTAGCTGCGTCACTGTAGAAATTTCCTTACTTCTTCTTGAACGCCTTCGTCTTCTGACCTTTCTCCATCGCTTTCTATATCGTATACGGATCAACCCTCGGCCATATCGGATTCGTCGGTATTTCTTCCTGTAGCGGATGACAGTCTTGCGTCGGACAATACGTACAAGTCTCCATCGTCGGCCGTAGCGGACTGTCCAGCGTCTGACAACGTTCCACCGTCTGCCAATTCGTATCTTGAAAGTGCGTCCTCGCCAGTAGATTGGTCTCCATCTTCTGCCGTAGCGACCCATGAGACGTCTTCCACGTCTGTAGACTCGTACCAAGCGGCGACGGAATCTGAATCGAGCTATACATTTTGATCGTCCTGGAAGAAAATGACTAAGTCTGAAGGGCTGATCACCTATATACACTTTTAAAAAGAATTTGAGATCGTCCCTAAAATTACAGTTCTTTTCAACTGAATGATTGACTTCTAGTTTTTTAATTCTTTCTTTTTCAGGTTGTGGGGCCATTATTAAAAACAAAGGCAGTTTTCTTACAAATACAACTACAACAAACAGAGAAGAAACAGACGAAATAAGTTCTTTTGGTACTACTAACTATGAATTAGAGTGAATTTCTGAAAACCAGTGCAATGGCCGAACTCTTTAAGTATGTAACACGGTACAAAGCACCATAAAAATCTTGATGAGAACTCCTTTTTTGTACTTCCTTCATTATTTTTATTATTTGCAGCACTGTCCAAGACATGTGGTACTTATTTCTTCATGTTTTATACAATGTAATATAGTAAAGCCTGAAATGAAAACAGGTCAACAGGAAACAAAGCTAAACAACCTCAGTAGGTTTATCATTTTCAATAAATTGCAGGTATACGAGGGCAACTTGAAAAGATGCAACGAAATTACGGTTAATTTTCTTAAGTTTAGATTGTCATAATTTCTATTATGTGTTTATTCAAAAATGAAAGTGTCTCTTACTTCTGCGTCTTTGTCGTCGCCGCCTTCGTCTTCGGACTCTTCTTCGCCTTCTTCTTCGTCTTCGTCTACGTCTTCTAAGTCGTCTTCTTGCTCGACGTCTGACCCTTCTCCATCGCTTTCTATATCGTATACGGATCAATCCTCGGCCATATCGGATTCGTCGGTATTTCTTCCTGTAGCGAATGACTGTTCTACGTCGGACAATACGTACAAGTCTCCATCGTCGGCCGTAGCGGACCCTCCAGCGTCTGACAACGTTCCACCGTCTGCCAATTCGTATCTTGAAGGTGCGTCCTCGCCAGTAGATTGGTCTCCATCTTCTGCCGTAGCGACCCATGAGACGTCTTCCACGTCTGTAGACTCGTACCAAGCGGCGACGGAATCTGAATCGAGCTATATATCTTGATTGCCCTGGAAAATAAGAACAGTTTCAATGCCAGACTTGTTGATATAGATTTAGAACAGTTAGGCTCAAGCTTTTAATTGCTGACAAAAATATACTTCAAAATTTTCAAACCCTTGATATTTTTTAAATTATTCCAGTTCACCTGAGTCGTTATAGAAATTTCCTTACTTTTTCTTGAACGCCTTCGTCTTCTGACCTTTCTCCATCGCTTTCTATATCGTATACGGATCAATCCTCGGCCATATCGGATTCGTCGGTATTTCTTCCTGTAGCGGATGACAGTCTTGCGTCGGACAATACGTACAAGTCTCCATCGTCGGCCGTAGCGGACTGTCCAGCGTCTGACAACGTTCCACCGTCTGCCAATTCGCATCTTGAAGGTGCGTCCTCGCCAGTAGATTGGTCTCCATCTTCTGCCGTAGCGACCCACGAGACGTCTTCCACGTCTGTAGACTCGTACCAAGCGGCGACGGAATCTGAATCGAGCTATACATTTTGATCGCTCTGGAAAATAAGAACAGTTTCAATGCCTGACTCAATGATGTAGATTTCAAACAACTGGGCTTAGGTTTTTGATTGTTGACAAAAATATACATGAATTTTTTCAAACCTTTGATATTTCTAAAACTATTCCAGTTCAACTGCGTCACTATAGATATTTCCTTACTTCTTCTTGAACGCCTTCGTCTTCTGACCCTTCTCCATCGCTTTCTATATCGTATACGGATCAATCCTCGGCCATATCGGATTCGTCGGTATTTCCTCCTGTAGCGGATGACAGTCTTGCGTCGGACAATACGTACAAGTCTCCATCGTCGGCCGTAGCGGACTGTCCAGCGTCTGACAACGTTCCACCGTCTGCCAATTCGTATCTTGAAAGTGCGTCCTCGCCAGTAGATTGGTCTCCATCTTCTGCCGTAGCGACCCATGAGACGTCTTCCACGTCTGTAGACTCGTACCAAGCGGCGACGGAATCTGAATCGAGCTATACATCTTGATCGCCCTGAAGTAAAAAGAGCGAGAAAAGATTTGTTAATATTTCTTGTTAATAAGTGAGAGAATCTTTAGAGTTGAGACTTTGGCAAGCTTAACATTTTATGGAATTTAGTATTTACTTGTTCGTCTTCTTCGCCGTCTTCTTCGCCGTCTTCTTCGCCTTAATTTTCTTCTTCGTCTCCTTCTCCTTCTTCGCCTTTGCCTTCTTCTTCTCCGTCTTCTCCTCCGTTTTCTGTTTCGGCGGCGTCTTCGGCGTATTCGACGTTTAGGACGGCGCCATTTTCCGCGATAACGGACGCGGAACTGTCGTCGCCATTTTTTCACCCGGAGGAATGCGCCTCGATATCTGATCTTGAATACTCTGCGCCCTCGGATTCGTAGCCAGCGTTTTTTCACATAAATGCGGTATCCGCGGCCTCGTCTTATGACCCTACGGTACTTGCGTCCAAAGCGAATCCTTAGCCTGTTCTTTATCCAGACGAATTTTCGTCCGACTTTAAAGAACCACCTCTTTCCTCTGCGCCCAATTCGACGCCAGTTTTTACCCAGGCGAACCTTCCAGCCCCCTCGGCCTCGACGTCGAAGAGCCAAGTATTTTCGTCTGTAGTAGATTCTGAAGCGACCTCCTCGTCGGCGCAGTCGGTACGTTCGTCTGTTATACCTGATGATCCATCTCTTTCGGCCTCGGTAGACCTTTCGGTACTTTCGGCGGAAAAGGATTCGTCTACGCTCTAGAAAGTGGTGTAAAACAATGATTTTAGTCATTTTGTAACAATAAACAACTGAAAATACACACCCACCTTATCTAAGCCACTTCCGAGAACCCATGAATTTCCTCAGAACTTACACCAAGGGAATGCGTTTTTTGTCTGTGCGGTCACCTTATTTTCGAGTCAGCGGTTATTGCACAAAAACTACGGATTCAAGTGCTTATTATGTACTCAGTGTATTCTCGTAACCTCAAGACAGCCAAGAACTCAATATTAGAACTCGATACTAAACTACAAGTTAGTTTAACGCATTTCGTATAACATAAGTTGTGCACAAGAAAAACGAGGTGTTTAAAGTGTAATTCATGCACAGGGCCCGGTTTCTCGAAAGCCGATTAAGCTAATCCAGGATTAACGAAATTCTTTCTCTCGACCTCTCTGCCAATATACTGCAGGATTTTGTTCGAAGATGGAATAAAAAGCTTGTTCCAGCTTACAACGTTATCAAGAAAGTCGTTGTGGACGAAACTTTCACGTTTTCAGGCTTATAAATGACAAGAAAGTTTAGACCTAATCCAGGATTAGCCTAATCGTGCTTTGAAAAACTGGGCCCAGAACAGTAAGAAACAACTGCAGGCTTACTTCGGCGTCTTATTCGCCGTCGCCTTCGTCTTATTCTGCGTCTCCTTCGTCTGGTGCGTCTTCGTTTTCGTCTTCGCAGCCTTCTTCGTCGTCTATACCTTCTGCCTCGCCTTCTTCGTCTGTTCCTTCTTACTCGTCGCCTCACCCTTCTCCATATCTTCTTGATCCTGATACGGACTCTGCCGCGGTTGTAACCGATAATTCTGTACTTCCTCTTGTAGCGGACGACAGGCTTGCGTCGGATGATGCGTACAAGCCTCCATCGTCGGCCATAGCGAACCTTCCAGCTTCTGACTACATACCATCGTCTGCCGATTAGTACCTTGAAAATACGTCCTCGCCAGTAGATTCTTCTCCATCTCCGGAGGTAGCGGATCTTCAAATATCTTCCTATTCTGTAGGCTCGCCTCCAGCGACCACGGAATGGGAATCGGACCACACATCCTCCTGAAATTGAAGAGATTTCGCTATGAGGAAATACACTATTGATGGGCCTGCGATCACTTTATATTTCGAGTCAGCAGTCATTGAGCAGAAACTAGAAACGACAACCAAAATTCAAGTTCAGCTTTCGTAGTTTGTTCACTACCGGTAAGACTCGACAAACGTGGACTTGCCACTCTATATACAGTGAACTCTCTCTAAGACGGAAACTCTCAGGACTTGGTCTGGGTGTTTAGGTGTCTAGGTATCCGTCTTATAAAGGTGTACGGCTGATAGAAAGAAATTCAGCCGGCCGGAACCAACAAACCCTGCTGGCTTGTAGAAGTATCCGTCTTATGTTGATGTTCGTCTTGAGAAAGTTGACTGTATTACATAATATGAAAGAAGTCTAAACTGTTTCAGTAGCAATAAATACAGTGGCTTTTTATGAGAAGTTTTCCAGGAATATTTCTGGGAAGTTTGATTAATTCACTTTTTATAACAGTTTTGATTCAGGTCTTACTTCGCCTTCTCCTGCGTCGTCTACGACCTCGGCGCCTAGTTCGTCTTCTTCGTCTTCGCCGCCTACGACGCCTTCGTCGTCTTCGCCGTCTCACACGTCTCCGCCTTCTTCTATACCGTCTTCCTCGTGGTCGTCTCACCAACTTCCATCTTCTTCCGAATCTGATTCTGACCAAACCTTTGCCGTAACGGATCTGTCGGTATCTTCTGCGGTAACGGATCACAAATTTGCGTCGAATGTAGCGTACCCTCCTCCACTTACGTCCATAACGGAGCTTGCAGCTTCTGATTCGTATCCATCGTTTTCCTCGCCTCACTCTAATGAGACGTCCTCGCCAGGAGACTCGCTGCCACTTGCGTCCGTAGCGGAACACAAGTCGCTTATTTCGTCTGTAGGCAATTCTCCAGCGCTTGTGGTAGAGGAACTTCAACGCCACCTTTCCTTTACGAAGTTCTAACAAAGACGCAAAGAATGTTTCATTGATCAGTTAAATTAGTGAAAGTGAGAGACCGACAGTGAGACAGATGACGGACAGATAGACAAAAGCAGAGGTAGCATGGACAGAGAAGGACAGGCAAGGATAAAGACAGGAAACAGATTCAAACGACACCGCGGAAATACGTTCTAGTTGACGTCACTCCCGTTGGTCAGCGTTTGTCGCCGTGGCTTTCTAACTTATAATTTGAGTTTTCTTGTGCGCAACTTATGTTATAGAAAATGCATTAAAATAGCTTACAGTTGAGTATCGAGTCCAAGTATTGAGTTTCTTGGCTATATCTTGAGGTTTTACGAGCGTTGCATTTCACTGCAAAAATCTGCATGAATCCACGCTTTTGTGCAATAACCGCCGACTTAAAAGCAAGATGACCGGACGGCTGAAAAACCTATTTCCGCGGTGTCAATTCAAACCATTCTTAGCGAATAACGGGAAATACAGAAACAGAGAAAGACAAAAACTGAGATAAACAGAGAGTCAGGGACAGATAAACATAGTTTGACTGCTCATGATTTCAAAGCCCCAGTTTTAACAGTAAGCAGCTATTGATAGACCGGTTGTCGATTACCCAGCTTAAACCTGGTGACTATTTGTTTCTAATAATTAACTGTCTTAAAATTATTTATTATTTTATTTAACTGATTGCTTTTGCAAGGGACATACCGTATTTAATATTATATTGTGATAGTAGACTTACTTTTATTTATACTTACATACATTTTTTACGTAAAGAAGTTTGTAACTTACAAAGCTATACGGTGTTTAGGTATAAGTGACCCACTCTCAGATAAACAGAAGCAAGAAACAGAAAGACATTACTTAGCAAAAGGGAGATAGAGGACAGAGACATGTAGACTCAAGACAAAGATTGAAATAGAGTAAACACTAAAGACACTAAGAATTAAAAATAACAGATCGATGGACCATACTATGAACTCTATGGAAAGACAGGGTAATGAGTTTCTTACTTCGTCTTGTGCGACGTTTGATCGTCTTCCACCGTTTGCTGATACGGACGTTAATGAGACCACGGTGGTATCTAATCCATCGGAATTGTTTCTTGTAACGGATTCCATATTTCCCTCTAAATATTCGGAGTTGTTTCCATCGTCTACCGTAGCGAACTCGGGCCCGGAAGCGCCTGATCGGAATCCAGCGTCGACTGATTAACACTTTAACAACACGTCCGCGCCAGTAAATTGGCCTCCATCTTCGGGCATAGTAGAACACCAGTCTCCTTCGTCGGCGATACGCTGGCCTCCAGTGGCCGCGGTATCGGAAGCGAAGCACATATCCTGATTGTAGAAGTAAAAGTTATTTGGAAATGTACCGGTGGAAAGTTTCTCCCGTACCCCAAAAGCCACATAGGTATGTGCCGCTCCAACGGGTATTGTGTTTTAGCATTTTAGTTTGAAATTAGGTATATTTCGTCTTCTTGATCATTAATACGGGTATAGACTATGTTTGATTTGGTGTGCCGGATGAATTTAAGCAAACCTAGAGTCTGGATTTTTGTGTTTGGCGTAATATGTCGTAGCAGAAACGCGAACCAAAAAGAATTGAAAAAAGTTTGGTCTGAACAGTGCGAATAGTACCCTCCCGAGGGCGAAAGTTACTGTGTGATTTTTCAGGACCGGGCGGCACACTCCCACCCAAAATTATGATGAGTACCCCCACCCCCCTCCCCGGGGGAAAAAACTAGGCTAACAGCAGGATGTCGTGTGAAACACTACTTACCTCCAGGAAGCTTTGGACGTGGTCTCAAGCGGAACTTTCGTAGTTTCGTCCATTTTCCGCGCCATCGGATTCGAGCTTTTGGTCCACGTCTCCTGACAACGAGTCGCTTGCCTTTGTAACGGATCGTGTACGTCCTGAAACAACAGCAACAACAACAGGTGAGTGCGGCTGATAGAATACCGTGGTTCTGGGATTGGGAACTAGTGTGTCATTCTATGTGGGTTTACATAAGGTACAACTCGACACAGTGGAAGACTGTTCAGCAGTTCAGTTTGGGGCCTATGATTTCGTTCTCTGCTTACTGCATTCGGTCATTTGAAAATGGCTGCGCTTCTCGACTACTTTCTTTGAGCAGTGTTCATTCGAGTTTACATTCCTGAGATGCTGTAGAATCAGGAATGGACCCGATGTGCGGATGAAAACATGGAAGGACACAAGCGGCGTAACTAAAGTAGGGATATTTTAGGGAAATTCAATTGACCCCGAGTTGAAAAGGTCAATTGCAAAGAAGCACACTTTCACTGATCAGCACCAAATTGTGGAATAATTGCATTGAGTTTCGAATTAACACGCTATAGTTTGTGAAATATGGTTCGTGGTAAGCTCCGGGCTGCAAAGGATGTTATAGCTCAAGTTGTTTGTTGCTGTTGTTGAATGCATCAGTTTCCAATTCTTTGTTTGCAACTGACGCCATGGTGGCCATGTCGGAGGAACTTTGACAAAAGCTTGCTTATTGACAGTATCCTCTATTGTACTCGAAACCAACATCCTCCAACATGGCAAATGGTTTGAACCCAGGAGTGTGAACAGTAGGTTGGTTGTGATCGGCCGGGTTAGAGTAGTCTCCAGAAAGACTGTTGTTGGTGACTGTTGTTGGTGGTGAGGTTGGTCACCAACAACAGTCTTTCTGGAGACTACTCTAACCCGGACGATCACAACCAACCTACTATCCTCCAACATGGTGATGGTTTCTTTGCATTCTGAGTATCCAGGGATCAGGATCAGGGTCTTCTCAGTGCAACTACATGTTAGGTGTGACGTCTGGAATTGATTGGTTCTCAGACTGAATAAAACTGAAGCAATCATGTTTCCATCAATATCATCAAGATTCAAATGGAAAATGTATGGCACCCTTTGTTTTTTTTTGCTCCTTTTTAGGTGGGAGACCATAAAGAAAGAGCAACAAAAGAAAAATGTGGCCCCAGCAGGGCTCTGTGGGTGTATCTATATTTTTGAGTCAAACTTGTGGATGTGGATTATTAGAGAGGAACTTGGTTAATTATCTATGATACTTCAAAGGTAAGCTGTTCCCCTGTCTATACTCTCAAAATCAATTTCATAAATTTCGATTTCAATTTCAATGTCAATTTTACTTTCTATGTCAATCTAATCTAATCCAGTAGGTTTCTAAACTGTTTACAATCTAACATTGATCGTGCTCTTCAGTTAGCATTATGCAAGATCTTCGAATTGAAAGAATATTTTTTAAATACTGATCATTAGGAGTGGTTATGAGATTTACTTTGTATGTGAAAGTTACCAAAAAGAAAAATCATTCATGTTGCATGCTGACAGTAATTTGATTGCTGAATTCTCTTCTCGTTAACATTCAAAACACACCATTTACAACGCATTGAATGAAGCAGAGCGAAGTCTCACACATAAATTGCCTTTTGTTTGATGCATTCACATGTTTTTTTTTAAATCCCAAATCACTATTTTTATCTGAATATTTTGTGCTTGCAAACAAGGAGAGGCTACTGCACCCTCTCATTTGGGCCTAGCTTGAATCATTATTGTAATTAATAATCATTATCAATAGTTTGGCAATATTGCCATTCGATTTAGTTGGCTGGTCATGCATGAACCACATAGTAATTTTTTGCCCACTTTCTTGTGAACTTTGTAGTTGACTAGTTTTGTCTCTGATAGCTATGGAGGTGTCGATGTCAGATCCAGATTATACACAGCACTTCTTACATCCCACCCCCACCCCTTACAAAATCTAACTGATCAAGCTGACAAGAATGGAACTTGTCTATAGAACACAGTTGCTAGTTTGCAGAAGCTTTTGTATGATGAAACACTTGGAAAGATTGCTCAGTCAAGAGCTGATTGAACTAGCAGTTCTCACTGCATCATTCATACATTCTCTTCTTAAATGGTTGGGAGAATTTGTATTTCGAGCCTAAAAATTTACCTTGGTCGTATGATTCGCCTCCAGCGTTTCTTGACTTTGATCAAAAATCGACTTCCACGTCTTCGGATCCAGCGGAACTTTTTGCCCCATCGGATGCGAATCTTCGAGCCCACGCGCACAAGTCTTCGTCGCCAGCGGATTAACCATTTCTTTCCCTTTCGTTTGATCCGCCTCCACACTCGTCCAATCTTGACCTTCCATCCGAAACGACGGGTTCGCCGACGAAGTATTCTCCACTTCCGCAGGAAGTAGACTCGGAGTCGCCCACCGCGTCTGCGCAGACGATAGCGTCGTTTTTTGAAGCGAAGTATCCAGCGTCTGCGACCACCGTACACTCGACGGTATTTTCCACGGAAGCGTAACTTTCTACGGACGCCTTTTGCGGGAAAGAGGATTGAAGGCATGAGGTATAGAATCAAAGACGTTATTCATACAGGTTTTTCCTATGTTTACAGTGCTGCGACATGTGGAAAGGAATTGTGAACATCAACTGAGTGCACGATTTATGTTTCGGCAATTTTAGGACATTTTGATAGTTACGGTTATATAGATCTCTTGTAGAGAGAAAAAGTGTTTTCTTGTCCTTTTCACAATTTTTTTTTTGATGTTTTCTTACTCTCTCAATTTAAAATTTAACATTGAAATAGCTCACAATTCCAAACTTTAAGCTGATTTTTCTTGTTTTTGATCACGTACCAAGAATTTTTCAAGTATGGTAGCCATTCAATAATTTGTGGTTATTTCTGAAATTTGAGATATTTTTAGAGGTGACGCAGGCCATAATGATCCTCACAGGGACTAGCATTCTATTGAGATATTTTAGTATGGATGTTAAGGGCCATAATTTCCGTGACGCAACCAATGTTTGAATCACTGCCTTACTCTAGTATGAGTTTCTGTAAGCCGTGCACTTTATGTAAGTGCTGATATAAGTCTGCTGAAGCAATTTCTCCTAATCCTAGAGACATCCACAATCTGTGGGAACGTTTGGTCACGTCACCTTATACTACAACTCGCCCGTAACTTACGTCTTCGTAAGCGTCTTCGACGCCGTGCCCTTCGTCTCAGGCGACTGGCGCGGCGACGCAAGCGTCGTTGTCTAAGCATCCGTAGGTACGCTCTTCGTTTCTTGAGGAAAGTAATCCTTCTGCGCCGGCTCCATTTTCCTCGGTATTTCACCCTCACGCGTCGCCCGCGCTTTTGAGCCCGTATCCAGCGGCCTTTGTACCTAAGCCTCCATTTCACGCGCCGTCTGATCAATTTCCATCGCCTTCGTACCCGGATGTAGGTTCGTCGACCGATTCGTCTGATCATTCGGTACCTTCGGAGGAATTTGATCCGCCAGGTTTTGGGCGTTCTGCGAATTCGATAGGTGCGTCTTCTGTAACGTATGTACCAAAGTCTGCCACGACGCCGAATTCGTTTATAGATTCGTCCTATGCGTATTTTCCAGCCGCCCTTGCGCCTTTTGTACACGGTCCTCCAGCCTCGCATGAAATAGATTCTGATTCTTCCACCGTTTCGCCTGATTGTGTAGGTCCGTTTGCCGTAGCGTATGGTCCACTTGCGGCCAAAGCGTTTCAAGCGTCGCAATTTCCCACGGTAGTAGAACCTCTTCGGTTTGCGGACTGATCAATGAAAAAGAGTGATATTTTTGGTTAGTTAGGGTTAGCAAATGAATAGGGTGGTGATGATGTCACAAAACGATTTTCCCGAAATTGGTTTGTCCGGCATAAGCTGTCTGATAACTTATAACTCGTCTTTTTGTGTGTGCGTAAATTCGATTTTTTTTGCTGCAAATAATTAAACATTGAAGTTTGCTTCTCGTGCACAAAAATGGTCAAGTACAGTATTTAAGAAATTCACACGCAAAGAAAGGCTCTTTAGATTTTAGGGGATTTTAAAGTTCAAATTAGTTACTTCACACTAAACTCTTTAGTAAAGAACATATGTTTACGTTGGAACTGTTTAGAACTGCAAGCTTCGCAGTCTTTACTTTAAATACACTCTTACTGAAGCTGTGTACGTTGTACGATACAGTTGACAGGTTTGAATGGAAAAGTTTGCAAAAATGATGACGTCACACTATTGATTGACAGTTCAGGAACTACGTGACTGTAAGATGAACTGGTGTTACTTGCACTCACGTTTGCGTCGTCGACGTCGTCGTTTTCGCCTCCTTCGTTTCCTTCTCCTTACACGTCGTCGCTTTCTTCTTCGACGGCCTGAAATCCAAAGTAAAAATTATCAACAAACGCTTGGCTCCAAAGTATTTGTTTATTTTTGTCAGTCAGTCAGTCAGAATGATGTCCATTCTTGTTGTCTCTTGAGTTTCCGAGCTTTAGAAGCTTATAAATTGGTTTATTTCTTTCCAAGTCTTTGGAAAAGAAGAGACTTTAGTATGGGACGAAAATTATAGACTTGATAAAAATGAGAGATATTGGTATGGAAGGAAAAGAGAGTTAAAAAAGAGACTTTAGTGTGAAACATTGGTATGGGAGGTATGTAAGAGACTTTAGTATGAGACATTGGTATGGGAGGAATATAAGAGACTTTATATAGGATGCAAATAGTAAATAATATGATACTTACGCCTGAGTTTCCGTTTGTATCTTTTGTATCGTTTTGTACTTCCTCTGAACCTCGACCAACGTCTCCTCCACCGGATTCTAAACCCGCGGCGTCCACAGGCGATTGGTCGGAATCGTCTCTTGTATCGGACGGCAATCTTGCGACCGCGTCTTACGCCGTACTTCCAGGTCCTTCCGACTCGTATTCTCAGAACTCGCGTGGATCTTCTGATTCGTTTCCATTTTCGCCCATACTTGACGTAGATGTATCCTCGTATAATCCTGAAGCCATACCACCGTCTTTTCACGCGGAAAATGTATCGTTTTCCAGTCTTAATGACTCGTCTCCATACTCGACCATACTTGAATCGGATGAAATACCGCCTTCGTCGCTTCACTCCGTGACGCCGTCGTCGCTGCCGTCGGCGTCGTCGTCGCCTTTGCTTACGTCTGCGTCTGCGTCTTCGCCGTCGCCGTCTCCTTCTCCTTATCTTTCGTTTGCGTCTTCGAATCTTTCGCAGCTTTCGTCTTCGTCGCCGAGATAGTGGTTTTCTGCGTGGCCAACGGCGTTTTCTTCGTAACCGATATCGTCGTCGTCGACGTCCAACACGGCGTCCCCTTCCTAATAAATGGTTTGAATGTTTTACTAATATGTCTCGTAAAACAGTAATCGTAACATATCTACTTTTGTCTCCTCCCCTCCCCTCTCCTTGATGTGACTAAACAAACAGGTATTGAATAAACTTGAGATTCTTACACCTTAAACGTTTTTACAACTGCATCGTTTATGGAGGTTACGGTGTTTCTTGTTGTGAGTCTGAGCACCCACCCATGGCTGGAAATCCCCACAACCCAGCCATGAGCCCCACACACTGCCCAGGCACCGTCACATTAAACATGTCAGAGGAAAATAGTGTGAGGGAGGGGAGGGTACTAAATCCTAACCCCACGCCCACCAACTTCACTTGGGCCTAGATACCGCTGACCACTGACCGCACCACGCCTCTTTTGATTGTTAATATAGTTATTTAACTGCAGCCAACTTTCAACGACAGGTATGCAGTACAATAAGGAGGACATGGCGTCTGATGCAAGCGTGTGATGAAGGTAAATTCTCTCCGTTCCAACTCTACCCATACATATGTCTTACAGTACGGAGAACATGGCATCTGATACAACTATCACCATTTTTTCAAATTTTGTAAAAATGGTTTGGGGAATGTAACACTTATTATATTATTATATTATTATTATATTATTATATCATTTGTAGTAGCCTGCCTCGCATCCGAACTAAATACCGGTATAGTCCGTCTGCGCAACAGCGACAGAAACCGTGTTCTGAACCTCTAACGAAGAATCAGGATTATTTAAAGTCGATCGTAATTGGCCATTGCCTGATTAATTTCTTTCGAGTCTCCTAATTCGCCGAGTTCCGAAGTTGGCTGTCAACACTTGTCAACGCACTGTCTCTCTATCTGAACTTTAGTTCCCCTTTATGTAAGGCAAATCTCTCTGTCTTTCATGGGCAACTGCAAATCTTTACTTACGTCTCTTTCGCCTTGGTCGTCGGATCCTCTTCCAGCGTCTTTTGTAACGAAGCAACACTCTACCTCGTCGGATGCGAACCGGTCTGTACTTCCTTCCGTAACGGACTGCGATTCTCCGTCCCCTGGGGAAGCCGTATCTCCATCGTCTTCCCACCAACAGACGCAGCCTACGCCGAATGTTCCTTATGTATCTCCAGATCCGTCCGATCTGCAGAGCAATGCGAGTTCTTCGGAATCGTACGCGTCTCCAGTATCGGCCGTAGCGGATGTAACTGTGACGTCTTCGTCGTACGACTGGCCTCCAGCGACGGCCGTATTTCAAGCGCACTATGCTCCTGCGCGGCCGTCTTCTCCGAACGCGTCTTCCGAATTTTTTCCACCTTCTCTTATAGCGGAGTCTAAACACTGCACGGCGCACGCGCACTCTGCGGTACCCTCTGCGGTATCTGACCACGAATCGCCCACGCCGCCTCACGCCGTATCGCCAACGCCTTCCAACAAGGAAGCGGACCCTGCGGCTCAGCCTTCTTAGATTTTTCCAGATTCTTCCAATTTGCAGCGAAATACGTCCTCGTCGGATTCGTACCGGTCTCCATCGACGTCTGTAGCGAATGCAACTTCGCCGTTTTCGCCTAATCACACGTCTCCAACGGCGGCCGTACCTGATGCGGATCAGCGTTTTTGGCCTTCGCCGCCGTCTTCGTCCTCGTCTCCGTATCCTGCGTCCTCGCCTTCGTCGCCGTCTTCGTCTTCGTCGTCGTCGTCGTCGTCGTCGTCGCCGTCTTCGTTTTCGTTGCCGTTTTGTCCCTTTCGAGCGTCGCCATTTCTTGATTCGTCTCCAGCGTTTGTTGTAGCGGAGCCGTAGAACGCCTCGGTAGATGCGGACTGGTCGGTTTCTCTTTTTGTATCGAACCACGAAGCCTCTTCCGAGTGGGCGGGCGTACCTCCACCATTTTCCGACACGGAATTTTATGCGACGTTTGGTGGTCCTCATCCATCGCCAACGGGTACCGTAGCGAACGTAAACGCGGTTCCTGAAGAATTTAATGCGCTTCCAACGCCGTTTGACACGGAATACGAAACGCCGTTTTCTTCGGATTACTTTCTTCCATTTGCGGCCCCATCGGAATTTGATAACACAGCGACGGAAACGTCTGTTACGTCTTCTCAGGATTCTTATTCTTCGTCTTCGGCTTACCTTTCGTCTTCTTCGTCGCTTTCTTCTTCTCAGTCGCCTTCTTCTCCTTCTTCGCCGTCTTGTTCTGCGACGTCCTGTATATTGTGTAGGGAAATGAATAAATAAATATGAATCAATCGGCGAGAAACACTTGCGTTCGGATAAAATGTGTAGAGTTTTGCGTAAAATGCAATGTCTCATAATTCTTGATGTACATTGTCTTCTTTACTGGTTGGGAGAACTTGATTTCTGTCTTCTCAATCTCTTTCTCTGTTGTCCGCGTGCAGATTTTTTTTTGAGAATTGAGAATTTGTTTGTGTTTCTGTATTTTTACATTTCATTTGGATGGATCAATATTGTAAAAAAATCACTTACGTAGAATCCTCCGCAGTCTCCTTTTGTATTTTCTACTTCTCCTCACCCTGGTCCATGTCTTTCGATAGCGGATACCAATCCTTCCACGACGACAGCGGAACCGTCGCCATTTCTTTCTGTACCTGATTACAAATCTCTTCTTGTATCGCCTGGCGTATCGCCAGCGTCTTCCAACACGGATCCTGAGGATGCGTCGTTTGATTAGCTTAACGTACCGTCTTCCGCGGCGTATGTAGACGATGCCTTTCCTGATTAATACCCGACTCCAGATTCGTCCTCTTCGAACGAAGTACCGTCTTCCCCGTCGTCGAACGCCAAACCAGCGGCGGCCAAACTTGATTCGAATAGATGGACGGAAACGGCGACGCTTGCGTCCGTACCGTCTTCTCCTTCGCATTCGGCGGCGTCTTCGTTTTCTCTTTCTTCGCCTTCGTCGTCGTTTTCTCTTTCTGCGTCTTCGGCGGCGTCCTGATAGACAGCAAACAAACAAACAAGGCAGAGATAAGATAATTGATCTGCTCTTGATTAACATTCGAAAGGTTTTCAAACGCAGCAGAGAACTATTAAGGCAACCTTCTTTGGTTAAGATGGATTATTTGCGTCATGGAATTCAACACAGTATTGTTTTACTAGTGTTTGCTACTGCTTTCGCTATTGTAAAGCAGCTCGAGCAGGAAAAATGGATGGGCTGAGTAAAACGGTGTTGGTATCTTTTTTAAAGGGAACTGAGCAATTGCTTTATTGAACTGCGTTGTCAATCTGTTCCGTGTTCGTTTCTGATAGTGGCTTTTTATAAGTCTATTACAGTCTTCCTGGCGAAGATATACGATAGGAATACGTTTTCAACTCGTAAATGCGAACCAAAGCGTTGGCTAAAATCACAGTACTTGTTTGGCTTCAATGCTTGTATTTCCCAATGCTGTATACAGAGAATAGATTTATAGCATTTCTCATTAACGAGTTGGCTCACGGAGCCTTTGAACTTTTTTTAGAGCTTTGTGATCAGGGTCATTATTTTGTATAAATATTTGTACCTTTAGGTTAGACTACTCAATTTAGCGAGTTTAGCGATGTTGTGAAAATCGCTAATTTGTCCATAATTTAACTGAGTAATCAAACTAAAGATGTCTTCCATAAAATAGAACTTCAATCATGACAACGGAGAACTATATTCTGAATATGACTGACATAGTAACAAATTACACATGAAAATAGCAGAGAGTAAGATTATTTCTCGTCGGTGGCAATCTCATCAGTACTGGTTTCCTCACTCTGCTTTCGAACTGTAGAACGTTGTAATTTTGTATATTTGTTTTGTTAGAAGTTGCAGTTCAGATCGCCAAAATCTTTAAAAATCGAAAAAATCGCTAAACTAAGTGGTCGCTAAGACTAAGTGGTTAAAGGTTATGGCGGAGTTTCCTCGTACATATATATTATGAGGGCGTTCAGTTAACACAATGAGCCGTTTCCTAGATGCCTGTTGCCTCTGTTTCAGACCGAGGCCTAGTGCGAAACCTTTCTTATGAAAATAAGTTTTAATTGCATGAAAATGAAACAATTTTTTATAAGAAATGTTTCACACTAGACCTTGTTTTGAAACAGAGGCAACAGGCATCTCGTGATTGGCCTATTTGAATCTCACTTACGTTGCCTTCGCCGTATTCTTCGGTATTTTCTTCTCCTTGAAATTACTCTCCTATAGCGTCTTCTCCAAAGGACTCGGAACTTTCCTCGGCGAATACGGAATCTGCGGTATTTTTTTCGGTACCGGATGAGAGTTCTCTTCCCACGTCGAATTATGGATCTCCAATAACGTCCGACACGCAGCTGGACGCCGCGCCTCACCGTAATCCATCGTCGTATATAGTGCACTCTGATGTAGCCACGCCTGATCAGTACACGGTTCCAGCGCCTTCCGTAATAGAACGCAACGCCTCTTCTCCATCGGATAGCCGTTCTCCTGCGTCCCTTCCATATGAAGCGGACAACATAACGACGACGGCGTCTGTACCGTCTTCGTTTGCGTCGCAACCGTCTTCTTCTCTTTCTTTTTCTTCGCCGTTTACGTCTTCGCATACGCTTACGTCTTCTCCTTCGACGACCTACGAAAGATTAAATATATACATATGACATGACTATGGTCATTACCATTACCATCTTCATATTCGTAACATATCTTACTCAAAAAGAAAAGGACCATTAAGTTACTTTGCACTGCCAAATTTGACCCAATATGAAAAACGTCCTAAATTGTCGAATGATACCTAAAGACGTGACAATTTAGGTAAAAGCTCTCAATGAATACATTTAAACAGCAGTGTTTACTGCCAACTGGTAAATGATAAATACAGGTGTAATCAGTCAAGCATTTACGCTTATAAGCGGGATAATCTGCACAGAGAACGATGACAGTGAAAAAATCAGCGAAATGGTGAATCTTAATAATTTGACTTAAGAAAGAGTGGAAACCTGACTAACGGATATGAACTACGTATAAACTACAGTAATCTTACGTCTAAGCCTTCGTCGGATCCTTCGGTATCTCCTGCCAGTGTATCTTTTTCTCCTTATGATCTTCCAACGCCTTCCATAGCGCAGCCTTAGCTTGCCTCGACGAACGCGGAAGATACGATTCTTCTTGCGGTACCTGATTACGAACTTCCTTCCGCGTCGCACAGCGTACCTCCACTTTCCTCGGACGCGTATCCTGATACGGCGCGTCGTTTTCTTCACCCATCGCCAGCGTCTTCCCACTCGTACTCGAATACGTCCGAACCTGAGCCTGAAGCGCCTGAATCGCCGCTTGAAACGGAAGACATAGCGTCTCTTTCGTCTGATGACGCGTCTCCAGCGACGACGGAACCTAAACTTCAAGACGCAACGGCGTTTTCGTCTTTGCACTCGTCTTCGTTTTCGCTTTCGTCTCCTTTGTCCTGCGCACGGAGAAGAAAGAAAATCAAATGCCAATGCCAAGAAAATGTTCGTTGCATAAAAGAGAAGGTTGTAACTAAGATGAGGTAACAAATTTGAGGTGAATTGCTGGAATAGCTATCCGAGCACTATTCCTGTCGAACAGTACGGAAAGGCGGTGACAATTATTTACAGCGCAAAGTACACTAGTTTTTTTTTTCACTTGGTTATAGCCATGTTTATGTGTGAATCAACTGCCTGCTGTGTATATGATCAGATGTTAAACTCTCTGAACCATTTATCCCCGAACGAAGTGAGGGAAATATTTACGACGCTAATGCAGCATAGTCGGCTCATTTGAAGACTCCAAGCGCGTCGCCATCTCGAAATCTAATGTTCGTGTGTTTGTTTGTGCGATGCGACCTTTTTAGGCCAGGTGCCTAAGGCAATGTCCAAATAAGGCAATGACGTAATCATTATCGACTAGCCACCGCCATGTTTTTAAGAAAGATTTAAACGAAGCAACAATTGTACGTAACTGCGTTCACGAAAATGAATTTGAAAGCTAGAAAACTTGAAACAGAACGGTCTCGCGAAGCTCGTCTTCAAAAGAGAAGCGAACAGGCACTTCAAGAGCAAAAGCGGACCGAAGAGAAGACTCCGCAAAGACAACAGCGCATGAATGCCGACCAAAAGCGACATGAACAGAAGCGGGCAACACAGACAACTGCGCAAAAAGAACAGCGCTTGAAAGCGAATCGGGACCTTCAGGAGAAAAAGCGGGCCGAAGAGAAGACTCCGCAAAGACAACAGCGCATGAATGCCGACCAAAAGCGACATGAACAGAAGCGGGTAACACAGACAACTCCGCAAAGGGAACAGCGCTTGAAATCAAATCGGGAGCTTCAGACGCCGTTTTGTGTTAAACTCAGATACTTATTTAGAAAGGACAAGCAACAAAGGTTAGTCAGTGGAAACCGAACAATCACCGTGACAAATATATTGTATCCCGTATAGCTTGTAACTTTATCACTTCAAGAATGTATTAAAATCTGTATGCTGATCATTTTCCCTCGAAGTATTGTTTTACTACGCTTCTGTCGCCAGTTTCGGCTACCGTATTCGCTCAGAGCAATCGGAACTTGGAGTCTTGAATGATTTAGTCAGATGTCATATTTTTCTGTAATCTGACACGCGGTGATTGCAGCGAGAATCGTTCACAAGCCCTTAGAAGTATTACTGGGTCTGAAGCCCGTGTATAATTTGAAGTAAACTGTTCAAGTTTTGCTTTGATTCTGGGAGAAATCTTGCTGTTTTGAGTGAGTTCACATACAAAACAATTCGAGCCTATTAAATATGCATGTCTGAATCTGGTGCATGCAGTCCAGAGTAAAAACAAATCGCACAGGAAGCCTATTTAATTGTACTGCCTATGAATTCAAAATTGGAAAATCAGTGTTCCTTTTTTCCCGTACTACGACGGCCGACCAACTTCAAACTTTGAGTATTAAATTTTGAGAACGTGCTTGGCAGACTGCATGAATTAATTTGACGTGCCGATCGTGGGAAATACGTACTTCGTCACGCAATCGATTCTTTTTTCAACGCAAAAGTATAACACACACCATTCTTTTTCTCCTTCCTTTGCGTGTAGCACTTGACTTCGAAGAAAAGATCGAGTCAACATTTCGGTAAAACAAAGGCTAGTCTTGTTGGGAGTTACCAAAGTAAAAGTCCCATCAATGGCAGAGTGAGGGGGTATCTGCGATTATCGTATTTCTAGTAAAGAGACAGCATGGGAAGCGTAAGAGAACTTATAATTGAATCAGTTTTTTCTATGTATGTGATCAGATTTTAAACTCTCCGAACCATTTATAAAGAGACAGTATGGGTAACTTGAAGAGAAATTCCATTATACAGTTGTGTTGAGCATTCCACATCATAATCCATCTTCATGTTCAGACAAACTCCTAAGTTAGTTTACAACGCAGATTCTCCCAACTTTGCAAGACGAAACGTATGAGTGATGGTAGTGAGAATTTCAATCAACTTTTGTCTGGGCGACGTACGAATAGCCAAGTTCTCCCAAATGTGTGATGAATTTGGAGGAGAAAATTGAACTGGATCACTACTTACGCCTCAATCTTCGTCGTCTTTTCCTATTTCGTCGTCGTCGCCGTCTGAACCGTAGCCAGCGTTTCTTGTATCGTAGCCTGAACCTACCGCGTCGTATGCGGATTCGTCTGTACCCTCTACGATAACGGATGACGATTCGTCGTCGACGTCGGATGCCGTATCGCCAGCGTCTTCCAACACGGAACCTGATTCTACGTTTGATCCTCCTCAGCCACCTCACACGACGTCCGTAGCGTATTCCTACTCGGCCGCGTCTAAACGTTACACGTCTTGTCTTTCGCTTGATGCGTAGTACGTAAGACCGTCCTCGTCTTATGACGCGTCTCCATTTTCGGCTCCATTTGAGTTGAATGGCATAACGGCGAACGCGCCTTCGTTTTCTACGTCGTTGCCGTCTTCGTCTTCGTCTTATCCTTCGACGTCGCCTTCGTCGTCGACCTGGGAGAACAGAGTCGTTGTACAGTTGGGTATGCGTTTTATGGGTCAGGGTTAGGCTTCGGTTCGCCGACTAGTTTGAGAGAACTCTACAAATCTAAGTTATTCGCTGCGATCGAACAAATGAAAGTTGTTACTGACTATTTTTCGAAACCTACATTCACGACTAAGGCCTAGTTTATACGTCGCACCAATCGTCGCATTTGATTCAGGCGAATTTAATTCACATCAACTTCGTCTATCAGACGACGTGAATGTTGCTTCGATTCACGCGAAGAATCTAATTCAATGTGTGAATTCCCCTTCATTCTCAATACTATCAACTAAAATAACTTGTGTAATTGGTGCATTTTATTCGATACGTCTCTACTATACTGCGACGTCCTTGTGACCGGATAATTGCATGTTAGACGACGAATATAACTTGATTTAGTCGTTGCCGTACCTGTAATTGCTAGAATTGAATTTGGCTGAACTAAAGTTGAAGATTGTGCGGCGTATACAGTGAACCAGGCCTAATATGGCTAAGGAAGGGTCCACAGCTAACAGGAATATGGATTTCACGAAACAATACTGGTAACGGTAGTTTAGTCATCACATGGGGCTCAAAGAATTAGCTGATCTGTTGATCTTTTCAGGCAAGGTTAGAGCGGTTATAAGATGACTTTCGAAAGTCATTGTGTGAATACTTTGCTTCTTTGCTTGCTAAGGTTTTGGTTTGGCTCAAACCAGTTTGGAAGCAATCTCGGCCAATTAGTAAATATTGCAAAAGTAAAACCCGATTACGATCCTCTCACGCAAGCAAGCAGTGTCGATGGTGTTTTCTCGCACTGCCGATTGGTCTCTTGTTCAAATTAAAACCAACCACAAAATACTTTGGATTCTGATTGGATGAAATTGTTTCCTTACAGACTTTGTGATTGGCACTGTAATTACTTTTTGGTTTTCGAAAGTCAATTGATAACTGCTCCAAATATGAAAATTCTAGTTCGAAAATTCGGCAAAAAAACAACAAGCAGAATGGACGAGAAATCGAACAGAGCGTTGAAACAAAAGTTACAGACAAGATATCTTGCTGCAGTACTCACGTCTTCTTCGCCTTTTTCGCCGGACTCGTCTTCTTCGTTTTCTTCTCCTTACAATTCGTCTCCATCTCTTCCCAATAAGGAGCCTGTAGCGACCACGGCGAATGCGCAGGCGGCGGAGCTTCTTTCTGTATCGGAGGATAAATATTTTGCCCCGTTTCACAACCTTTTTCCACCGTCTTCCAAAGCGTATTTTTAGAACTGGTTTTCTGTACTTCTTTATCCATGTCCAGCGACGTTTAATGAGCACTCCTGCTCGGCCTCCTATGATTTTGAAGCGACGGTACCGTCGTCCGTAGCGAATGACCGTTTTTCCTCGCCGTGACACTACTCGTCTCCAGCGACGACGGAAGCGGAACAGGATGCGGCGACGGTTGCGTCGTCTTCGCCTACGCCTTCGTCGACGTCTTCGTCGACTTCTTCTCCTTCTTCTTCGTCTCCTCCTTCTTCGCTTTCTCTTTCGTAGGCCTACATAAAATATAATATATACTCAGTCATTCTGGCTTCAGAGGCATGTCAGTGCCATAAACTAAGTTATGCTGTAGGAAGGCTGGCATGTATGAAACTAATAAAGATAGATTATATGGATTGGAAAGGAGTTCGGAAAGGAGTAACTTGCAATTACCTTTCAAAACAATTAACAATTATATCGAAATTAGCTTTTGTGCTCAGTTTCCCGTTTCCAAGTTTCGAGCACTTATGTGGACACCAAAAAACGGGATTTTTCGAAAACGCTGACGTCACGATGATTGCGTGATTCGAAAACGCTATAGTGTGGACAGAAAAGTTTTGAAAACGGAGAAAGGAAATGCCTTTAGTCCACGCACAATGTATTCTATATTCAAGAAATAACAATTCTTACGGTTTCTTCGCCGTCTTTGTTTCCATCTCCATCTTTTTCCTCGTCTTCCTATTCTTGTCACCCTTCGATATTTCTTCCCAATACGGAGTTTGATCCTGCCTCGGAAACAGCGGAAGATGCGAGGTTTCTTTCGGTAACGAACCAAAAACCTTCCGCCACGACGGAAAGCGTTCCTGAATCGTTTGCCGATGCGGATTCTGAGGATGCGCTTTCTTCTTAGCCACCTCAGGCGTTTTCTGTAGCGCACTCCGACGCGTCCACGCCTGATTCGAATGCGGCACAACTTTCGTCGAATTTTAACGAAATACCGCTTTCTTCGTCTAATAACCACGCGCCAGCGACGGAGGTATTTGATTCGAATTGCAGAACGGCGTCGGCGACGTCGTCTCCTTCTCTTCCGTCTTCTAATTACTCGTCTCCTTCTTTGTCTTCGTCGTCGTCTTCGCCTTCGCATTCGACGGCCTAACGTTAGAGGAAAGGAAATTTAGTTTTTTCATGTGAATGGGGACATGTCTGCCGAAAAAGAGGCAGTTTGATATTGCCGTATCCCGCAGTCCGCAAAAGGTCACAAGGTACGGTTGCCGGAATTTTGTCACGTTTACGACGCCAGGCAGAAAGATTTAAGTAAAATACCGCAGCAATACGTTGGTGCTATTTAAAAATTTGCCACTTTATAGCAAATATTTTTTAAGGAATAAAATGTTTAAATCTTTTTATCAAAATTAAAGTGAAGAGTTTCTTTTAATTTGATGGAAATTTAGTCTTAGATTTCAGGCTGAAAGACTCGGAAACAATTTAGGTCCAATCCAGGATTGGCATGAAACAGCCAGGTGTAGTAGTCGAGTGTCGTTACAGAACGCATTCTAGGGGAAACGCAAAATGGCGCTTAGTCTTGTAGAGAGGGGATGAAGGGGGAGGAGGAGCCGATTTCCCAAACATAGACGAATCATCCGAAGCTTATTTTGATATTTGCATTGAAATGATTATACTATCACTTGGCCGCGCGATGCGATGAATTTACAGAACATTAGCCATTCAAAAAAATAAACTGCGAGAGATTCACGTTGATTGTGGGGAGCTGTTCTCTTGTAAAGTAGAGCAGGCGAAATGCATTAACGTAAAAGTTAGGTTAAACAGATAAGAAATAGAAAGGGAAAAACACAGAAAAGAACAGAATGATGCACAAGAGAAGTAAAAACAGCATCAGTAAAACCACAGTCCGCCAGCACTGGCAGGACTACGTAGTTCCTAACCTCTTCGTCTTCGTCTTCTTATCCTTCTGCGTCTTGATCTCGGTTTTCTCCGGATTCTCCTCCAGCTTAGTCCAACGCGAATCCTAATCCTACCGCGGCGGCAGCGGAAGATGCGCAGCTTTTTCCTGTAGCGAACCACAAATCGTTTTCCTCGTCTGACGGTGTATCTCCACTTCCTGCTCACGTAGATCTTTACAAGGCGTGATTTTCGTCTCCACGTCCAGCGACGTCGATAGTATATTCCGACACGTCCCCCTATGATTCTCACCCGGACAAATCTACGCTTGTAGCGGATGTAGTACTTCCTACCTCGTCGAATGACTCCGTAGAAACGGCGTCCCCATCTAACGCGTATGGAAGAGCGACGGGCACGGCGTCTGTAGCGTCGTCTTCTGCGAATTCTCCTTCCGCGCCTTCGTCTTCGTCGTCGTCGTCGTCGCCGTCTTCGCCGTCTTCGCGTTCGCCTTCTCCTTCTCCTTCTTCGTCGTCTGATATATTCTGATGATAATTACGAACAAAGCAATATATCTGTTTTTTCTTTGTAATTGTCATTTACTCTTGATCAACTTCCGTTATCTCTGTTCGGTAGTTTTTCAAATATGCATCATACAATATGGAGAACTTGGCTTTTGATAGTTTTACTGATCAAATTGATCAAGCTACCAATTCTCACTACATCATTCATATACTTTATTATTTAATAGTTTGGAGAATTTGTATTATGAGCTCAGGAGTGTAAGTAAACGAGAGATCGTTAACAGTCATCATCATAGACGTGCTTTATATCGAAGATTATTTGCATTGCTGCCGGGTTACCATAGATACCCGAGCTTGGGGAATTTTTTTTACCATTCAACGAATAAAAATGTTTTTATGTTTTCTCTAAGTCCCAATTCTCTCAAACGTTTAATAAAATAGACTAAGTTTTCAAAGAACTCTTGTGTAACCTGGATTTCTTTAGTCACAAGGGTTTTAGGAGCAACTGTTTGAATTTTGAGACATTTTTTTTGGTCCCTGGACCAGAGCTTGGAAATACAAAACAAATGCTGAACATTGCCGATTGCCTTAAATAATTTGGGTGGCAGCTATCATAATAAATTGTTGACTGGAAAGGGACTTTAGAAGAAAACATATTTCTGACTCGTGTTAAATCTACACATCAAAGTTCGTACAAATCAATAGAAATCTTACTTCGACGTCCTTTCCTGCCTCTTCTTCTTCGTCGCAAAATCCTCTTATATCGTCCTTTGTATCTGTACCTCACTATTCCTCGCCTGATGGAGATCAAGCGGTATTTTCTCCCGATGCGGCACCATTTTTTACCCTTGCGGTAAACAACTCGTTTCCATCGTCTTCCGTAGCGAATTCTGGGTCTGAAGCGTTTCACTCGGGTCCATCGTCTTTTTATTTTAATTTTCAGCACTCGACCCCGCCAGGATACCCGCCTCAACCTGCGTCTGTAGCGGATTACCCATCGTCTTCCTCTCCTGTAGACTTTCCTGACTTTACGGCGCCATCGGAATCGCATCACGCATCTTCGTCCTGAAATTTAGATGTTAATTAAGTTAATCATGGTTTCTGTTTCTATTATGTATGAATACTCTACTATAGTTTTGTGGGCTGGTTGGTATATGTATGGTATACAGGTATTCAGATACATACAAACTAGGTGGCTCAAATGTAACTACAATCAGTGACAAGTCTTGGGACACTCGCACAGTTTCAGTAATTCCCTACTGTTTCAGTTGAAAGACAGCCCCCCTTCCCCCGTTCAATGTTGAAATGGCCTGAACTTGTTTTCCCAAACACACGCAACATTGTACAGAGGGGAGGGAGGAGAAAAATGGTTTCGCGCCTTTCACTACGCTTAGTCAATGACTTGTGTCTGAGATATATCAATTTTTGAAAGTGTCCCAAGAACTTTTGCCACTGATTGTAGCTAGTCAAAGAATTTAAGTGCCGCTAACCCCAAATACCTTTATCCTTACTATCGACTGTATGTCAAGGAAAAAGTTTGATTAGTAGAATATTTAATAGTTTGAATGTTGCGTATATGAGTTATGAAGGTTTACGACGTCAACTCAGACATCAATTATTATACGAAAACCGGCTGGCTTTTTATACACATTACTGCTATATTTAAAGCTTATATAAGTGATTCTACCAAATATCTCTTTTTTTTATCAGAAGATAGTTCCGCAATCAATTTCCAGAAGAAAGAAATGACACCAAATTGTGGGTTGAAGTCAGGTAAACCAGACATTCCGATCAATGTTCTTCTGGTCAACTATTTACTTAATGTATAACCGATTTTAAGGATAAAAGTATTTGGGTTAGAGGCACGGAAACAATTTGTTTCTAGTTTTGTTTTTGTTTTTTGTTTTTTGTCTTTTTTATATGTAATTAATTCGTTTCTTTTATTGTGCCAGCATCCAAAGTTGAGATTAACATAGCCGTTTTGACCCTAATTTTGATAAAAAAAAAAAAAAAAAAAAAAAAACACGAATAGAAACACATGCTGATTCTTCATTAATTAACGGGGCGAAGTGTTCTTGAATTTATACGGTGGCGCCGTTGCGTGTTACTTACGTCTTCGCCGTCTTCGTCGTCTTCCTCTTCGTCGTCGGCGTCTGACTCTTCGTCGTCTTCGTCGTCTTCGTCGGTTCCTCCTTCTCCGTCTGCGCCTACGAACTCTACGACCTGCCATTTATAATTATGCGTAAACAACATGCGGTTTAAACGCCTCTTAATTTAACTAACTTGACTTGTCACATGCCCCCCTTAATGTGAAATGAGTGAAACTTGCAGTGAATATATTTAACGTATTATAATAACAACGTACTGGGTATTATTGCAGTCTGTATCTATTTAGCGCATGCTATCAACCTCTGACAAATACCGTTTTGCCAATGAATGTTTTACCTCGGCGTCCCCTTCTCCTTCGGCGCCTGATTATCCTGTATCGTCCTTTGTATCTGTACCTCACTCTTCCTCGCCTGATGGAGATCAAGCGGTATCTCCTCCTGTAAAGGACCCTGTATTTACCCTTGCGGTAAACAACTCGTTTCCATCGTCTACCTATGCGAATTCTGGGTCTGAAGCGTTTCACTCTGGTCCATCGTCTTCCTATTTTGATTCTCACCACGCGACGCCGCCAGTATATCAATCTGAGCCTGCGTTTGTAGCGGATTACCAATCGTCTTCCCTTCCTGTAGACTTTCCTGACTCTACGACGCCATCGGAATCGCATCACGCATCCTCGTCTTCTTCCTAAAAAAAAAAGTCCGAAGAATTGATTCTTGGTTCGCAATACAGTCTGAGAGTATTCTGCAGTTGCGTGTAGGAAATTGTCTCAGTGAATTTTGGAATTTTATTAGCTTTTTTACGAAAACTTAAAGCTAGACTGTTGTGCAACAAACATCTTTTAACAGCCGACTAGCGACGTCGCTATTTAATTTAAATAACTTGATTTGTCACATGCCCGCCTTATTGTGAAATGAGTGAAACTTGCAGTGAATATATTTAACGTATTATATTATTGCATACTGGGTATCATTGCAGTCTGTATCTATTTGTCTTAATTGTTCGTATAGAAACGACATTTTTTTCAGCGAAAATTCCTTCAGTCAAGGGTCACTGAAGTAGTAGAAGTAACTATTACACATTAGGACGGTGAATATGTTTTAACAATTAAAAAAATGAATAGTGAGTATGAAATAAGATTGAAGACATTAACAATGAGCCTTGAAGGATAAGGATTCAACTACAGTCGATTAAGTGGCCAGTGAGGCCACCCTCAGAAATGGGTTAGTCAGAAGTTAGCATAAAGCGTCACTCTATTTGAACAAAGCTTGATGATAAAGGTGTGTTTGAAAGTGTTCAACAGTTGCCACCTTGGTTGCTATTTGAGACTCATATTTCTCATTACCTTTTTATAGCAAGCCAAACTGCATATATTAATTATTTTGTGGCCGCTAGGGGTAAAAACGTACAATGGAAGCCAAAATGTAGCCGCGGCCGCTTGATGGATGTGGCCACTTAATAGGGGTCTTATTTACAGTAACGTGCTGGCAATAGTTTCAATACTTTGATAACAGGCCGCTTAATAGGGGGTGATCGCATGGTATGAACCCCAGACAAATACCGTTTCACCAATAAATGTTTTACCTCGGCGTCCCCTTCGTCTTCGGCGCTTGATTATCCTGTATCGTCCTTTGTATCTGTACCTCACTTTTCCTCGCCTGATGGAGATCAAGCGGTATCTCTTCCTGTAAAGGACCCTGTATTTACCCTTGCGGTAAACAACTCGTTTCCATCGTCTACCTATGCGAATTCTGGGTCTGAAGCGTTTCACTCGGGTCCATCGTCTTCCTATTTTGATTCTCACCACGCGACGCCGCCAGTATATCCATCTGAGCCTGCGTTTGTAGCGGATTACCAATCGTCTTCCTTTCCTATAGACTTTCCTGACTCTACGACGCCATCGGAATCGCATCACGCATCCTCGTCTTCTGCGTCGTCCTCGTCTTCCTCTTCGTCGTCGTCGTCGTCGGCGGCGGCGTCTTCGTCGTCTTCGACGTCTTCTCCTGCGTCTACGAACTCTTCGACCTGCCATTCACGATTACGATGCGTTAGAAGCACGTGGTTAAAACCGCCTTATAACTTAAACTATTTTGATTTGTTTATACGCAGCTTCTCGTAAAATGGGTGAAATTCGGGGTGAATTATGTAACGCCATTATAATAACACACTGGGTAACTGAGGTCATTAAGACCCTGTCCACACCATTTAAAGTGCATCTTTTTTGTTTTTTTTGTTTTAGCCTTCCGCCCACACTATTCCGGCATTTTCGGGCACGAAAACGCAAATTTTTTGAAAACGTTCCCCAAAGTACTTTTGCTTTTTTGAAAACGCAATTTTGCAGTGTGGACGGGCGAAACAGAACTTTTAGAAAACTCTGACGTCACGTTTCTTTTTATATGTAATGTTCTTGACTTGTGTGGACGATAAAAGGCGTAGAAATTTTTGTCAACGGAAAACTATAATGCAGTTTAAGACGGGGCCTAGTGTATGCAGTCTATATCGATTCGGTTTGTTTGTTCGAACTAAACGCGCGAAAATTCCATAATTTAGTACTAAAGCAAAAGAACAGTAAGCATGAAATAGAACTGAAGATAGAATGAGCCTTCAGTGACGAGAATTTAGCTATGAACCCATATATAAGCCAGATAGGTGTGTGCCGCCCTCAAAGGTATTGTTTCAAGCATCCTTAGTCTGAAATAGTGTATAGATTTTGCCATTCTGGTCTGGACTAGAGTATGATTTTAACTCGCATTTATCTCGCATTTATCTCGCAGAGCAATTAAAAAGCAAGTCGGAAAGTGCACGTTTACACTATTCAATAGACGAATTATTCACTTTGTTTGTGATAGAATATTAGTGAGCGTAACAACTCTCTGAAAAGAGACAATCCAAAATGTTGCCGAAAAAGAGGTTAGGTCTGAAACAGGGTATACGTTTTGAGGTCAGGTCTGAAATAGGCTATAGAAAATCAGATATTTTGGTCTAAAATAGGGTAAAGGTTTTCAGGACTGGGCGGCACACTCCCGGCACCCAAAATTATGATGAGCTACCCCCTCTCCCTCGGGTATGAACCTCAGACAAATACCGTTTCACCAATAAATTTTTTACCTCGGCGTCCCCTTCTTCGGCGCCTGATTATCCTGTATCGTCCTTTGTATCTGTACCTCACTCTTCCTCGCCTAATGGAGATCAAGCGGTATCTCCTCCTGTAAAGGACCCTGTATCTGCGCTTGCGGTAAACAACTCGTTTCCATCGTCTACCTATGAGAATTCTGGGTCTGAAGCGTTTCACTCGGGTCCATCGTCTTCCTATTTTGATTCTCACCACGCGACGCCGCCAGTATATCCATCTGAGCCTGCGTTTGTAGCGGATTACCAATCGTCTTCCCTTCCTGTAGACTTTCCTGACTCTACGACGCCATCGGAATCGCATCACGCATCCTCGTCTTCTTCCTTAGAAATTTTGAATCAAATTTCATGTGAGCGTCATTTTATATTTATTCTAGTTCAGCTTTTTATTTTGATCTTCTATTAGTAGCAAACCCATTTAACTAAACAGATATCATGTACATTATAACAATATTGGTCACGATGAAACAAGGAACGGACGAGCAAATATTTAAGAATTATTCGCCGAAGTGTAGGTGAATGGCAGTGGCTATTTACCGAGCCGCTCCGGCATAATTATATTAAATTTTATATTATATAATATATAATATATAATATATAATATAATGTACGAGAAAATGAAAAGGTTTTAGAATGAGGGTAAATAATGATTTACTGATATAAGGTTGTTTTACTTACGTATTATTCTTCTTCCTCTTCCTCTTCTCCCTCGTCGTATCTTTCTCCTTCTTCTTCTTCGTCTTCTTCTTCTTCTTCTTCTTCTCCTTCTCCTTCTCCTCCTCCTTCTCCTCCTTCTTCTCCTGCGTCTTCTTCGCCCTGCCATTCAAGGAAAGCAAGCGCTAGTCAAGAGCAGCAACTATAATGTATTACTTCCATCAATATGATGGTGTATTTTGAAATAATAATAAAACAATACATAGAAGCAGTTCAATATTTTAGTTAAAAAGAGCCATTACATCGGACATAAACCAATGCAGTTAAAGCCAAAAAGGATTCCCACAACAGGTGATTACTTGGTTAAAAAAATACTAAAAACTATTTATAGCATGAAAGCGTCTCTAACTGATCTTCGCAGTGTGATGTCAGGCTTTCGTCGCTCGAAAACTACGAAATGAGGAATGGTAATCTATTGAGTGGGCTTTACAAGTGAGTCAGGGAATTTAACTTGATGTCTGTTCAGCTTTTTTACGCTTTTTTTTTGTCGCAAGTCAGGTGCAGACTAATTTCTTACCTCGACGTCCTCTTCTTCTTCGTCGTTGTACGATCCTCCTGAATCGTTTCCCGTATTTGTACCTCACCCATCCTCGCCTGATGGAGATCGAGCGGTATTTCCTCAGGTAACGGATCCTGTATTTACCCTTGCGGTAAACAACTCGTTTCCATCGTCTACCGAAGCGAATTCTGGGTTTGAAGCGTTTCACTCGGATCCAACGTTTTCCTATTCTGACTCTCACCAAGCGACGCCGCCAGGATATGTACCTTAACCTGCGTTTGTAGCGGAATACCAATCGGCCTCGCTTTCTGTAGACTTTCCTAACTTTACGACGCCATCGGAATCGCATCACGCATCCTCGTCTTCTTCCTTAAGAATTGTAAACGAAATCTCATGTCAGTGGTTACTTCAGTATTCCTCGAACATAATGGTATGTACAAAAGATTAATATATGTCATAATTATACATTACCTAACCAAGAAAACATCTGAACTCGTGAAGTGTCAAATAAAACCTAAACGTTTGATTGAAGATTGCTTGTGCAGCTTTGAAATAACAACCCAGGAGTGATAAACTTCAAGGGCCGAGTTTTTAAACAAGGTTTAGACCGCGGTAGAAAGTCCTGGTCTAAACAAAATTCAAACAATAGCCAGGCTTATCGGATAACGGCTAAACGTCGTCTTTGTAAGCCGACTTCGATTCATATTTTAAATATGCAGTTTAACGTTTGGCTAACCCTATTTTACGGTGTCCGTCTAAACAACAAGTTAGCGACAAACTAAGTCTAAGTTAGACTGTTTAAAAAATCGGCCCCAATTGCTTGTGGTATTTACATACATACATACATACATACTTTATTAGGTGTTTCCCGAAGGGGCTTTTCAACAACTAAATTTATACAATAATGCTAATAAGGTACATGTAAACCTATGATCTAAGCTAAAATACATAAAATGAGAGCGATAGTATCTAGTGAAGGTAATGATAATTCGAAATACCACACATGTATATTTCACAGTTTGGTGATTGAATGTAGCCTCTGATGAAATCTGATTGAACTATAAATTCTCTCTACGATTCCCGTATGATTTTTTCGCAAATAATTGGGAGAATCTGGAGTACTATTTTTGGGGTAATGTGCTGACTTAAAGGGCAATCTATTGAAAAACAATCTATTGTTTTTGTTTACATCTGAAAATGTGCAAAAATTGATAGCAAAAGGTGTAAATAGCACTCCTTGGCCAAATGCAGCTGCTGGTCTTGTAAACGAGCCGATTGGAAATGGATTGTCGATTGCCCTTTTCGGTTTTTAAGAGTTCTAAGAATTAGGGTGCGTTCGATTGGGTCTATTCCGCAATAGGAATAGCTAAACATGGCCCAAAGTTTTGCTTGTTCTGGGGGAGATTTTGTTCGAAATTGTTCAAACTCCTCCACGCTTGCATTTTGAACAGCTCCCGATTCATCCTAACCCTAATCAGCTCCAAACCAAAGAATTTTACCGATCGGCAGCGCTATTCCTATATGCGGAATAGACTTAATCGAACACGCCCTTGCTGTGGAGATTGAGGATTACGGCGCGTAAAAGCTACGGCGCATTTTAATTTAATTAAAATCTCGTGGTACTCACGTCTTCGTCTTCGCCTTCGAATTCGTCTTCGAACTCGTCTTCGTCTTCGTCTTCGTCTTCGTCTCCTTCTTCGTCTTCTTCTTCCCCGACCTGGCATATTCAAGAAATCCTTTATTAGTTACCCATTTACATTACGCTATCGAACTCTTGTCTCGGCTACGTTACTTTTTGCATAGTCGCCCTCTTCTCTTTCGTCGTCTGGTCTTACTGTTTATTCCCCTGGATGTTATCCTTACGTTTCCTCCCTTAATCAAAAATCCTGCGGCATAATTTTTTATTGACGCGGATTTGTTATTACGTCCAAGAACGTGCTTCGATTGTCTTTGGTGGTAGAGAATCCTGAGCCTGAGGCGTTAGTCTGATCGTGAGTATCGGCTATTCTTATTTGGCCACGTCGGACGTAAAAAGGCCTGGAGCTTGCGTTTGAGGGGAATACAAATGCTCTATACTCTATAATGCGTTTCACAAATGCAACATCTTACCTCGGCGTCCCCTTCTTCGGCGCCTGATCCTTATGTATCGTCTCCTGTATCTTATTCTAAGCCTTCCTCGCCTGATGGATATCCCGCAGTATTTCCTTCTGTAACGGACCCTGTATCTACCCTTGCGGTAAACAGCTCGTTTCCATCGTCTACCTATGCGAATTCTGGGTCTGAAGCGTTTCACTCTGGTCCATCGTCTTCCTATTTTGATTCTTACCACGCGACGCCGCCAGGATATGTACCTTAACCTGCGTTTGTAGCGGATTACCAATCGTCTTCCCCTCCTGTAGACTTTCCTGACTCTACGACGCCATCGGAATCGCATCACGCATCCTCGTCGGCGTCCTGAATAAGAGAAGAGGAAATGACCAGTCACCTCTTTACACCCAAACTCAAAATACATATTCTTTCGGCCTTTTAAGAAGGAACTGTTTGAATGACGTGGTGAGAACTGATAGTGTAATCAGATTTTATCTAAGCAAACTATCAAAACTTAAGTTCTTCTTTAAACTCTATGACATATTTGTCGTGAGAAACAGAAGGAGAAAATTATAGCTGAGCACTCTTGGGGGTGACAGGGTTGATAAGGGTTGTTTACTAATGGTGGATGGCCATATCGGTTGTGTGGATGTATTTGTTAGAGTTCCAAAGGGATAACGTCACAAAATATCTTTCTCTGAAATAATGGATCTTGTTCAAATCGTCGGAATGGCCTTTCTGAAAAAGGTTTACACACAAATAATTAGCTCTTTAGGACATTGATCACCTGAGGTATGGGCTTTTGAAGTTCCAGATAGTCCCACACTAAACCCTCTTATTTGGTGTTGGTTCCTTTGATTTAGAATTGACGCTAAATATAACATTTTTGTATGGGACTATCTGAAAATATAAACTTCTGTATCTTTGCTTTCAGTAGGGCTAGCGATTTGAAATATTCACATGTTCTTCCAGCAACTGTGTATAATTATCGCATGTTGTGGTTTAGAGGTTCGAATGGAAAAGTTGAAAGCAAAATGATGACGTCACTTACGTCTTCGTCCTCTACGGCGTCTTCGTCGTTTTCGTCGTCGTCGCCTCACTCGTCTACGTCTGCGTCGCCTTACTCTTCTCCTTCGTGCTCGTCTTCTTCTCCTCTTCCTTCTTCGTACTCTTCTTCTTCTTCTTCTTCTCCTTCTCAATCTTCTTCGTCGACCTAACGTTAAAAAAGTGTGAGAACCCGATTGTGGTTGTTTCTTTTTTATCATGAAAATCGAGCAACGGTGTATTATAACCCAGAAAAGTGCATTTGTTGACACACTTTCACCTGTCTTTGTTGAAGCTAACTTTTCAACACTAAGGCCACTTGACAACAGCAACATTTTGTGTGTTCCAGATAGAGCGATTTTTGGCTCACTGTCGAAAGTAATGTGATTTGCTTTGGCTTTGCGTTTCCCATTGTACGCTTTTGGTTGGCCCAAACATCTTTGGCAGTATTTATCAAAAGCAAAGCCCGATTGCAATTTCCTCACAGAACCTAACAAGTAGCGATAGAGCCGTTTTCGGATGACTGTCGAAAACCAAAACCAAAGTAATCACACAAGCCAATCACAGAGACTGAGAGAAAACAGTTCAGCCAATTGGAAGCCAAAGTAATTTGCGTTTGGTCTTGCGTTTGGTTTTACTCTCCATTCAGCAGTGCGAGTACACGCCATCGCTTGCGTGAGAAGTGTTTGGTTTTGGTTTTGGTTTTGTTCCTGATTGGCTGAGCATGCTGACAAACTAGTGTGGACCAATCCGAAAGTGAAGCAAACGCAAAACCAAAGCAATCACACGATTACTTTCGACAGTCATCCGAAAACCGCTCTATTGTTTCCTTGAACTGGTGATGATTGGTATGTGCTTCAAAATAAAACCAAATGCGAATGATTTTGAAAGCTTATCTTTTAAAACCCGCTCACTAAAACATTAAAATACTAAAAATCTAATTCTGAAACATTAATCCTTGAAAAATTTTGGTGACTTGCACTGCGTGAAGTATAACCGTGAAAAAAATAAAAACAGATACAAAATGCAAAAGAGAAAAGCAAATAGTGGTTGAATAAATAGATAAGTAACCTGCTTAGCTGTAAGGATATGAATTGAAAACAAACTTGCATTCAAAAGGCTTTTTAACTGTTAATAATGCCGGAATAGTGTAACTAAAGAAGTTGTATCTTACGTCGGTTTCGTCTCGCGAATCCTCTTCGTCTTCTGATTATCCTATATCGTCTGCCAACTTTTATCCTCAGCAGACCTCGTCCGTGGTACACTCTTCGATAAACTCTCTTCACACGGATCACGTATCTCCTTTTTCGGTATACAAGGGGTCTCCATCGTCTACCATAACGAATCTTGGCTCGGAACCGCCGGATTTGAATCCATCGTCTGTTGACTAATACTTTAACCACCCGTCCTCTCCAGGAAATGTACCTGGTCTTGCGTTTGTAGCGGAATACAAACCGGTTTCGTTTTCTGTAGACTCTTCTGACGCCACGACGCCATCGGAATTTCATCACACATCCGCGTCTTCTTCCTAAGAGGGGTTGTTAAAAATGGAATTATTGACGTCACTTCCGTTCGTCAGCGTTCGTCGCCGTTACTACCTAACTCATCCCGTGTCCAAGCCCCGTTTCTCTTGTGCACAAGTTATGTTAGAAAGATGCGTTAAACTCATTTGTAGTTGAGTATCGGGTCCTAATATTATTTTCGAATTTCTTGAGGTCTTGATGGTTTACGAGCGTTACACGAGTGTTGTATCGACAGTTTTGTGCAACGACCGCTAACTCAAAGAAAAGGTGACCGCACAGTCGAAAAACGTATTTCCATGGTGCTATACTGGCGGCACCTAGTTTTCACGCTTGTGAAAGTTACCTTTAGAAACTTCCGACACTACAAGGTCATGTAATGGAACTATTCCGCAATTTCAACGTATCTTAACTTGAAGTGAAGTTATTTTTAGACGCATAAAGTGCATAATAGTGAAGCCAGAAAGTCAAGACTGTATTTCCGTTCATAAGTTTCTGCAAACTAATTTCTCAAGAACAAAATATATTTTGTTTGTAGGTTTAGTTGATGCTCCTAATTTCTTTCACTTGTGGAACGGAAATTATAGGACTAATAAAAACTGACTCCTTTTTTATTTTTATTTTTTGTTATTTGTGCTTCGAAAGTAGAGCCTTTTTAAGGGATACATTGTCCTTACGAATCAACCAGCCCGTCGAGCACTGAACGAGCGTTTCTCGCTAGTCTGATGTCAACTCTTGTTAGACCTGGGCGGTGTTCCCCCCCCCCCCCCCCCCCCCCCCAAGCTTCCACTAATGTCTGTTGAATTGAGCGTGTATCACGTACGTTGTTTTCGTCCTCTCCTACGTCTTATTCGGCGGCGTTTTCGTCTGCGTAGCCTCCTCCTTCTCCTTCTTATTCTTCGCCTTCTTCGTCGTATTCTTCTTCTACGTCGACCTTGTGTTGAAGAAAAAATGGAGAGTGTTTGGGTGTTCATGTGGCGGAATAGTTTACACGTCGGTCTCACTAATGCGGCCTGGATTGATTCCTGGCTAGGGTTCGAACACCTGGACTTTGTTTCCTGTCTAAGCTATCTTCCGTCTTTGGGTGGGGATGTTAGGCCGCTGTCCATGTCTCTGAGATTACACTAACACATTAAGATGGACCAAAATATTTCACACTGTTCGACAAGAGCAGGGGGAAATCTCCCCGGTGCTGTGATTTTTCCTGCCAGATCGCTAACGATATAGACGATGTTTAACCTTAAGTTACCCGGAGTCACTCCTTAACTAACGGCCAAACTTCAGTGTAAGAACTCACGGGTGACGTCAGAAGTGATATCACAACCAGCATGCTAAGGGTCCGTTATGTGACCTTTGTTGCCAGAATAGTCAGAATTGGCGAATATCTGGCATTTTGTCCATTTCTACACGATAAAATTTGAGCAATCCCTCAAACACGTGGAGAGGGTAGGAGCGAACAAGTTTTCTTGTCTTGAGTTTCATTTAAAAGACAACAGCTACTCGTTTTACAAATGACTCTTACCTCGGCGTACTCTCCTGCCTCTTCTTCTTCTTCTTCTTCTTTGTGGTCTGATTATCCTGTATCGTCTCTTGTACACATACCCCAGGGTTCGTCTTCTGATGGAAAACGTGTTCCACCTCCTCCCGACGTAGATACTGTATCTACCCCTGCGGCGGACAACTCGTTTCCATCGTCTTCCGAAGCGAACGTAGGGTCTGAAGTGTCTGATTATGACCCATCGTCTTCCTACTCTGAACTTAACTATGCTATGCCCCCAGGAAATGAACCTATCAATGCCTTTGTAGCGGAATGCCAAATAATTTCCCTTCCAAAAGACTCTCCTGGTGACGCGATGCCATCGGAATCGCACCACGCATGTCCGTCGTCGTCCTGCGAACGGTGACCATTGCTAACATTAACATGGTATCAGTCAAGTTTGCTTGTTTGAATTGGAGAATGTGATACTACAATGTTGTAGTGCCGTTTACGGATGACTGTCCGTTTGCTACGCTTTTGGATTGGCTCAAACAAGTTTGGCGGCATCGGGAACAAAGAGCGAAACTTGATTGCAATATTTTCACGCAAGTAAGCAACGAGTTTTTCTTGCACTGCTGATTGATCTCTTCTTCAAAGTTACGAAACCAAACACAAATCAGAACCTGGCTTCTGATTGATTGAAAGTAATTCGTGATTGGCGTTGTATTTTAGAGCCGTTTTCGGATGACTGCATATCAAAAACCTAAACCAAAGCAAGTACACCGCCAATCATGCACAGAGACTGTAAGAAACAATTTCAACCAATCGGAAACCAAAGCAATCCGCGTTTGGTTTTACTCTGAAGAAGAAGCCAATCAGCAGTACGAGAGCACCGCATCGCCTTATGCTTTCTTGCGTGAGAATATCGCAATCAGGTTTTCCTTTTGCTCTTGATTGGCCAAGAATGCTTCTAAAGTTGTTTGGACCAATCGGAAAGCGTAGCAAACGCAAAACCAAAGCAATCACACGATTACTTTAATTAATCCCCGAGCGAAGCGAGGGAAATAATCACAACGCTAATGCAGTAGTATCGCATCATTCGGAGACTCCAAGTGTGTCGCCATCTCGAAATTTAATGTTCGTCTGTCAGTCTGGCGTACGCCTTTTTAGGCCAGGTGCCTAAGGCAATGACGTACTAGAAATACGATAATCGCAGATACTCCCTCGCTCTGCCATTGATGGGACTTTTACTTTGGTACTCCCAAGAAGAGTAGCCTTTGTTTTACCGAAATCTAGACTCAATCTTTTCTTCGAAGTCAAATGCTGCACACAAAGGAAGGAGAAGAAGAATGGTGTGTGATATACTTTTGCGTTGAAAAAAAGAATCGATTGCGCGACGAAGTACGTATTTCCCACGGTCAAGATTGAGTCAACATTTCGGTAAAACAAAGACTACTCTTGTTGGGAGTACCAAAGTAAAAGTCCCATCAATGGCAGAGCGAGGGTGTATCTGCGATTATCGTATTTCTAGTTACTTTAATTACTTTCTCATAGGCCCAGTTCAGACAGCAAAGTTTGCATAAGACGAAATCAGCGAAAATGAGCTAAAATAATAGCTTTTGCTTATTTTTTAAGTTCTTGAGTCAAATGCAGTGCAAATAAGCAAAAGCTATTATAGTTCAGCAGATTTACACTGTATTTGACTAATAATGTGAAGTTCGACGATTAATACAGGCCTTAGTTACCAGCTATAACATTCAGCCCAAAAGTATTTGTTGCAAAATAATTGGGTTAGTCCTTTTACTTACTCCTTCTTCGTCGCCTTCTACGTATTCCTCTCCTTCCTCTTCTCCTTCTTCTTCTCCTTCTTCTTCTCCACCTTCTTATTTTTCTTCTTCTTCTCCTCCTCCTCCTTCTTCTTCGTCGGCCTGAGCAAAAATAAACAAGTGTGTGTTGACAAATTTTTCAGACATTTCAGCCGGTAGTGGCCAATTTGGCTTAAGTTATTAATTTTTTTTTGGTTACCATGAAATATTTATTTATCACACTAAGAATATTTAAGCTCGAAATTTCTATGAGGTGATATTATCTCATAGAAATCGAGAGCGAATAGTCTTTTTTTTCAATAGATATCAACTTGGGTTAGCAAATGTTCCAAGTCTTTCGAAACTTCTCGAAAACGCGAATCAGCGGCCATTGCTAAAAAACGGGTTTTTAGCTTTTCGACCTCTATCAGCAGTCAATAGATCAGTTTCTCAAGATTGACGGGCCACAACTTTCGCTCATGATAGGTTTCCTAACTCAAATAAGGGCGCAACATGAAGCATCTACATCGAGGACGAGTACAGTCCGCCGTGAGTGAAAGAAAGTGAATTTGAAAGTCTTTGATGCGCGCGCAACCTTGAGAAACTGGTTTATATAACTCTAAAGTGGAGTTGGATGTCACTATGTTGCTATAGCAATTTCTGCACTTGATTATGAGTTTGATTGCGATATTGTAGAAAGGCAAAAATGTTTCACTTACGGATCTTTCGTCGCGCTCGTCTCTTGTACGTTCTTTTTCGCCTTCGTCTCCTGATAATCCTCCAGCGTTTCCCGAAACGGTACCTCACTCTACCTCGACGCCATCTGATACCTCGGTATTTCCTTCCGTATCGTACGGTAAATCGTTTTCGACGCTTTACTAGGTATCTCCACCTTCTCTTAATGCGGATCTGAATTCTCCGTGTTGTCTTTTTCAATATCACCCAGCGTCTTCCGCGGCGTATGTAGATGCCTCCCCGTATCACTCGAACGCCAACGTATCGTCGTCCTAGCTTGAAGACAGATTTTCCTCTTCGTCGATAGACGCGTCTCCAGAGACGGCCGTACCTGAAGCGTATAACGCTTCGACGTCGTCGCCTTCTTACAACTCGTCTTCGTCGTCGACGGCGGCGTCGTCGTCTTCGTCGTCTTCGAGCCTTCCTTCTTCTTCGCCGCCATCCTAAGATAAATCGAGAAAAAGTGGCGTCTAAGTTAGTAATAATGCGTTTATTTGCAACTATCCTACCACACTTGGTCAGCATTAACATATCGTTTGCACTTATAAATTATCAGCTCTTTATCAGACTTCCGAACCAATCTGTACACAGTGGACTTATTTTCGCCGTTTGTCTTCCGACCCCTTGCTGTTTATTGGGCTTCTAACTGTCCCTATTGATGGGCAACTATTGAAAACGCCGTACTATGTAAACGTTGTTTCAGTACAGTGAAGAGTTTTCCGATTATTTGTTTATGTTGTCTTTAGTACATGAAAATAGCAATGGGGTAGCAACCCCTTGAAGAGTTCTTTTTACTTCGAAATCTACTGCGTTTTTGGGCAGGAATCATTTTTCTTATGTCGCTTGAATATATGCTGTTCAAAGAACACTATGTATATCACAGATAAAACATTTACAAGTGCATGTAAAATTCAAAACTACAAGTTGGACCAATTTCCCTATTACGCGTTAAAGTACACTGTTAAACGATACAATGGCTGTTACAGGTTGCTATGCTTTTGAGACCTGTATCCGTAACTATTTTTCAGTCGTTTTGGCAGACCGATTAAAGTCCACTTAGTGGGGTTAGCATGATCGTCTAAAGTGTAGAGCGGTTTTCGCATGACTGTCGGAAATAATCGTTTGATTTCCTTGGTTCTGCGTTTGCTACGCTATTTTTAATTGGCTCAAACAAGTTTCACAGCACCTTTGGCCCTTTAGGAACAAATTTGATTCCTAATCTGTTCACGCAAGAAAACAAGTGGCGATGGTGTTTTCTCGCGCAAGTAAAATGATTGGTTTCTTTTTCGCAATAAAACTTCGGCTTCTGGTTGGTTGAAAGTGTTTTCTTACGGAGAACATGATTGGCGCTGCATTTTTTCCTTGTTTTGGTTTTACGAAAGTCATCTGAAAACCGCTCTAAAGTAAACGTGTAAGCAACTAGTAATTTGGCGGCAGCACATACTTCTCATCCTTCGCCTTATCCTCCTGTTTCTTCGTCTGCGAATCACTCTTCTTCTCCAAGATCTTCTTCGGATTGTTTTCCATTTCTTTCTATAGCGGACTATTATCCTTCCACGTGTACATTTGAAGTATCGTAACTTTCCACGGTAGCGGACTATAAACCTTTTTCCGTAACGCTTCGTGTACCGCCATTTTCTTCTCAGACGAAGTTGGAGGATACGTTTTCTCGTGAGCCATCGCAAACGCTTTCCGTATCGCAGACCGATGCGACCACCTCTGATGAGAATGCGGGTATATTTTCGTCGTATGCGAATGTAGTATCGTTTGCCTCGTCGGATAATCCCTTTCCAGAATCGGCCATATCTGATCCTCATGTTTGGTCGGCGACGCCTTGAAGGTCTTCGCAGCCTTCGCCTTCTCCTTCGTTTTCGCCTAACTCTTCTTCTTCGTCTTCTCCTTCTTCTCTTTCGAACTCGCCTTCTTATCCTTCGGCCTAATATCGTACGCAAAATACAGAGTAGTATTATTGTAAGAACTTGTCCGACTCCCTGCGACCTCTTCACGAATGACTTCGGCTTCTAATTGGCTCTTACTCGGTAGTGACTAAAACTTAACTTTTGTTAGAGTGTAATAACTCTTATAAAGCTTGGCCAAACACACCGATTGATGGTTCGTGGATGCTTCTTTTTATACATGTTTTTTTTTTTTTTTTTTTTTTTGTTGTTTATGTTAACGGCGAAGCAGTACATTGTAAGGAGGAATACCTACCAACCTGTAAACCCTAAACTACCCAATTTTTAAATTTTGGAATTGTACGAGAAAATGCGACACAAATTCTGATTGAAGTAAGTTGTGCTTCGAACAACGGATAAATTGTTAATAATCAACATAAAAACGATTAATAATCAACATAGAAATAATCAACAGAGAATTTGTTAATAATGATCAAGAAAGTGGATATTAATAAACAGCGAGATGGTTAACAATCAATACATAAATGACTAATAATCACCAGAGAAATAGTTAACAAGCAACATAGATTATGAGAGTCTTACGTCTTCGTCTCCTTCTTAACCTCCTTCTTCGTCTTCTCCAGACCCTTCTTCCTCGTCGTCTGCGACGGATTCTCCGCCAGCGGCCTCGACGACGAATGAGGACCCGTCCACGTCGACATCTGAAGACGCGCAGTTTCTTTCCTCGCCGGATCAAGAACTTATTGCGGCGTTTCACAGCGTACCTATAACGTTTTCCGACGCGCACCTTCAAGATTCGTCTTCCCTTGAGCCACTGCCAGCGTTTCTTCCATCGTAATCCAACGCGCCCGCGGAATAGTGTAATGCGGACTCGCTTCCTTCTTACCCTGATGATGTATCTTCGTTTGAAACGTCGGACCTTGTACCAGGCACGGAGGTACTTTATCCGAAGGCCAGTTCGTCGACGGCGTCTGGTACGTCTTCGCAGTCGTCGTCTTCTGTTTCGTCGTCGTCTTTGTCGCCGACGCCATCTTCTTATTCGTCTTCGGCGACCTGAACAAGGTAAGTAAATATTTACTTAATCCTTTTACTCCGAGCTCAGGATACAAATTTTCCCAACCATTGAAGAAAAAAGTATGAATGATGTTAGAATTGGCAATTTGATCAAGTCTCATCTCAGTGAGCTATCAAATAATACGTTCTCCATCCTGTATGATATATTTCTTACGAGAGACTGAAAGACGAAAATTATGGTTGATCTCTTTTGGGTCGTGATTTTTGTCCGCTGTTCTAGGATTTTAAGTTTCGTACCGCGACATTTAATTGCACTCCTCCGACCTTCTAAAAAAGAAATAATTGGTAAAAATAGTACCTATTACACATGCTTTTATTTTAGTTCTGATATCGTTTTTGCTGTTGGCGAGTTCTGTCATGCATTCTCGGCTCCTTGACAATGTTCCTTAAGTCGATGTCTGAATCAAACGTATCGAGCAATTGGATTTTCTACAATACGCAGTACATTAAGATTTAGTGTGAAAAACTTGAGAATCAACCGAGACCAGTATTGTAGAATCCGTTTATCATTCCTTATTCCGTCTCCCATGTACTTACGTCTCAAACGTCGCCATTTCCTTCTGTAATTTATTATCCTTCCACGGTACACGACGCGGCCACGACGGAAGCGGAAACGGCGTGTTCTCCTACCGTAACGGAACGTTAGGTAGCGTCCCCGGCGGTACGCGTTTATCCATCTTCGTCTGTAACGAATTTGAACCACCCGCCGTCCGCGAATCGTAATCCATTTGCCTCTGAAGTAATACTTGGGGTAGCCGTTTACTATCCTGATACGCTTCAGTGTTCTTCCGTAACGAATGTAAGTATACCTTCCCAAGGTAACCACGGAGCACCAGCGGCGACGATACTGGATTCGAAGCGTAGAACGGCGTATTGGACGACGCCTTCTTGGTCGTCTCCTCCTGCGCCGCCTTCGTCTTCTTCTTCGTCTATATCGTCTTCTTACACGTCTACGTCTTCGTCGTCGTCTTCGTCGTCTCCTGCGGCGACCTGTTGTTTTAATATTAAAACATGATCCGTTAAATTGTGATAGTGATGGCAGAACTAGGTGAGGTTACTGGTATTCTGGAGTGTGTGTTTTGTTATTCCTATCCCGGAATAGGAATAGACGGAATAATCCCAAAAGAATGCATTCTTAGAATTGAGTTTGTATCAGCTTCACCAGAAATTTGGATCATATATAGAAAAAGAGAAGAAAGAAAGAGAAAAGTGAAAATTAGGGGATACCTAGAGGACAAGAAAGAGAAGGAAGAAATGAGAAAGAAAGACAACAGAGTGAATATTTGTGCAGAGCCTACGGAGATCAATGTTAGTGGCAAGGTGGCGCTGAAAGCGTTGAGTCTAGAAAATGAATGTGTAGCTTACGATTATCATAAAAACATAAAACACATACGCAGCATTAGTCGTCTTCTCCTCAGCCAGCTCCTCCTCATTTTCCGTCTTCTCGCCCTGATTCTCTGCCAGCGTTTTTTCCAGCGAAGCAAAAGTCTGCCTCGACGGCACCGGAAGCGGCGCAACTTCTTCCTGTAGCGCACTACAAACTTCTTGCCGCGTTTTACAGCATACCTCCAACGTCTTCGGACGTAGATTTGCAGAATACGACGCGTCGTACGCCAGACCCAGCGTTTTCTGTAGTAAACTCCAACGCGACCGCCAATGATTCGAACGCGTCCAAACCGGATGTAGTAGTACCTTCCTCGCCGGGTGACGAGATAGAATCGTCTTCCCCAGCGTACTCTGATTAGGGAACGGGAACGGCGTCTATAGCGTTTTCTCCAAAGCTTTCTTCGTCTTCTTCGGTTTCGTCTTCTTCGGCGTCGTCTGCGGCGTCGTCTTCGTCGTCTCCGCTTTATTTTTCGCCTTCGTCGGATTCTGCGATACCCTGTCAAACATGAATAATGTCTCGCACTCAGCAAATTTAAGTTACTGATAGTGCGGGGCTAGTTACTTTGTTTTACTTTGGCTTTGTCATGTGTCTGAATTTTGTAAACTCGCCCTTGATTGGACGAGAGCCATTTTTATTGCTTACTTCCATAAAAAAATCACAGTAAACGGAAAACTTGCAAAATAACATCACACGATTGCTTTTAGACGATCGTCCGAAAACTGCTCAGCTGATTCCTCACAAAAGAAATAAATCCTGAAGACAATATAACTTGCCTCAAAAGAATCCGGGTTGTTGTAGTCAAATGGTTACATGAAACGAGCTTTGAACCGGTAAAACCGGTTTTATTAATGCTGCCCTGTGATAACGACTGAATATTTTGCACAGACTCTTCTGATTTTAACTCTAACCGACCTTTCACTCCTAAGAGTGATTGCTCAAATTTCTCTTATATATTTTAAACAGATATACATCATAAAATATGGAGAAATTGGTTGGAGAAGTTGATAGCTTGCTCAGATGAAAGTTGATTAAACCACCAATTCTCACTACATCACTCATACATTTCATTCTTAATTGTTTGGGAGAATCTGCATACTTACGTTTTCCTCGGCGGGATGCTCTGTTTTGCCGTCTTCGTCTGTAACCTGACGTCACAAACATGTGCAAATATTAGAATTTGCTTCTGATCAAGGTTCTTACCATTTTACAAGGTTACCAAGGAGTACACACACAAAACAAGTCACGAAGTACAAAAATTAAACAAGGGCCTGCACTGTAAAAGGTAAGCCCCACCTATTTGGACATCGATTTTGAATTTTTACCCTTAAAACTGCACGTGCATTCACAGCGTTCAAAATACTTCCATTGCATCACAACGTTTTGCTCCTGCTTTGGCGCCCAAAAGTGTATCTATATTCACACTGCAAGGTCACTGCAATGCTGACCTGAACACAATATGAATTAAATATTTACTTGGCTGTAAATATTTTGGTACAATATCTTATTTAGGTGTGTAAAATAGTCATTAACCCTAAATATATCACAATCGAAGATCGTTAACGCGAGCTCTATTAGTCCGCCATTACTCATATGTGAGTTTCCGATAATGGCGGACACAAAATCTCAGGAAATATAGTTTTGAAATTTTTGATCAGCGTACATCATTTCGAAACATGTCAAACGTTCGAAATTAATTTAAAACGGTTGATGTTGTCTCTGGATAAAACGTTGAGGGAATTTATTTTCTGAAGAATTCAACGCTCAAAGAAACACAAAAGTAAGATAGATATTTTTCTTTTACGTTGCTCCTGCTGCCGCTGATTATACTTCTGGGCCTAGGTTTTTCAAAGCACGATTAGGCTAATCCTGAATTAGGTCGAGACCTTCTTGTCATTTATAGGCCTCAAAATGTGAAGGTTTTGTCCTGTAACGACTTTCTTGATACGTCTTAAACTGGAGCAAGCTTTTTAATCTATCTTCGAACAAAACCTTGCTGTTTATTGGCAGAGAGGTCGAGAGAAAGAATTTCGTTAGTTCTGGATTAGCCTAATCGGCTTCCGAACAACCGGATCCTGGAGACTGAATGTCGAAAATCAAAACCAAAATAATCACACATTTACTTTTGATATAGTAAATCAAAATCCTACTCTTAGCTCAAAAGATAATTTACCTGCAATGCACGCTTTCTGTTTGATTGCTCGCACAACAGAGCCGAGATTCCTAAACCCGGCGGAGTACACATGTCTGGATGTGGAGGCCATCTGTCTCAGTTGTTTGCTATTATACTTCCTACCAACACCGAGAGCAAAGACTTGCACTCCAGCACGTTTGAGGCGCAGAGCAGGATATTTGACTGAATCATGAGAATGCCCGTCAGTCATGACAATCAGAACCTTCTTGCGTCCTCTACTGTATCTAAACAAACGTTGCGCGTAGTTTAGAGCCATCCCTGTACGCGTTCCTCCTCTCGGGTAGCGAATACGATTGATTGTTGCGAATACCCCTCTTTTGTTGTAACTTCTGTTAAAGGTGAGGACCATACGCGGTCTGCTCGAGTAGAGCACAATACCGACGCGGGTCATATATCTGGAGATACTGAACTTGCTGACCATGTTCTTGACGAAGTTGAGACATCGCCTGAAGTTTCCCCTCCCGTAGTATTCAATGCTGCCGGATCCGTCCACCACAAAAGCGAGGTCCATTTTTGTTCTACAGACTGTGACAGTTTGCAAGGCAACACAAGGCAAATATGTGAGGTTTAGATGCTGAGGGTATTTCTGACTCAACAATTGTTAAAAGATAGGCACGATCTCTCGAATGCACGCTAAAAATAGTACACACTGATGCTTTACTATGCTGTACTATGGTGTGCTGTGCCGTGCTGTGCTGTGATGTTACATGTGGTACCGATTACCGTATTTGCAAATACTAAGCAATTATTGGACGAGGTTGCGCAAAATATCGTGATTTGCCAGTGGCGAGCAGATCAATTATTTTCCGATGCCGGGGGCAGAGGCAAATAATTGATCTACGAGACACTGGCAGATCACGATATTTTGCGATAGCTGAGTTCAGTAATTGTTTTATCATTCGAGTGAGCTTGCATTTCACAAATTATTTGGCATAAAATGTGTTTAAGAGCGCGCGTTGTAGCGAAAACGGGCTGCCTTGTTCACACTGGTGGAGAAAACTGTGCATGAGCAGAATTTTATTTGCAGTTGACACGCCGAAAACAGTAGCTTGTATGAGTAGATACTTATTTGTAGGCAGTTAATTGCAGGTGACGGAGCAGTCTCTCGGCCAATTGAAAGAGAGGAAAAAAGTATCGAATGATAACATCTAGTGTTGGCCGACACATTGATTAATAAATTCAGATGAACACATTACCTTTCCCTCCGGGAATTCGTCTTCCACGACCTAGAAAAATAAACAATAGCTAGTAAATTTGAGAGATACGTACGGTCTGCTGCGGCCTAAGGTGTTGAGAGATATGTGTATGATGAAGCACGAAGAATAAGGCGAACTGATGAAGTAGGGTTGCTGAATGAACATATTCAATTCTGAATCAAACATGGCGTAGCGAACCCCTTGTTGAATGTGGGAACATGTTATTTTACTGGTTTAAAACTACATGGCAAAAAATGCAGTTTCAAGTCAACTCATATACTTGCTGTGCAGTGCTGTATTTACTTTGTTGTGGTGTATTGTACTATACTATAATGTATTGTATGAACTTGCTAAGGCATTTTATTGGCAGACTCGTTGATTAATCGATACCTGACGTTTACGCTTTAAAGGGGCAGTGTCATGAGATGCGCATGCGCGCGCGTTTGGTTGACTCTTGAAAATATTCGCTCAATGTTTTTAAGTTTGAAACCCAAGGTGGCGTACACAACGGCGGTGGATCTGCCCGCTCGATCGCTCGCCGCCATCTAGGGTTTCAAACTTGAAAACATTGGGCGAATATTTTCAAGATTCAACCAAACGCGCGCGCATGCGCATCTCATGACACTGCTCCTTTAACGAGTTATGCGGCTCCTGAGTAGCACGCGGTGCAATAGAGTATTGTATTGTACTGAAACGTCAGATCAACGCATTACCTCTTCCTCTGGGTCTTTGAGGACCTAAAACAAGGAGCAACAGTAAGTGATCCGTGCATCGCGTAATATTTCAATTGTATATAATGCAATCACATGATCAAGGCACTTTCACAATAATGCGCAGTTCGATATTTTGGTGGGTCACCTGATGACAAAACTTGGTGAGCAGAGTGGAGAACTGCTTCTTTAGTGATAATTTAATCATTTAGAAATAAAACCGAGCTCAGCAGAGAGATTTATGTGGCAGACATTAGCTTATACGGGAAGTAAAAAGTAATATTTGCTACTGCGCATGATTGTTAAAGTGGTTTATTGTCTGTGCTTTGGAATCGCGGCGGTCAAAGCTTTATATTTCATCTCGCGAACTGTGGTTTCTTTGTTGCATTGCCGCACTCGTAAACCGGACAATCTTGAGTTTGAGGAAAACATAATGGGTAAAGAATTATTTTCGATGGCTAGCCTGAACGGAGAAAAAGCGCAACCATTTCATTTGGTTTGTTCGTAGGTCAGTAAAACTCGAGACAAAGCTTGTATGGCCAGTATTTTTTGTCATATCCTTATGAAAAATACCAGCATCTTATAAATTACACCGTAGATGGGGCCTCATTGTTTTTTTTTTGTTTTTTTTTGGGGGTTTTTTTGTTTTTATTATTCCTGGGAAATTTGGCGGCAACGCATGACGTGAAAATAACCCCAGCGGTCATTGCTAATATTGCGCGAAGGAGATGGTACGGCGTGTTACGTTACATCTGAATGATCATAAACACGGAAGATTGCCACTGCAAATGAGCCAGTATAACAGGGGCAGCAGAACTGAAAGAAAGAACTAACCTTTGCAAGCCTTCTGTTTAATCACACGCACAACAGAGCGAAGGTTTTTGAAGCCAGCTGTGTACACGTCACGAGGAGTTGACGTCATCTGTCTCAGCTGTCCGGAGTTGTAACGCCTTCCGATGCCGAGGGCGAAAATTCGAACGCCGTTGGCTCGTAAACTTCGAGCGGGCGCGTTAACTCTATCAAAGGACCTCCCGTCTGTCATGACCAACAAAACTCTCTTGCGACTGCTTTTGCCAGGGAAGAGATATCGCTTTGCGTAATTGATTGCGTATCCAGTTTTAGTTCCACCACGTGGGTAGCGGATGCGACTCACAACTCGCAGGAGGTTTCTCTTGTTGCCGTTGCGGTTAAGGCGCATGATCAGACGAGGTCTTGAAGAGTAGACGATGAGACCTACACGAGTGTACCTTCTCGAGATCCTGAACTTGTTGATCATGCTCCTCACAAAATTGAGACATCGCTTGAAGTTTCCTCTGCCGTAAGCCTCGATGCTGCCCGAGCCGTCAATGAGGAAGCCAATGTCCAGTTGAGTCTTGCAAACTGCAAAACATCGCGAAACGTATTAGCCCTTCCGAAGTTCAAGAAGATTAATCAAACTTAATTAAATTGAAATAAATAACCTCGTCAGAAGAAAGAGCACATCCAAATTAGTAAGTATGCCAAGTTTCAGCGAGATTGGTCCATCAGAAACTGAATGGCAAGCTTTTAAAAATCAGAAAAATAAGAGAATTTAGTATGGAGTGAGGAACGCGCCGTACCTCACTCCATACTAAAGCCTCTTATTTTAACGATTTGTAAAAGCTTACCATTCGGTTTCTGATGGACCAATCTTGTTAAACTTTAGAATACTTACTAATTTGGATGTGCTCTTTCTTGTGATGAGGTAATTTTTTTCAATTTGATTAAGTTTGATTAATCTCCTGGAACTTCGGAATGGCTAATAGCTTTTAGCCAAGTCAGCAGCGTGCGTGCCAATCTGAACTCTCTGATTAGAATATTTTCGCAATCCTTTGACACTATTTAGGGCGCGTTTGTTTGGTACTATTCCGGAATAAAATACTTCAGGAATATTCCGGAATAGTCAGATTTTCAATTCCTAAACGAACGGATATTTTGATGAGCTTGCGGTCTTTGTCACAAACGACAGCGGATGTTTATGAAAATAAAACAAGATGGCGGCGAGCGTGCAAGAAATAAAACAACCCTGCTTAAACTTTGCAATTAGGAACAGAGTGTCGTTTCTGCCCCAGAAAGAACTTTCCTTTGGTTCGTCCGCAAGCGCCGCTATCTTTGTTTTTATGAAGCGATGACGTCATTTTCCCGGAATATTCTGGTTATTCTGCCTCCGGGACCAGAATACACGGAATACTATTCCAAGTATTGCGGAATAGGATAAGCTCCGAAATGAACGCGCCCTAAGATGATTAGGTTATTCTGCAATGTGAGTATATAAATGGAAAACCCGTTCGAGCACACGAATGAAACGTCACTTCGAGTTAGATTGTAATGGTGACAAGCGCTGGCCGACCGAAGTTGACGTCACCGTATTTCTGCGTTGCCATAGAAACGTTGCACTATTTTTTTTAACGGAAGCCACAGATATAAAACTATCACCCTCACCCTTAGCTCGTCTCCAGCCATATCTCCTCCTCCATCTCTTTCTCCTTCTACGTCTTCGTCTTCTCCTTCTCTTATATCGACGGCGCCTTCTCCTATTTCTTCTTCTCCTTCTTCGGCCTGGCGTGCGAATATTGATCGTGCGTTAATTCATAACATCATATTTAGATATGTAGTTTGGTTTCTTTCTTAACAGACTTGACTCTTTCGGAATCCGTTTTATTTTCAAGGTAAACTCACTTGGTGCGTAGACTTCCACTTCGCATAAACTCAGGAACGTTTTTCTTCCTGGGACTCGGATGTAAACATATCTTCCACGAAGGCTCCGCGTACAGTAGAAATTTCTCCCTTGGCCTTGAGGTACGTACAACCTACTGCGACACACGGGATTGCGGGCTCCACCATATGCAGTGCTGTGTCCTGCGATACAACGTCATGATATGAGTCACGAGCTTTATTCATAATCATCCTCACCCTCATCCTCACCATCACCATCATCATATGTCATAAGTGAAAAAAAAAAAAAAAAGAACACAAAATATACCGTGACGGAATAGTACCAACAGAGAATCTATATAATAATACGCTAACACACTTCCGTTGAACCGGAAAAAGCGTTACACACACACAGACGGAAGTGAATTAGCGTATTATTACTTTGTTGCTACTAGTTCGGGGACCCTAAAAATGGCGAATCAATAATTATGGCGCGCAAAGGTCTGTGGTTGAGAAGGCCACTTTAACCCTATAACTTCCAAGCTCGAAATACAAATTCTTCCAACCATAAAATAAGAAAATGTATGAGTGATGAAAAGAGAATTTATGTTTTAATCAGCTGTCATTTGAGCAAGGTATCAAATGCCAAATTCTCCATACTTTATGATATACCTCTGGTGGGAGACTGAAAAGAGAAAATTGAAGTTGATCACTCTTGGAAGTGAAAGGGCTAGAATCGCAATGTCACGAACTACCTAAACATAACATACCAACACGGATCTCAAATCCATTCAGTCGGCTTCCACAGCAATCTCCTCTGTTGACGACATAAACTCGTCCCACTCTCCTTGATCTTCCCAGGTCAACCCTCCACCACGCATTCTTCGCTAACTTCGTGTGAGTGCAACTGCCTCGCGGCGTAGTTCGCGTGTTTTTGTTTCCATCAACAGCCAAGCGAGCGGACAGAGGTACGCGATGGTGTAAATATGTGCTGATTTGGGCAGCAGGTCTCCTAAGGGCGAGGTTGGCTGCAAAGGAAATACGGACGTTTAACTCTCTTTGAAAAACTCATTGAACAGGTATTTTATGCAGATCACGTAATGTTGTTTCAGTCAACGGTAGTGCATTATTTTGGGACTATTCCGGAATGGACGGTAATCGTGTTATTTTGTGACCTATTCTGATTCCGGAATGAACGGAATAGTATTCCGTCCATTCTACTCCCGATAGCGGAATAGATAGAATAGCGGTTTATTCGGAATGGATAGAATAGCCGGTAATCGTGTTCTTTTGGTATTTTTTGCCGTATTCTGTTACATAAGCTATTCTGTTTTCGGAAAAACGCAAAACTGTTCTTTTGAAAACTGGTATTCTGTGTATTCTGTTAATAGAGATTACTTCATGGAAAGTGCGCGCGTACGGTTTTTATTCACGAGTTGTGAAGTATCATAAAACGAACGAGCGAGGCTTTGCGAGCGAGTGAGTTTTATGATACGAAACAACGAGTGAATAAAAACTGTACAAAGCACTTTCCATGATGTTTTCTGTTTATTATATACATACTGAGACATTTATGATGGGACCGGGAAACCCTTTAAAAGTAGTGAAAAATCGTCGTTCGCAGCTTGTGATTGGACGAACGATTTTTTTCACGTGTGAAAAGCGTCGTTCGCGGCCTCTCATTGGCTAGAACTCATTTGCGTACGAAATTTTACGATATGGCTTTTTCGTGAGTATGTCTCAGTATGTATATAATAAATAATAATTCCTATTACGGAATAGGAATAAACGGAATAGTCCCTAACGAATGCACCCTTAATTCGGAGCACTAATCCAATAATAAATTTTACTGCCAAGCTCTAAATACTGATTCTCCCAAACTTTTTAAGAAGAAAATGTACGAGTGAAGTGATGAGAATTAATAGCTTAATCAGCTTTCGTCTGTGTGAGCAAGGTATCAAAAGCCAAGTCCTCTATGATATTTCTGGTTAGAAACTGATGAAGTTGAAGTTGGTCACTTATGGGAACGCCAAAAGGGTTGAAACAAACCGCATCGACTATACCATGGTCAAATACTGTTGCAGCGTATTATAAAATAGTATCAAGAATAAGGGTGAGGCCAATTTAATAAACCTTTACAAGTGTATTTTACAAGTTGGACCATTATTCAAACACCACTAAACGGACTCTAATCTGACAAGGGTTTTCAAAAGTTTACGTAAAGCAAACGTTTTATTGAATTGACCCCTACCTGTAGATTGACTCTTGATATGGGAATTCTATCTTTAAAGGGCGGTTTGAAACTTACTTTTGCCTCGTCGAGATCGACGCTTCCCATATCGCCTTCTCCACTGCCTTCTTCGCCTACGCCTTCTCCTTCTCCTTCGCCTTCTTTTTCGCCTTCTTCTCCTCTTCCTTCTCCTCCTTCGTCTTCTTGTGTATCCTCTTTGCGCTGCGTCATAAATACACCAAACAATGCAGTTCCTTTTGTTTGTCAGTTGCTTTTTTACTACATTAAACTACGGAGTGATTATTAGCTCTAAAACAATTCTACTAGTTTAATATGGCAAATGCTATCAGCAGGTTAATGTATGGCAAGTTCCCCGAGCTAAAGTAACGCAAGTATCTTTAAGATAACTTTTGTAACTACTAACCACCAGAACGAAGAAATATCTAGTGTTAGTTGTTCAGTTTTACGCTCTGTAAGTAAGCGTTTGTTTGAGTCGTATTCTGGAATGAAATTAGCTAGAACGGCCCAAACAGATGCTTGTTTTGATTAAGGTTTTTAATGCAAACTGCGTTGAACCATCAGCCTGGTACAAGGAACAGTTCGCGATTTATCTTTTGATAAAGTCAGCTCCAAAAAAATATTTTATTGATCAGTTCAATCTGCTGTTCCGGACTAGGTACTAGCAATCTCAGTGAATTCAGTGAAAATATTGTGAAAATGACATTCATACATCTTATTCGATGGTTTAGCGCGTAATACGGGCCGGTATTTTACGAGTTGCTCGTATTTTTCCGAGCCCCGCCGCGGGGCGAGGAAAAATGCGAGTAACGAGTAAAATGCCGGCCCGTATTACGCGCTAAACCATCGAATAAGGGATTTATTATATGACTGGTTTCTTTAGCCTGTTTTCTATTCTTCTTGTGATATTTTTGCATTCATTTGCCCTGGTGAACATTCGAAAGCCAGTCAGTGATGACGATTCATGTGGAAGCCAATGTACTGCCTTTAATGTGATTGGACAAAATCGACAAAGTTTGACATATGCGGAGCGAACTTGAAAAACTGGTTTTCGCAAGCAGAAAGAGTGCATGAAACTTGGTACAAAACAGTGTATCTAAAAGTGTTCTGCATAGTCCGATCACCACCAAACGATCTTGTCTAAAGTTCTTCGTCACTGCTGTCAAATGACAGAACTCGCTTGAACCGTTTCTTCGGGTTCTCTTCAAGAATCCTTTCACTGCCAAAAGTGAAAGAGCAGTTGCTGAACGTCGCTCCCGAAAACATGCTTGCTGCTTCGTTGTAGCCGGAGACAGTTGGCAAGGGTTGAAGAACTTTTCTGGCAGAATCAGGAGCTTGTTCTCCCACCACATGCTTGCTTAATGTCAAGGACATCAACTTCTGCTGTTGTTCTGAAGCTTCTGAGTAACTATCGAGTGACTTCAGATTCCTCTGGCCCGCCAAGCCGATGATGTTGAGCGGCTCAGTGTTCTCGTGTCTCAAGGTGGAAATCATGGTTCGCCGGACAGAGTGATTGGTGTGGCGTCCAGTTATTCCAGCAGTTGTGCTCATGTTCTTCATGAACAAACCAAGAGAATTCTGACCGAGCGGTTGTTTCTTGTACCAAATCTCGCTAACGGGCTTCTGGATAGCAGCCAAATAGAACGGATGGTCTGGTCTTCTCATTTCACGAGGCCGTCGGGACAGGTACGTCTTCAAAATATGAACTGGGCATCGCGGTCCTCCAATTGAAAACATTTTGGGATTGAAAGCCCGGTCAGGAACAAATTCCTGCTCGCCGGAACGAGTTTTGCTCCCTCTCTCAGTCACCCACTCCACATATTCTTTGCCGTCAGGACCATCTTCTTTCTTGATCTCAAAATCGCCAAGTTTTGCACGTCGATGCTCGTCTCGAGCTCTCCAGCCAAAGTGCATGGTGTTAAAAAACCAGACTGTTTGCAGAAGGGATTTAGGGGAATGGTCTCCCAACTGCTTTTCATCCCACAGCTGCTGAACTTGTGCTGTGGTGAGTCCGAGGGCTTTGTTTGGTCTCTGGCCTTTACCAGCTCGACGAAGTTGTTTGCGTTTACTTGCCAAAGCCTCCCTGGCCTTCGAGAACTGTATGTCGTTCAGTATTCTGTACTGTTTTCCCTGTTCCCGTAGAAAGCGGTCAAAACTCCGGAAAAATGAGGTAAGTGTATCGGGTTCAAATTCTTCGCCGCTTTGTTTACGAATTTTAACAACAAAATGCGCGAGTAGATTGTTCAGTTCACTCGGTGGTATTTCGTCAATAGGTCTTGTCTCGTTCACTGTTTTAGCCCATTTCTGAAAATTATTTACGTCCGTTCTCGTCTTTTTTACAGTGTTTTTGTTCCTGTTCTCTTGTATAAATGTCTCAATGTCTCGGTCGTCAAGAGTAGCGTTAAGTTGGTTTTCTGGTTGGTTTCTGTTGTCACAGTTTTCAGTTTCAGTTTCGCACACCGAGTCTGCAGCGTCTGCAAGTAATTCGTCAAAAATATTTCCACCGAAAAGTTCGTCAAGTCTTAGCTCGTCGTCGTCGTCAAAAAGTAGAAAGCAGTTCTCGTCGCTCTCGTCGGCCATTTTGGCTTTGCGCGATAAGCATCTTCAAAATCAAGTCAAACCGGTTTTCTACAGTGTAATACGGATTTGAAGTGTGTAATACGCTCCCGTACCGGCACTCTTTTGCGACCTTATATGGTAAAACTACGTCACAGTCATATAATAAAGGTTAATATTTAACTTATAATGTCCTTATTATGGTATGTAGATCACTTCTGTTATAAATCATTCCATTCTGTAGCATCCTGCAAAATTTCATCATCCTGCATTAAAAAGCTGATTTTTTATAGGCTTTACAAGTTGGGTCCATTTTACACCCAATTTCCAACCAGACTCCCCCCTTATTAATTCATGTAATAATAAAAGATAAAGGGTTTAGAATGGCGAGGAAAATTTAACACTTACACTTGCAATATCCCCATTTTCTGTTACGGTCATAATTAGAAGTGGTCGAGCACCAAGGACGTTTAGCGTTTACTTTAGTACACTTGTTGTATCTCCTCCTTCGGTAGATGAATGGAATAGAGCAACACGTTCCCTTTGTTGTCTGAGGTCGACCACCGCATTCTGGAAGTAAACAGAGGAAAAAGATTAAGATTAACAGGAATCAAGAAAGGTAGGGTGAAATGAATCATTCAATGCAACTACGAAGAACTGATTAATAAGCCAATCATGCACAGTTTACAAAGCTGATATATTTTGGCGGGAAAATGTCCGCCCGTGCCCAGCGGATGTTTTATCTGACTTCCTAATAAGGCACTTACACAATATCGTGCGAGGCTGAGATATTATGGCACGCCACGTGATAATCAAACTTGACGGGCAATGGAGAACTGCTTATATGACCATAATGCAATTGATGCAGAGGTCGGTAGAAATGTTTGACACATTTTTGGTGTGGGTATAAAAAAGTACCATCTTCTACTGCGCATGATGGTGAAAGAGGCTTATAAGGAGAGTTAGGAAAATGATATATCAAGGAGAACAGGGATACTGATAGTAGGGTTGACACAAACACACTTGCGTGTCATTCACGTCTGTCAAATGCATGGCAACTCGAGTAGTGTTGAGCATGGAAGCACGTTTAAGTCAAAAGCATCTCAAGACTTGAACATAAATGTGATATTTTTTGGAGTCTTTTCCATCAAACTTTCCACTCAGTTAGAAATGGAGAGGTATATCCGTTAATTACCCAGCGTCAACCAAGCTCGACTCAAGCTCCTCGCCCTTTGTTTATCAGCTGTGCCTGGGATAACCGTTGATTTCTGTATTTTTGATAAACTAAGTAAACTTACTGTTTCTTCTGCGTTTCCTTAACTTTCGCCTTCGTCGTCGTCTTAGGCGGCGTCGCAAGCGCCTTCTTAGGCGTCGTCTGTAACGTCGTCGCCGTCGGTAAAAACGCCTTCGCTGACCTGTAGCATAGTTGATAAAACATGAATTAATTTCACTGTTACTTGGTGGCCACAACGGTACAGACACTAATCTAACATACTTTGAAGAACTTTTAGTTGCATTTGTCTATAAAAAGTACATCTTTGAACTAAAAACAGCGTAAAAGCAGCTGCCGTCTCAAATTTCATTCAAACATGAAAACCAAGAATAACAGCATGTTGAACAAGAATTGGTGAACACCGCGTAAATACGTTGTTGACATCACTTCCGTTGGTTAGCATTCGTCATCATTACTATCCAACTTCTTCTGACTCGAGGTAAAATTTCGCATCGTGTGCAAATATTGCGGTTTTTCTTGTGCACAATGTCTGTTAAAGAAAATGCATTGAACCAAGTTATAGTTGGGTATCGAGTCCTAGTATTGAGTTTCTTGTTTCAATCGTTCGGGAGCAGTTCGAGAGGCTATTAAATGATCAGGAAAGTTGCTGATAACTTGAACAAACTCACAAACCTGGTAAAACTCGGAGCTTGTTGATTTTTATCCAACCATATCGACCATTGTAGTACCGAACGTAAAACGCTGTTCTTCCAGGCTTGATTCGCACGACCCTTGCGGGGTAGTAGATATACGACTTGACTTTCGGATAAAAGGCGATCACGCGCATTCCCACGAAAACACTCTTGATGGAGGAAACCCGGTTCAACAGGATCCATTTCTTGTGGTACTTGCTTATCCAGGTTTGCCTTCCACCTAAGAACTTGATGTGAACTCTGTAGCGAGTTACCCGATTGATCCTTCCTTGATAATACTTGCCATTCTTGTAACGAGCGAAGACTCTGACGCCGGCTGCAAACGTAGACCAGAGAGTGTCTTAGTCTGCTAGACATATTATATACCGAGCATGCGCAATATTACGTCACGCACTGGGCTTTGCGGACGCACAATGAACCAACAAATATGATTTTCTGACTCGTAAACAACCGGCAGTATGAACTATATGTGACATGCGTAAAACAATTTTAACTTGAGAAAAGTGTTGCCGGATTGATGGACTACATTCGACACGGCAGAAATCTGGGCCCGGTTGCATAAAACGCTAATGCTTGGGACTAGGCGTTAACAACAATAGACCAGTTCTCAAGGTTGCGCGCGCATCCAAGCTTGACGGACAAGACTTTCAAATTGCACTTTCAACTTTCTTTCACGGCAGACTGTACTCGTCCTCGATATAGATGCTTCATGTTGCGCCCTTATTTCAGTTAGGATGGCTATCTTGAGTTTTAAAGTCATTTTCTACAACGTTCACGCATGAGTGCTCGCTAAACAATTCTCATATCGAAGGTTGTGGCCCGTCAAGCTTGGATGCGCGCGCAACCGTGAGAAACTGATCTATAGGAATAACTTAACCTTGTCCTGGTCGTTAACGTTTTATGCAATAAAGAACTAGTATTCCTACAGGGTTTTGCTGTATCACATACAGATTGTGATAAAAGGCGATTTTTCACCGTTCAGATCATAAGGAGAATCTACGAGAATCATGGTAGAAGTTAGCAGTTGATATGCATGTTTCTTTAGCAACAAAGTTTCTTAAATTTAGAAGCTCCTGGCATGGTAAAACTCAAAAATATCCCAAGACAGCCGATATGTTTCCTTCACAACAGGTTGGGAGATTTCAATTTAGAATCTAGGTACTCACTGCGCCTCATAAGCTTTCGTCTCAGTCTTCGGCGTCGTCGTCTCCTCCTTCGATCTGCAAACGAACGAATTAAGCACGGAAATTATCAAGCATTTCATTCTGTTGCTAATATTTATCATTTACTTAATATGGTCAAGAACTTTATGCTGGTCACGTAGTTTCTCAAGCTAAGCCGCTATTGGTTTGCACTCAAAGTCAAAATTTCCGAGTCGTTTGTGTAGCTCATAACTATGTTAAGTTAGATGTCTTCTTTTTAATACATACATTTTCGTCGCCTTCTCCTGTTTCTTCTTCGCAGCCGTCGTCGTTTTCGACCGTACCCTCGCCGTTTTCGTAACTTTCTCAGTCGCCGTCTGATCCATCTTCCACGCCATCTGATACGTATACGACTACCTTTTTTGCGCACGCGCAGCCACTTGCCCTTCACACGGATTCTATAGGTACGCTTTCGTCGAATTAGAATCCACCTTCGCCCGTAGCGGATGTAACGTTTCCGTCCTCGCCATCTCAGGAGACGATATTTGCCACGACATCGGATAGCGACCCGTTTCCTCGGAAGGCGGACCCATCGTTTCATGTTGCGGTAATACCACCCGTTTCCTCGACGTCGAATACGCCTCCAGTAGCGTCCTATGCGTAGTTTCCAGCCACCTCGGCGTCTCCGACGGAGTATCTTCCAGCGCTTTCCGTAAAAGATGCGCAATCGTCCACCGCGTCTTCGTAACCCGATGCGACGCCGTCCTATCTTTATGGTCCAACGGCGTCTGCCTCGTCGGATGCGACGGATTCTTCCGAGGTATCTGATCACACGTTTTTGTCCTCGACCTGGAACAACGGGTCAGGTTTCGTAAATATCAGCAAAGATGCAAAATTGACAAAAAAAGAAAAAAAAAAGCGGAATGAAGTAAAGACCTCTTATCAGGTTGATATGTCGTAAAATAATCGCTATCATTAATCGTGTTGAAATAGATAGTTTTTGAATAGCGTTTACTGCCGACCACTGGTTTTCTAAAGACTAGTGTCATTCTGATACTCTTGAGTTTAAACTGTTTTTCAAATGATTATACATGTACTGACAATATTGATAATGATGACGACGACAGAGAAAAAGATGATAACTGAATGATGAATGCTTACGCCTTATGCGTTTCCGCCGGATTCGGCGAGTTCGAATCCATCGTTTTCGATACCGTACGCTTCCAACCCGTCCGTGCTTTCTGACGCGTAGCCATTTTCCTTTGTAGCGCAGTCTCCACGTGTAACGCTTGTAGACAGTTACCCACCTACGCTTGACGAGGATATAAACGCGCTTTCCACGCCGTTTGATAGGACGGTACTTCCCGCCCACCAAAATCCTCCACGTTTTGGGATTCCGTCTAAGACGCCAATAGCGTCGTCTGAAGCGTACCAACCAACGACGACCACGGCGCCTGACTCGAAGCCAGAGACGGCCGACGCGGATTTTCCAACCACCCTTACGGCGTCGACGAATGTACCTCCAGCGACGCAGAAAGAGTATTCGGTACCTGCCACCGTAGCGTCGAATTCTGATGCGACGTTTGCGGTAACGGTAGAACCACTGGCGACGGGAACGTTTGATGCGGCGGTAGCGACCCTTAAATCGCAAGCTGATGTAGCGCTTACGCCGACCTAAAAATTAAGGGCAACTATTTCACATTTATATAAAAGAACTTAGGCCCGGTTCAGGCGTCGCTCCTTACATGCGCCCAACCTAATGCAAATGAGTAAAAACTATTGTTTGAACTAATTTGCATTAGGTTTGGTGCAATCGTGAAGAGCGACGTCTGAACCCGCCATTAAAACAGGAAGCTTATAGAAGTAGTTTTCATTTCAAAATAGGCTTTTTCCGAGATGCATGTTGCCTTTGTTGCAAAACGAGGCCTTGTGCGAAACCTTTGTTATGAAAATGAGCTTGATTTGCTTGAAAATGAGAACTCGATTTCATAAGAAAGGAAGCGCATTAGACCTCGTTTTAAAACAGAGGCAACAGGCATCTGGGAAATCGGATTTACATAATAGATTTTACAGTAGACCTCATTTTAAAGTTAAGTAAAAAGACAGCAAGAGAAGTCAGAAAGATAAAGAATGACGGATGAAAATTTTACTTATTGAATTTGAACAACGAAAAATCCAATGGGTTTTTGAAAACAAAGATTTGTTTCCTTCTTCAAATCACTCACCCTTTCGCCCTCGTCGACCCTTTCGCCCGTAGCGACGTCCTACAGTTGATAAAAACGAGGTTGGTGTAATAAACGTAATAATTATGAAGTCCAAAGTTCTTAAACACGGGAAAAGACAGCACCTACTAACGAATATTTGAGATTCTCTTTGCTCAAACTAAGGAGCATGATATCACGTTATTCGTAATTCTGAAGTGTAAGCATTTGACTGATGTTGTTCTGACACATATCATAGGCTTTTGTATGTAGCAGAGATTAACGATTGAAGAGGCAGAGTCCTAAAAGATATAATAAGGTTAAACGAGTTTCACCTTTCTTGCCGAAAAGCCGCCTCAAGCGTTGATAGCGACCTGTGAATTAAAGTAAATATATTATTTGACAGATAAATATTGAATAAATGTCGTAATACAGTCGAACCCCGCTATTTCGAAGTCCCACGGGACATGAAAAAAAGTTCGATATAGCGGGGTTTCGAAATAGCCGAGAGTAAATGACTGAAGAAATATATCCATGGGGATTCGGCTTGACTTCGAAATAACGGGGATTTCGAATTATCCGAGTTCAAAATAGCGAGGTTCTTACTGTATCTAACAGATCTGGAAGGGATCTAGACAGATACTGGGAGTGACGGTTAATTGAGATACTTTCCTAACTGTCACCCTCATTTTACTTACTTCTGACTTTGATACAGATCGACCGCAGCTTGAGCTTGTTACGCCAGTCTGACGAGAAAAGGAAGAAGTTATGCGAGTTGGCCGGTACATGGTTAGTCATGAAACCAAGACAGATTCAGCCAGGTTAGTGCACCGGGAAGTCGTTTTATTCTCTTTCAGTAGAGATAATTGTCATTCACTTCGCTAACTCTTTCATTCATTCATCCATTCATGCATGCACCCATGGGCGGAGATATTATTTTAGGCCTGTTTCAGATGCTGCTCCTCACATGTGCCGAACCTAATGCAAATTACTAGCTCGAACATTGGTTTTTGCTTATTTGTATTAGGTTCGGCGCATGTGAAGAGCGGCGTCTGAAATGGGCTTTACCCACTGGACCGTCTATACTCAATCAACCACTTAAAAGATGTTACTTACTCTTCTGGAAACACATGTTGATTATTTTGCCTTTTCCACGGAGGCCTGTTTGAAAAACAAACAAACAAGTCAATAAAATGTGACTATTAGTTAGTAGTGTGAGTATTGACAATTGACCAAGTCGTCCTTACTGCAAAAATGAAAGGGAAAGTCGAAGTTGATCACTCTTGGGAGTGAAAGGGATAAGGTTGGATACTAATAAAAAAAAAAAAAACTCTTCGATTTTCAGTTAGTTTTTGACCAGAAATTTGGCTTTTATTTGCCAAGAGAATTGCTTAGTCCTGGATTAGCTTAGTTCGAAATTTGAACGCCAGACCCTGTGCGCCCTGTATAGATATTATATTATCTATCCATCTGTAGTGTCCGTCTGTTTTTAGCGACGGTGGAGATACTCACACAAATAAGCTTTATTAACTTACCTCTTAGTCTAAAACCACGCAACCCTGAAACAAACAGAATGTAACTTTAAAACCTAACGTTCCCGTCATGAAAACAGAAAGTTCAACATTTTGTCGGAAACCAAAACAAAAGTATGGATACAGCACTAGTCGCAGAGGCTGTGAAGAAAACGCTTGGTTTTACTTCGAAGAATGGACTAGTCATGCAGCAATATATCGCCATTTGTTTACTGACAGGAGCAGATTGCCAGAAATTTCGGACATTTTGAGTCTTCGATTGATCAAGGTCCTTTCCAGCGGCTTACGGTGTGAGTGTGCGCAGTTATATCCAACATGGCGTCACGTCAGAAATGTGCCGTGCGATTGCTCGACTTATATCAAGAATGTCTTTGATTGATATTTTTCTATCTGTGAAAGGGACTCGCGAAAGGACTAAGTCTATGAAGTTCATACAATGTGCAAAGAATCGTTTCTCGCCAGAAGTGTCGACCGTTTAATTAACTAGCCTCGGTAAGGTTTACTTGGAGCAAGCGATGGACTTTGTCCTGAATTTAATTTCAGCGAACTCGAGAAATACGATTTTACCTTGCCCAAATGAGTTGGATCTTGCTTATGTTCCTGATATTTTATTTCTTTGTGCCATTTCTTACTTCTCTTATTCTTTGTTGCAAAATATTTGAATAACCAAGAATGCTGCAACATTGTGTGGACCAATGAAAAAGTGCATCAAACGCAAAACCAAAGCAATCCACACGGATATTTTAGACAGACTGTTCTATAATCATGTGAATTACCGCTGTAACTTACCACGAAGATTGACGCGGCCATATCTGGTCCTGATGGACGCCCTCTTGGCCGGACCTAAGAAAAGATAGAACCGCAAAATACTCAGCAGATATCCCAGGTGGTTATATTACCCTCTATGTCGGAAAATAATACACTTAAATTTTAGGAAATTATAATATAATACTAGAAATACGATAATCGCAGGTACCCCTCGCTCTGCCATTGATTGGACTTTTACTTCGTATTGCTCAACAAGAGCAGCCTTTTATAATGTAATGAATGTTTACTGTAACGCAAAGGCTTAAGAGGAAGTGTACAATCGTTTTGTCATGCAAGTAGCCTTCCTGAATTCTCATCTTGCACTTAAAAAATTCAAAATGACAAAGTCTGCTCAGCGCTGACAATGTGAACACATTCGTTGATATATTCTCATATCGGTTTTATTTGTTAGGTCAGGAGATTTACGCTTTTTTTTTAAATTAAAACTTTAGCCGGGAAACGCTCTAACGATTATTACACTGACGAATGTGCAAATTTATCCCAATGAGATGTACAAAATGTATTACTTTCAGACATGCCAGTTCAACACTTCCGATATGTTTGCTAGTGCCAGATCCCGTGCAAAGAGCCCCATTGTGAGTAAAAAGCAAAACTTACTCTCGTCCTTGGGTTGTTTTGCATGTGTTTCTGTAGGCCCGGGTTGATCCATGGCTTCATCATGTTCTTCAGGTTCGTTTCGTTTAACGCGTTCAACCTTGAACACATCTGGTGTATTAACTTGATTTGGACTTGTAAAGTCAACTGATGCCTCTTCTGGAGAGGAGCTTTTAATGTTGCTAGCAACCAAAACTACTCCATAACTGAAAATAAGAGACAAAGATTAGAGCGAACTTTGAATCGACTAGGAGTCGATGTGTGAAAACTTGACGCCGTTAATAAGTTTGTGCTGATGTTTTGAGCGTTTTGCCTTTCGTCAAGTCAAGGAGGTAAAGCAGTATAAAGAGCGAGGAGTTACAATACGACGGTAAATCGGAGGAGAGAGAGAGAAAGAGAGGGGAGGGGAGGGGAGGGGAGGGGGGAGTTACATCACGACGGTGAATTACAGGAGAGAGAGAGAGAGGGGGGAGGGGTGTGGCTGGTTTTGCAGTGCGACGACGACAATAAGAATGCGAGAGCAACATTGAAAAACATCGGAAGCAACGATATCATCATTTAACTGAGCGGCAGTTACTTTGACAATAGCACAAGCGGCACTAGGAAAAAAAACGTGATATTCTTAATTCAAGCAGCCACTATTCCGTGTCTCTATTTTGTTGGCGTACTGATTATTTATTATTTTGACACAAGTGTTTTACTGGAAAATATACCGTGCGTAAAATCCATACGAAACTACCGGGACCCGAGTGGCGTATTTTCCATATCCTCACTAGTGAGGATATCGTTGGCATCATTTCCCGCTTTTGCACGGTTGTTTGTGCAATTTCTCGTAAAACACTCGTGTCTAATATAATAAAAAGAAAATTACACGGCGGCTTGAAGATATGGATTTTATTTTCTCGTGGTAAAAACAATATTTTACTCACTCGCGAAGCGCTCGTTTGTAAAATATTGTTTTTATCACTCGAAAATAAAATTCGTATCTTCGCGCCGCCGTGTAATATCCTCTATATATAGAAACCAGATATCAAAAGTTGTCAAAGTAGTTTTATTTTTGACATTTTAGTATTTAGTATTTTATTCACCATCAAGTCAGGGAAGCCCGTGTAGTTTCAACCGTCATCAATGAGCAGATTGTTTTGGGCGCAGAATTTACCCACCCGCAACTTTTAAACTTTAATCTTGCAAAAACAAAACGAGAGAAGAAAAAAACGAAAAACAAATGACAGGTGAGGAAATCGGGAACAATAGAAAACATAGTGTAATCACAAAACAGCACAGGTACCCAAACGAGGTTATGAAAACTGACTTGATCTGTGTTTGTTGTAGTTAATGACGATAAACTCACCCATCTCGCGAGTTAACATCACTCAGTGTAAGAGCGAAGTTGAATTGATTGTCTAAAGTAACTGTGTAATTACGTTGATTTTGGATTTACTGCACTTTCTGATTGGTTGAAGCACTCAGCCAGTCAGGAGCAAAAGAATAGCTCGGGCCGCGCAAGTAAACAAGTGGCGTTTTTAAACAGTGCTGATTGGTCTATTCTTCAAAGTAAAACACATCGTGCTTCTGATTGGTTGAAAACGGTTTCCTATCGACCTTTGTGGTTGGCAATGTAATTACTTTGGTTTTGATTCTTGTTGGAACCGTTATCGAATGAACGTCGAAAGTAATCGTGATTGCTTTGGTTTTGCGTTTGCTACGCTTTCGGATTGGTGCAAACAAATTTGGAAGAATTCTGGGCCAATCAGAAGCAAAAGCAAAACACGATTGCGATCTCCTCGCGCAAGCAAGCAACTGGCGATGGCGTTTCTCTTAGTCGCACTTCTGATAGGTTTCTTCTTCCAAATAAGACCAAATGCAAATTTCTTTGGCTTCTGATTGGCTGAAAATGTTTCTTACAGCCTCTTCGATTGGCGGTATAAATACTCTGGTTTTGGTTTTTGACGGCCATCCGAAAACCCGTCTGTCTATCGAAATCCGCTTTAACACGAATCCTCTAATTTGACCAGATGTCGGGTGGCATAATGATTTGGTTTACCGAGTTTTTAACGAAGAGCGCCACCTGGGCATCTTGAAGTGAAACAAAATTTCCTAGACATTTCATTTTAAAATAAATTTCTCCTTCCATGATTATGTTAATGAGACTACTTGTTGTGTTGTACCGGTCATGTTTCGCTTTGATCAGGCAGGTATACCAGCAAACATAACATACACATTGCGCGGTACCTTCGTTTGAACGATATGTTTGTTTGTCCTTAAGAATACATGGTTTGAGATATTCCCATGCGATATTAAATCACTGGAAAGCTGTAGGTTTCCACTCTTCGAATCGTTATTATTAATCTGACATATTATATACGAAAAAAAAAAAAGGTTTAGAAAATATTCTGGTTATAGTTCAGAAAATATTGACACGAGACAACAGTTAAATAGATCGCCAGGTCAAAATGTCCCTCATGATTAGAAAAATTTTTTGACCCCGCTTATTGACCATATCGTTCCTCCCAGTACCTTATAGTTTGACAGTCTATAACTTATCTAATGCACATTTCAATGTTCTAACGTCTGATGCTGTAATTTGATAGATAGACCTGCGCCGTTGAATATTATTTTTGTTAAAAATTAAACAGATCTAAATATATCACACGTTTGGGACTCTCTTAAAAAGAATACGAGAAAAATACGTTGAAAAATGCACAGGCCCTGAATTTTGGAATCTCTCCACAAGAATTACATTAATGTTCATTAGAAGGGATTGTGTTATCAGGTATGCATAACCAATTTTAGTAACAGAGTTGAATTCAAAATCTTTTTCTCATTGGTAATGCTTCAGGCTAGCGTTTCGTTTTTGTACTCCTTGCAATATAAATGGAGCTCTAAATTTACAAAAAAAAAAGGAAGTTCAATATCTCTTTGAAAAGGAATGGTGTTTTTGTGTATTTATATATCTTAACCTGTTTTGAAATTAAAACAAACTTGTAAGGGTTCCTTTGTACTGTTTCAAAACTCACGCACAACTTCTTTGGGCTTGACTGTGAGGTTAACAGTTTTGCGCGAATAAGAAAATTCTATCGCTCAGATCAATACGTCATATTTTTTTTACTGTCTTGTTCACCCTGAATTGAAATGGCGCAGTAAAAATATAAATACGAATGTCGTCGAAACCTGTGTGAACAATCTCTCCTAAAGTGCTCGTTAGTTAAGTAGAAAATAAAGTTAAACCGTTGAAACGTTATCAAGTAGTTTGAAGCATTTAGAATTTTAAAATTATTGTTGTCTTTTTTTTTTTTGTTACTGTGAAACTGTTCCGTGTTTTAAGTCTGGTTGAAATACATCCACAAGTCCACTGTTCTAATACTGGCGAACACGTTCAAAAGGCAGAGTTACAAACATATTCTGTCAAAACAGTAACACAGATCGATTATTTTAGAAAGACATTTGAAGCCCTCCACTGTATCAAAAACTAAATGAAAAAGAGATACACAGTACTTTAAAACAAAGTTTCAGCTAAAAAACTCGTGAAGAAGCTATGAAAAATTGATAACGAGTGAGTGAGAAAGACGGCGATAGAAGATGGAATACAGAGACAAATATATAGACAACAGGACAGTGACAGTGACAGTGACTGAGACAAGAACGGACCGTAGAAAGAAAACGAGACGAAGATTGATCCGAGAAAAAGACGCAAAAGAAAAAAATAATAAGCAGGCGTACTTACAGGAGCAGTAAGAAATATTGGACCCACATTGCCGGGGACGCCGCTTAAATTTCGGACGTCTACATCCCAGCACAAGGGAATCCCAGGCTGTGTAAAGTGTAAGAGTCTTGTAAAGTTCTTTATATAAAGTAATGCATATATTAATAACCTGACATCTTATTTGTTTAATGAAAACAGCTCTTTATAAACGCCGGCCAACAACTGTGCCACACCTGCTTGTTATAGACTTGCTGATCACCGACTTTCGCACCAAACTTGAAAAATTCATAGAAAACATTCATTAATGGCTCTAAAGAGACAAACTTTAACATTAGAAGAATTTGGTGATCTTTGGAGGAGAGAAAACCTCTTCAATAGCTCTATATATGTCGTGATCAACTAACGATAATACAAGAAAAATACAAGAAAAATATATGAAGTAATACCAGTTATTTTGAGAAGGCAGGGACGCATTCTCTCGTACAGTTTTATTTAACTTCGGACAAGGACAAATTATGGACTCCAGTCAAACCGACGATGGCCAGCTCGTGTTGAACCCTTTCACTCCCCACTAGGCAGCTCAAAATGCAGATTCTCTCAGCCTTTCAAGAAGAAAATACACGAGTGATGTAGTGAGAACTGATAGTGTAATCAACTTGTATCTAAGCAAGCTATCAAAAACCAAGTTCTCCATACTGTGTGGTTGATCTCTGGTGAGAAAGTGAAGAAGAAATTTGAAGTTGATCACTCTTGTGAGTGACAGGGTTAACAGAGCGTACAGTAGTTTCCCATTATCTAACTGATTAAGTCTATTAGTGGGATGAGGGTAAATTTTAATATTTATTAAACCACAAGGATCAGTATCTTTCGATTATTACCAGGAGAACGGAAATGCACGCGTTTTATTCCTGAATTTGGCGGGGGGGGGGGGGGGGGGGAGGGGGGGATTAGCCGAGGAACCAATGATACTGTCCTGTAACTGTTTTTTGAACTGGTAGTCCGCTCGCGTTCGGGCTTTTTTGTGGTTCTATACCACGACCAACCTCGTTCCCAGGCTCTTTCCCAGCCTGGGAACGAGGTTAGCCTGCAATGCAGGCGTTCCGGTTCGTTTTCTGGTAAAATTCGTTCGGAGTGGGATCGAGGCGAGGAATAAGCTGCGGAGGGGAGGGGGGCGGGGGTAGGGGGAGAGAACGCCTGCCGCCAAGGTCTGTTATTTTGACGAACGCCTTGAATTAGTCACGCTTACGTTAACATCTCACCTGTCAAAATAAACCAATCAGAAGAACGTGTTTTTTTTTTTAGATTCAATGTCGGAAAAGCGAAATGCTAGCGAAATTTGTAGACTGTGAGTCAAATTTGGGAACATTTTTGAACCCGGGAAACAAAGCTATCTTTCTTCGGAAAACCTTTTCAAGCTTTTAAACAGAAGAGATTGTCGGGTAGTTATTCTCGCTGATCTTTGCCATGCTGTTAACGCGTGTGCAACCCTTGTGTGAGACTCTTCCACGACCACCAAATGAATGGCTCGTGTTTTCTTCAGTGAGTCTCGAAATGCTTTGGCGCCCACAGCTTCGGCCGATGCAAACACCAAGTCAGGAGTCTCGGGCATTTTCTCAAGCATGTCCGGGCTTTCGAGGGAGACTGCTTTCAGTCCAATTGATCGAACCTCTGCCAACTGGTCTTCTATGATGCTTTGGAGAGGGCAAACGACAAGGACACAACCAGGCGGTGGAGCGCAATCGAACGATTTTACCATCACAAATACCTGGAACACTAAGCTTTTACTGAAGCCTGTTGGAAGTACTGCCAGCACGTCTCTGCTAGCAAGAAGGCTCTTGATGGCTATCTCCTGTTATTCCTTCAAACACAAAGGCTTCGAAGTTGAAACTTCGGAAATTGCTTTGTTCAAGAGAGAATCGTCTTTCGCAGTCGCCATGTTTATTTCAAGAGTACAAGTCTGTTTTCTATCGGGGTGAATTTTGATTGATATGTTGATTGACATGTTGGATTCAGCCAATCAATATTTTACGTTCAGAATCTGAACGTGAATACTCAAATCATAGAGAGGCGGTTGCAGGCCCTAGTATACACCTCGCCTCAGACTTCGACGCGGCCACAAATCCTCGCCCTAGACTCCGACGCGGCCATAAAACGATTCAACGTTCTAGCTGCTCGTGAAAAACAAACCCTAGGGCCTGTTTCGCAGGCTAGAACGAGGTTGTACCACGACAGCTTCTAGACCCACGTGATCATCCTTGCTCCCAGTCTTTCAGTCTTTCCTTTCACTGGAGCAGGGACTGGTGGCGAGCGCGTCAAAGTAGAATTACTTGGCAGACGGAGAATCGTTTCGTCTAAGAAATGTTCATTAGAAAGATTCTGAACTGTCTTGGATGCGCTTGTGATTTAAGATATGTCTACTCAAAATTAAAGTGTTCAAATGAACGGCTTCTTTTAAGACTACATAATGTTATATAGTACCTGCTGAGGCAAGAACAAGCGGAATTTATCGTAACTACTAAGAACCAGCAATTAACCTTACCAGTTGTTCTTTGTACTTATTGTGTCGGTGGTAGACTTCTAAAAACTCGATTTAACATTATCAGAAAACTCGGCAATAAACATGTGATTACTGCGGCGGCAAGATGACCATTTCTCTAATTCGGGTGTATTCATAGTCTAAACTACTCAATGGTTTCGTTCCCTTCTGTGAAAATGTACCCCTTAAAGTTTTAACCTTTTACATCGTGAGACTTGAAATACGATTTCTCCCCGTTGTTCATGAAAAACAGTATGAGTGACATAAAGATAATTTGTAGATATAGATATTTATAAAGATAATTCGTAAAATAATTCATAAAGATAATTCGTAGAGTTTAGTGTCAACTGCTTGTGTTGCAAGTGACCAGATGCTAAATTCTCCATGCCGTACTACATATTCCTACTCCCTGAGGTGCAAAGGAGTCTATCTATTTGAGCGTTCTTGGGAAACGTAAAAGCTGTCAAAATCAAGCAACCTTGAAATATGGTTGTTTGTAACTGACTACAAAAACAAGGTCTGCGAATTGCTTTTCAGAGTTTTAAACACTGTCAATCTACGTTTAGGGGTAAAATGCGTGATAAGTACAAATTAAATTTCAAAGTTATATCTAGCAGTAATATAGTTGTATGTGTATTGGTCTAATTTGATTAAATTGTTGATAAAGAGGAGAACGAGCAGGTTATTAATTGTTAACTAATCAAATTGTAAATATTATTTGATTCTGCTTAAACAATTCATCGAAGACAACAATTTTCTTATTGTTGTTTCATTTTAAACCAACTTTACAAGTGATCTGGGTTTGGTATTTCTGAGGTACAATCTGCTGTAGCACAGGCAACACAAAGGAATGAAGAAAAGAAAATGTGCAATCAGGACTGACTGTTATTTCAAAAAAATTAAGACACTTCCGGGTAACTGAAAATTACTGTAATCCAAATTTTTAGGGTTGTCTATTGTTGGTCCGTTTGGTTGTACGGGTTGTTGGCATTTTTCTTGATTGATCAATTATCATGTAACAAAATTTAATTGCTATTAGTAATGACCCAAACTTCGTGGCATTTAGGCATTCATTTAGTTGTTTAAGGACACTAGTTGCGATGAACTGACTGTTGGCGTTAAGTCCCAAGACATGAAGTTCGTCGTGATTCTGTTGCTTCTGTAAGTAGGGCTTCTTTTAAACGACGATTCACACGCTTCTGTTCTAAGACTATAGCTAACTTATTTCCTTGAGCGAAGTTAGATAGGACCACGGTTTAACCACTCGAATACAAAAACAGTCCCACTTAAGAAAAAGTAACGGGCATTCATTTACAAGAGATTCTGGACGAAGATATCCTACTATTTTTCTCAGTTGTCACTTGAGTGTGTCGTTTCAATCATTTCTAAGGTTTCACTTACTCTTTCTGCGTTTGTTCTGTTGACTCAATTTTGCTGATAAAGATTCAATTTTCTTTAGCTCCATAACGTTGAAAATTTGTATCACACTGATCACAATAACTGATACGCCATGACGTAAAGACGCTTTAAACTTTCACCGCACCGAAAGTTGAATTTGACTTAGCAAAGAAAAGAACTAACTTCTGAAACCCAGAGTTGTCACTACTCAAAATAACAGCTCTTGATGAGTCTACATTCTAATAAGGGTTAGATTTATCAATTGTGTTTCTTAAGACCATTTTTACAGTTTGCTAGTATAAACTGAAGACTCTCATCATCTCTATTTTGTTTCAGGTCCTTTTTAAAATGAACCCTTTTATTTTCTGGGTATATTTCAATGTTACTGCTTTTTCTGTAGTTCTTATAATTTCATTGTTTTTGATAAGCACACTTAAACCAAGTGGAACAATCAATCTTTCAGAGCAAAGAGACAGAGACAGCTAGCGGTACACTAGAATGTTATTCCCTGTGACATTGGATTGGCACAAAGATGAAACGTATAATTTGTTAACCAAAAATTGATGTGGGGCCTAATCAAATTTAACATCGTTACGTTACGTTAAGTAAGTTACGTTTCGGGCGTTAGCGCGCTTTGTCGGAACGAGCTGAGAGAAAGTATACTAGTTATACGGCCACAGTCTCACATTTTCTGACTTACCTTAGATATGGAGCAACAGCTTACGGCAGAACGCTGCTTTTCCGTTCTCCTGCAATTGGGAAAATGTACGCCCAAAGTGCAATTGGGAAAACGTACGCCGAACGTGCAGAGACGGCTAAAACGAAGTTGATGAGAGCATCGCCGTTGTTGGTGGAACTTGTGCGAGATCACCGCGCTCGAGTGGCAGCAAAACCCGCGCAATTTAAACAAGGTAAATCAGAGATTTCTTTGTCGCCGGAACTAAAAGTGATCCAATTGACCACAGCCTTCCAATCTTCCAAACTTGGTTTTTAACCCTTTCACTCCCAAGAGTGATCAACTTTAATGTTCTCCTTCAGTTTTTCACCAAGAATATATCATACAGTATGGAGAACTTGGCTTTTGATACCTTGCTTAAATGAAAGTTGATAAAACTATCAGTTGTTACTACATTCACACTACAGAGGTTGTGAGATTCTGCATATTGAGCTTGTTCAGATGAAAGCTGATTTAATTATCAGTTTTTAACATCACTCTTACATTTTTTCTGAGAAGGTTGCAAAAAATGCATTTAGTGAGTTTAGGAGTATGAGGGTTTTAGTACAGTTAACGCGTTTTTATCGCAGGTCCACCATTAGCTGGAGTAAAGAACGCTACGACGTCTACAAAACGTAAGTACGATTTATTGACATGGCAGCTGGTGCAATTAATCAGCTAATGAGCGTTTTCTTTTCGCAGATCCATCAGTAGCTGGAGTAAAGAACCTTACGACCTCTACAAAACGTAAGTACGATTTATTAACATGGCAACTGCTGCAACTAATCAGCTAATGAGAGCATTCTTTTCGCAGATCCATCAGTAGCTGGAGTAAAGAACGCTACGACGTATACGAAACGTAAGTTCGTGCATTTTCTATAACACGGGCACAAGCACAAAAATTTGGCTTATTCTCTAATCACTCTGAAGTGAAACGAGAACAAATCATTTTGACACTAATTACCATCAAACATACAAGAATCAGGAATTGGCATCTCGTTTATTGATAGCCAGGCTTACAATATAATGGGCAGTGAAACAGTAGTACAATATAATAATACGTTATCAATTGATATCTGGCACACAATAGTAATTCTTAACAAGAGCAATAATGATTAACTTGCACACCGTAACAAAACTAAAGAAAATTGACGGAAGGTAAACGAGAGATGCCGTCGAGTGGCACTTGCTTGTGAAACAGGCCTTATATACCGTACCTTCTCACGAATAGTCATGCACACTTCACAACTATGAACAGAGTGAATACCAACACGTCCGAGCTACCGCGACAAGCGTGAATTCCAAACGTGACAAAATACATTTGCACACGATGTGAAATTTGACCTCGAATCATGAATAAGGTAGAGAGTGATGCCGATGCTGATAGCGTTGATAGTAGTACCAACTATGAACGCCGACCAACGTCGAAGTGGCGTTAAAACGTATTTTTCCGGTGCCCCAGTCAAGTTTCCTCACACTTTGTCTTTGGAGAATTTTACAGTGAACTTTGGACTCTTCGCACTTTTGTTTGACTTATCTTATTGCTATTCTTCCAAAGCGAGCATTATAGTTATCGCACACGTTTTTGTTACTGGAGTTGCCCGTATAAACATGGTTAACAATGTTAATTTAGTTAATTGGTGAAAGAACAAACATTTGCTTGCAGAATTTCCTCAAAGACATTAATAATTCAGGATTTTATTTTTTATCTTTTTTAGCGGGAAACGAGGTACGAGGTAAACGAGGACGAATATTCCGCCGCCGGCGAGGAAGACGAAGACGAAGACGAAGACGACGAAGACGAGGAGGAAGAATAACGACACGCACGGTTAGATGGCGAGGACTAAAGAGACGCTTCGCTCTGCGCGTCCGGATCGGAAGACACTGGAGATCGGTTTACAAACGAGGAACAACATTCCGCATACGCTACCAGCGACACTGGCGACTCATAGACTTCCGGCACGGGCTAGTTCGCATGCAAATTGGCAAGACATGGCGCAGATACAAACGTCCCGCGGGAATGATCCGCATGCGATGGCACGGCAAATGGAAGAACGTTAAGCGCTCAGGAAAGAGGCTCATATTTGGGCGCAACATTCGGATGACTGCGAGAGCTGGAAAGCTCATGATGCGTTCCAAAAACAAGTGGTCGCGCGTCAGGTCCGTGAAAATCCGGCGCAAAACGCGACGTTTTGGAATGCGCGTTCGCATTAGTAAACGCTGGAGAGTGCTGTACAAGAGAGGCCGGGAGTTTCGCGTAAGAATCGGCGGCGCATGGAAGCAGGTCAGCTTCAAGCGCGGGTTTCTTCGAGTGCGCTATGGCATCAAATGGCGGAAGTTCGGTCGTCCCTCGGGTCTGGTTCAGCTTCGTTACCATGGCCACTGGCGCAAGGTGGTGCGAACCGGCACGAAGCTCGCGGTGCGCTACAGAAATAAGATGCGTAGCATTTCAGCGTCGGGTGGACGCGTGAAATTGCGCATAAGCAGAAGATGGCAAGCAATGAGGACCAGGACGACGACAAGAAGGCTTACGCTGAGGCGAGGAAGTAAGCGGGTCATGATGCGCCTGCGCATTGCTGGCCGCTGGAGGTATCTTTACCGACGCGGTAAGGGGTTCCGCGTGCGTTTTGGCGGGGCGTGGAAGCAGCTAAGGTTTCACCACGGCGCGCTCAAGGTGAAGTACGGGCGGATTTGGCGCAGTTATAGTCGTCATACGGGTCTCATTAAAATGCAGTATCAAGGACGCTGGAGAAACGTGCAGAAAGTTGGCGGCAAACTAATGTTCCGGTTTGGTAAACGCATGCACAAAATCACCACTCGCTCTGGGCAAGTCATGATGCGAATGAATCGGCGCTGGAGATCGGTTAAAACCAAAACTTCGAGAGGAAGGGGAAGGGCAAGCACAAGACCAATCCGACTGAGAATGCGAGTTCACATTGGTCGGAAATGGCAGTATATGTACAGGAGAGGAACAAATTTCCGTGTTCGATATGGGCGTCACTGGAGACGGGTAAAGATCCTGCGTGGTATTCTGAGAATCCAGTACGGCTCAAAGTGGCGAACGTACAAGAAAAGCTCTAACCTACTAAAAGTACAGTACAATGGGAGGTGGCGCCAGGTCCAACGTGTTGGTTCACGTTTAGTTCTCAAGTATGGCAAACGAATGAAGAAATTCGCCATGCGATCCGGACAGGTCCTCGTGCGCAGCCGCAAACAGTGGAAGACTGTGCGTGGGAGAAGAAGAAGAGGAAGACAAAGTCGAAGGTATGCCATGCGAATCCGCGTGAAGGGACGCTGGAGGCCAGTTTACAAACAGGGAAACGGATTCAGAATTCGGTAAGTAATGTTTAACACTTCTTAGTTCCGAGTGAGAGCGTAGGTGTGTGCCGGTATCGATTTCAAGCACTCTTTGGTCTAGAACAGGGTACAGTCAACTCTCTCTAAGGCGGAAACCTTCGGAACTAGATTTAGTGTCCGCATTAGAGGGTGTTCCCCTTAGAGAGAGTTCAGTTACAGAAAACCAAGTGAAAATCGGCAAGGACCAAAACTGCATGCTGTCCGCTTAGAGAGAGTAGACTGTAGTATATTTTACTTATTGAAGTATTTGGTCTTAAATGGCGAGTAAATATTTCGGAAACAGATCTGAAATAGGGCGAAAATGCTGGCAAGCTGGTCTAAAAGGATACCAGTCTGAAATGGGTCGAAAAATTGTACCTGTTGTTCTGAAATAGGGTTAGGGTTTTCAGAACCGGGCGGCAAACTCGCACCTAAAATTATGGGTCCTTTATACTGTTAGCGTGGACAGCGCGCCGCGGAAATTTGTCCACGATCTCGTGATCGCCATATTTTGCGAGGCAACGGTCATTGTGCAAAATATTAGAAATGGAGTTGGTTCAATATAATTCTTGATAACGCAAGTAGTGAGCAGGAAAAACAGGGTTTGCGCACATGTTAAATCGTACTTCTGGTAAACCCAATTGGTGATTAGAGGTAGTCGTGACAATAAAATAGATTGAGGGCCCAGACAGGAGACGGATAGAGACAAACAGACCAACTGACCAGCATAGAAAATCAGATACAGACTTAGAGTCTTTATTAAAACCCGCTTTAATGTCTTCAAAAATCATTCAAAACACTCTTTAATCAGACTGGAATTTAATGCTTCTAATGCAGGTATCATCGAGTGTGGAGGTCCGTCACTTTCGTTCGGGGAATCTTAAAGGTTCGATTCGGAAGGCGATGGACAACCTACACACGGGGCCGGAATTTAGTGAAGATGCGCTACAGAGGTCGATGGAATACAGTGAAACGGGTGGGTGGACATCTAACAATGAGCTATGGAGGACGAGTGCGAAAAGTACAGGCGCGAGCGGGATCTGTTATGATGCGCTGGCACAAGAAATGGAGAAGAGTTAGAGGAGTGGTCAGAAGAAAGAGGACGAGACGGGCAAGGGGAGGCTGGCGCCGAACTGCTCTGCGTCTTCGAGTGAAGGGACATTGGAAGGCCATGTACAAACACGGCAGTGGGTTTAGAATAAGGTGCGTCAGTCTAAGTCGCCGTTCAATTTCAATTTGAAGAATAAGCTTTTGATAGAAACGCTCTGCGAGTACTGCGAGTTGTATGTCGGCGATTACAGTGAAAGACGACTGACATTGCCCGGAAGTGTTGGAAATTCAAAATTACAATCTCGCAACTGTCCAGGATATGTTTGCGTTTATCGTTATCAACCCTCAAAGTTGGAGTGGAAACCCTCTTATGGCCTTCATACCATAGTCGTTGTCTCTGTGTAATCACTATTTAATAACTGGTTAATATCCTTCCACACTAGGTGCGGAAGGCTGTGGAAACGTGTCCAGTTTACAAAAGGCATCGTTCGAATTAAGTTTGGCCGACGATGGAAGGCGTACAGACGTTCGTCCAACACGATGAGACTGCGCTTCCACAGGCGATGGTTCTATGTCAAACGAGCAGGCCGCCGGCTGATGGTGACATACAGAGGAAGGGCTCGCAAGGTCCTAGTCAGGGCCGGGTCGCTCATGCTAAGAGTGGGAAAGAAATGGGCGCGACTGAGGAGCCGAGCCTCCAGGCGAGGCAGCGTTCGGAGGAGAAGGCGAGGTGGAAAACAGAAGCGCATTGCAATGCGAATCCGATTTAAAGGACGATGGAGATATGTGTACAAAAGTGGCAGCAGACTCACAATACGGTACGTGTCTGCGGTCGTAGTTTTCAAAAAGTAATACTTTATAAGTAATACTAAATAACTCCGAAATACTTAATAATTTATAATGTATCTAAGATTTTGATTGCGATCATTTTTACTGAGTTCTTTTGTGCATTACCACACTGCCAATTACTTTGTACATACGTAACAACAACAATGTATTTTACTCATATTTGGTATAATTATACGATTTGTACAATGGGAGTAAATGAGTAGATATTTCTGGGTTTTCTAATTTTTTGTTTTGTTTTTCTAATAGTCTAAAACCGCGGTAACTTATCGATAAACGGTGAATCAAAGCGATAACTACTTGTAGCCAATCACAACAAACGTTTCTGTGGCGCAGCCGTCGCAACTGCTCATTAACCAATTAGAAGAAACGAACGAAATGCTGCAACAAAAATTCTGCGAGAAGACTTTGATTCAACTACCTTTCAGTAGATACATGTACGCTTTGCGGAATTATTTTATATTAGGTTTAGTCAAATTTGCCTTTGTGTAGTTAAATTACGCTCTAAAATCACCCTCTTGCCGCAGCTATGGCCGCACAACGAAACGCGTTCACTTCAGACGAGGTGTTCTACAAATTCGATTTGGTCTGAGGTGGAAAAGTTTTAGGCGCACCTCTGGCATGGTCCAGCTTCGGTATCACAGAGGCTGGCACCGCATCACGCGAGTGGGAAGACGACTTGTGATGAGGTACAGGGGCCGATTGAGAAACGTACAAGCTCGAGGAGGCGCGGTGATGACGCGTGTGGCGGGAAAATGGAGAAGGATTAGAAGCGCGCGAAACCGCCGCACGAGAATGCGAAGTAAGCGTCGCATCGCGATGCGAATTCGAGTTCGGCGACGCTGGACGACTGTCTTTAAGTGGGGTAGTGGATTCGCCGTTCGGTAAGCCCTTTACTTAGTTTAAAAGCGCTGGTATATCAGCCGAAAGTTGATCGAGATACTGGAACGCCGTAAGAGTAACAGTAGCTGACGCTTCGAGCGTTAGTTCTTCGTCAGAGCGAATGAAGAAGGGCTAACGCTCAAAACGTCAGGTACTGTTACTCTTACGTCATTCCAGTACCTCGATCAACTTTCAGTTGATATACCAGCGTTTTTATCACCACGCCGACGCAGTTAATCTATGTTCTCTTAAGAGCTAGTATCACACTCTTTAGTTAGTTTAGATTTTCGCTGGGGAAGTTGATGTGTGAAAACTGGACGCCGTTAAGAAGTGTATGCTGACGTTTTGAATTTTAGATTATCGGAGAGAAATACTTTCTCCCAAGTATCAACTTTCTATTCAGCTCTGACTTTCAACACTAGAATCACGTGAACATGGAAGTCATAATTTGGAATTTCTAAGAAATTTCACGTTATGGAAGATGAGCGTAGGGTGCTGATTACTAAATATGTTTTCGTTTTCCGGTCTTATTGGATTTAATGGAATGCAAGTCAAAATAATGAGTTTAAATCGTGACAGTATATTAGTGCTGCAGGAAATCAATGCGTCACACAGGGCACAGAGAAGTTCGGTCGTTTTCCGTTATGTAAGACCGTACATACAGTAACTTGATGAACGATACCGCAGAACAAGATGATTTCACCGCGGGCGCGCGCCAAGCGATACACTAATAAAGATTACACGTATGCCTTCGCGCGCCCGCGATGTTATTGTTCTGCGGTATCCTTCATGTATTTGCGCGCCCACGAAGTAATTGTTCTGCGGTATCCTTCATGTAAGTCAATATATAGGGTTTTACATAATAGAGCAAGCGAACTCCTCTGCGCCCTGTGTGCGTCACATGCAAACTTATTGAAGATGTTTCAAACTTGTGTCATCAGGTACCGTCGGCGATGGAGACGAGTTGATTTTTCGCGTGGAATGCTCAGGATGAAATTGGGAGTTCGATGGACAACATACAAGCGCAAAAGAGGCTTGATCAAAATGCGTTTTCAAGGTAAATGGCACGGTGTCCGACGGTCTCGGGGCCGGCTGTTGATGCGTTACGGAGGACGACTTCGGAAAATTCAGGCGCGCGGCGGAACGGTCATGACACGTGTGGGACGGACGTGGAAGAGGATACGGACGAAGCGAGGACGCGCTGGAAAACGAAGACGGCGACTGCGTCGCATATCGATGCGGATTCGCGTCAGAAAACGATGGCGTTCCGTATTCAGATGGGGAAGCGGCTACCGTATCAAGTAAGTCAACTTTGATCTCCAAGTCTGTGTTGATCACCAATCTTTTTGACTCATTTTGACTCATAAGTCGGTCTCTCAAGTGTAATCACCTCGGGCATATATATTTTTTCCCGGCTATTATTTGCAACTGCGAAGATCATTTTACTCTCTGTGTACAGTTCACATATCATATACTTAAAAAAATCTTATCATTCCGTCACTGTAAGGGATACAATTCAAACTACACACCACGCAGTTTTATAGCCCAGTCATTGTTAGAGCGTCTCGCCGGTATTCCATTTTTTTCTGGGCTATTTTTGGAACTACTTTAGTTGCATATCTACGAAGATCACTTTCACCCTCATTCTAGCATATAATATTTGTCGTCTTCTTGCCAAAGGTAACCATATTCAGACTTTAGTATGAACGGCGTCCTCTTGGTCATTAGTGTCGAAAGTAACACTTGTAACATGCAAGTTCCCTGAATTTCTTCCACACAGGTATAATCGCGCATGGAGATCAGTGAAATTTGCAAATGGACTGCTCCGTGTTCGACTTGGGACAAGATGGACCAGCTACAGTCAATCCTCCGGCAAAATCAACGTCCGCTACCACAACCGCTGGCTAGGTGTACAGCGCAGGCGCGGTCGTCTGATGGTACGGTACAGAGGAAGACTGAGACGAGTCGCACCGCGGGGTGGAATTGTTCTGATGCGCCTCGGAAGAAAATGGAAAAACCTCCGAAGAAAGCGGTGGTCAGCTGGAAGGAGAACAGGGAGAGCCACGAGAACCAAGAGACGAATTGCGATGCGTGTTCGCGTCAGAGGTCATTGGATGTCCATCTTCAAGTTTGGGAGTCAATACCGTATCAGGTACGATTTGTACTGTACAGTGGAAGCTCCCATAAGTGGACACCTTGGGAAACAGATAAAGTGTCCGTAACTGGAACTGTGTCTTTCAACTGAAACAGTAGAGATTTACTGAAACTGTGCGAGTGTACCAAGACTTTTGTCACTGATTGTAGCTCTTGTTCTTGGGTGGGGATGTTAAATTGCTGACCTACTCTCTTAACCTTACTGACCCACATTGCTAACTGTAAAGCGCATCACATAGTATTTGCGTTCTATAAATCCTAAGTTATTACATCATTCTAATTTTTTGTCTATCCTGCTCAGATACCGCCGCAGATGGCGACAGGTCGACTTCTCCCATGGTTCATTGCGAGTGCGATTTGGAGTCAGATGGACAACCTACAGGCGCAGCGCGGGAATCATGAAAATACGTTACCACGGTCGATGGTGCGGAGTGCAGCGAACAGGTAGACGTCTGACGATGATCTACAAAGGACGGCAGCGTAGAGTCCAAGCGCGGGGTGGGCTCATCTTGACGCGGATTGGGAGAAAATGGAGGAGAATCAAGGTGAAGAGAAAAGTTACCAAACGACGAAGAAGGAGAAGAAGGAGGAGAAGAAAACTAAAGCGCGTTTCAATGCGAATTCGAGTGCGAGGACGCTGGAAGTCTCTTTACCGAAAGGGCAGCTCGTTTAGAATCAGGTAAGTGGCGATGAAGTGCATGTGACTGCGAGGCTAACCTGGCTACTGCCTGCTGGCTTGTCGTTTTTTTTTAAATAATTTAAACGTTAAAGGTAGCAATTAGTTTTATTATATAGATATCGATGAAATACCAGGATTTCTTCAGTGTTTTATAAACTGATATTTTCATTGCGCGCAATATCTTCGCTCGTGAAAGATAAAAATTATACGTTCACTGTGCGCGCGGTTTTTTAAGAGAGCAAGTTTTGACAGAAATAAAGGCTGTGAGATATGTTTTTGTTCTGGATATTTCATCGATATCTATATAATATACAGTTGAAATTGAAATTGATTACTCTTGTTGTGAAAGGCTTTATATTGACGAAGGTTTAATGTTATAAGTATATATTTTTTATTCAGTACATTTTATTGTTTAGGTTTTAGTCAGACCTCTAAAAAGATGTGATATTATTATTATCATAATATAGCTCGATTCATTTTGAGTAATACAAATACTGACGTAACGGTATAAGGCATAGCACGTAGTAAACTGTGTGTATCGTCTTGGACAAACCAAGCAACTTGCAAAGAGCAGTGCCTTCTAAATTACGATTGTTTTGCGTATCGAATGAATTTAAAACTTTGTCTACCACTACAGATACGGTCAGAAATGGCGACAAGTCAGCATGAGGCGTGGTTTACTACGTGTCAAGTTCGGGGTTCGATGGACAACTTACAGAAGCGTAACAGGAATGATGAAAATTCACTATCACGGCGCATGGCATGGCGTTCGACGCGCGGGCACCCGGCTCGCCATGAGCTACAAGGGAAGAATGAGAAAGGTCATGGCGCGGGGAGGTTCCGTCATAACACGCATCGGGCACGCGTGGAAGAAAATACGGACGGTGGTTAGCAGGAAAAAGGCAATCCGTCGAGTGAAGCGTCGCATTGCAATGAGAATCCGTGTTAAAAAAGGATGGAGAAGCGTTTACAGATCTGGCAGCGGTTTCCGCATAAGGTTTGTTGAAAGACTTAAAGAAGACCCTCTCACCGTAGATGCTTTGCGCGCCCAGTGACTGACGGCGGCCATTTTCCTATCATACCAAAATGGCGGATTATAGTGTTTTTCTACGTTTTGTTGCGAAAGAAATCAGCACAAACTCAGAAATTGTGTTGAACACTGCAAAGAGCGACAGTCAAATCGATCAGTCATAACGTGGGCGCCTCAGAAAAGTCAAGCTCCGAATGTAAATAGGCGCGCAAAGCATCCACAGTGAGAGTGTCTTTAAATAGACTCAAATAATTGGAAATTCCAAGAACAATATTCACGTCTTATCTACGTGTTGATTGGTTGTGTTTCCAGTTTTGGGTCATGTGATCAAGTCCTGCAAGGGGTTTTTAGAGTGTGGTAAAGTGATGACGTTACGAAAATATTTTATTATGAAGCAGTCTGAAAATAGTTTGAATTATATAGATTCCTTGTTACTAAACTCTCTTGCTTAGTGTAAGTTCCTTTGATTTGGAACTGATGCTAAACAATGAAGTTTGGGACTGTCTGGAATTTTTCACTTTTGAATAAGGTGCTAGCGATTTGAATTGTTTCCATGCCGTAAAGAGTTTATGACGTTATGAAAAAGTGATGACGTCAAACTTTACCACTCATCTGCAGGTATCGACGAAAATGGAGACACGTGCGTTTTAATCACGGAGTTGTCAGCGTACGCTATGGCTTGAAATGGACCACCTACAAGCGATCCACCGGAATGGTAAAGATACGCTATCACAGCAGATGGCATAAAGTTCAACGGATTGGAAATCGGCTTGGCATGCGCTACAGGGGGAAGGTCAGGAAGATTCTGGCAAGAGGTGGAAGTGTCGTGACCAAGATTGGAAAACGGTGGAAGAAAATTCAGAAAGGAAAGGCATGGAGGGGACGAGGGGTGTACAGAGTTAAGCGCCTCACAATGAGAATCCGCGTCAGACGACACTGGAAATACGTATACCAAAGAGGGAGGGGGTTCTGTGTTAGGTAAATGGAGCAAGCAAAGTTTTCATTCCTATACTGTAGTTGGGAATCTCTCTTGTAGCGCACTATTTCCTTGGTCTTAACCCTTTCAATCCCAGGCTCACATTACAAATTCTCCAAGTCATTCAAGAAGAAAATGTTTAAGTTGGATCAGATGCTACGCCATACTCTTTATTCAACATTGCAAATGAATTGAGCTTCAGAGCTTAGACTGATGAAGTCATATTAAATATTTTGATATTAAATATGCTAAGGTACAGCTTTCACATTTAGGACACTCAGTATTAAGATAGCATTCTCTCAAACAGATATGGCATGAGATGGAGACGAGTCCGTTTTACACGAGGAACTCTCCGCGTTCGCTTTGGACGACGATGGACGACGTACAGACGCAGCGCGGGTTTGATTAGAATGCGTTACCGCAGACGATGGCACGGCGTACAGCGTGTTGGTGGCAAACTCATGATGCACTACGGAGGTCGAATGAGGCGGATAGTAGCGCGCAGGGGAAACGCCAGAATGCGTGTAGGAGGAAGTTGGAAGAGATTTAGAAAACGAGTGGTGAGAAGGAGGACGATAAGGAGGTCTACAAGAAGGAGGAGGCTACGAGGAATTCCGATGACTGTCCGAGTGGGAGGGCGCTGGACGAACTTGTACAAGAGAAGAAATGGCTTCTGCATCAGGTTTGTGAAATGGAGCAAAGTGCAAATACAGTTGAAGCTCCCGTAAGCAGACATCTTGGGAAGCAGAAGCTGTGTCCGCAACTGGAACTGTCCGCTTACGAGAATGTGTAAATTCAGAGTTTGATTGAGCTAGAGTTTAAACGGGGTTTCATAGAGGCGTCTGTAAGTAGAGCTGTCCTCTTACGAGAGTGTCCGCCCAGAGAGCTTCGACTATGTAGTATACGACATGGTCGTTTTATACTTGAGTGTGAGAAATAAGTAGATGCTATTCGTTTCTGCAAACGGCCTTTGATATTTTATTATGTGGCACAGGTATTACGCACGCCCTGAATCATCAATTTAAACTTAGTTTATAATAGCGAAATGAAGTGTTTTATCTTGAAGTATCAACTGGATTTACTTGGGTCACGTGATCCTTCATGTTGGGTGCGCTGTGCATTGTAGGTATGGTCGAAGACTGAGACGAGTGAGCTTTTCCCGCGGAATGCTCCGCATACGATATGGCGTGAGATGGAAAACTTTCAGACGCAGCGCGGGTCTGATCAGGATGCGTTACCTCGGTCGATGGCACAGCGTCCAACGTGTGGGTAGGAAACTGGTCATGCGCTACAGGGGACGAATGAGAAAGCTTCAAACAAGGGCTGGTTCCGTTATGGTCCGTTTCCGCAGGAAGTGGACGCAAATTAGAAAGCGTAGAGGACTAAGGCGGCGGCGTGTGCAACGACGAATTGCGATGAGAATACGCGTGAAGGGACGCTGGAAATCTTTGTATAAGAAAGGCAGTGGGTTCCGCATAAGGTGGGTAGATTAGAGAAGAGTCGTAGTCTTGGTGTTTGTGATATGGAGCGGGTTTTTCTAAATTTATATTTGAAAATTAGAACCGAAATAATTGTAGCAACAGCGTCAATCACATACGATGACGTATACTTCCAGGAAAGTAGTTACGTAAGTGGGTCTTGTTTCTGATTGGCCAAGAATGGTTCCATCCTATTTGAGCCAATCCAAAAGCGCACCAAACACTAAACTATAGCAATCACACGATTACTTTTAACAGTGCTCTATTTGCTAGAGTGCAGAAATTCTAGCATTAAACCAATACAGAGGCATCGGCCTTTGCAGTGATGTCCGCTATGAGAGAGCTCACTGTGTGGTCCGTGATTTCCACAGATACGGACGGCGATGGAGACCGGTGAACTTCTCGCATGGAAAGCTCCGCATTCGTTTTGGCGTGAGATGGACAACGTACAGGCGCAGCGTGGGAATGATCAAAATGCGGTATCACCGACGATGGCACGCGGTGCAGCGGGTGGGAAGCAAACTACTGATGCGCTACGGAGGCAGGATGCGGAAGGTCGCTGCACGTGGTGGTCAGGTGATGTTGCATGTGAGAAGAAGGTGGAAGCAAATCGGACAGCGAACGGCGAGGAGGGTGATTAGGAGGACGAGACGGATTGCAATGCGGATACGTGTTAAGGGGCACTGGAGATCGCTGTACAAGAGAGGACGAGGCTTACGTATCAGGTGCGTCAAGACGTGTTTCGACCAATCGGAGCGAAGCAAACATAGAATCAAAGTGTTCACAAATTCACAACCGTCCGCCATCAATTTGAGAAAAACTATGCTACATTTCTATTCGTGCCTCGGATTCTGTTGCTTGCTACTACTATCTACTACTACTACTACTACTGTTGCTGCTACTACTACAGTACTATGACTACTACCACGTCTAGAGAACTTTTTCTTTATAAGCAGAGCCTTCGTTAAATTTTTAATTCCGTTTCGCCAGGTACGGCAAAGTGTGGAAGCGAGTTAGCCTCTCTCGCGGACGCCTCCGTATAAAGTTTGGATTGCGCTGGACGACACTGAGGAGAACCTCGGGGATGCTCAAGATGCGTTACCATGGGCGATGGCATGGAGTCCAGGCTGCGCGCGGTCGCTTGATGATGCGTTATAAGGGGAGAATGAAGCGAGTTCAAGCGCGGGGTGGAGCTGTTGTGGTCCGCGTGGGTCGGAGGTGGAGAGGAGTGAGGACGAGTAAGGTGCGGAGGAGAATAATTAGGAGGAAAAGGCGCATCGCCATGAGGATAAAAGTCAGGGGACGCTGGAAATACCTGTACAAGCAGGGCAGTGCATTCCGTGTCAGGTACGGTAGAAAATCAAAACTGAAAAAGTGTTTTTTTTTCTTGAGTAAGGCCCCGTTTATAAGAAGAAAAAGGTGGCCCGGGGACCAGGAGCACCTTCGAGCCTACCTTTTCTAAACTTTTCTAATGTGGAAAAAAAGCTGAAAAATTGGCCCGCCACCCAACGACTGTCCCTTCTCTCTTCCCGTTCACAACAGTATCGCTGAGAAACACCTTAGTTGTTATATCTCCGAGAACACGGAAGACGAAAGTTTATACCGAGCTTCTATTTTCAATAAGTAAACTCTACTCAGTCACGTAAATGCAAATTCTGAACTAGGAAAGCAATAAAACCTTCAAATCGTCTCTTTGTGCCCCACTGTTCTCGGGGTTACCCATGATAATTTTACATAATTTTACAGACAAACAAGTAAATCGAACTAAATCACAGAAAAAGTGCTGCTTGTTCTGATACAGCGGTAATTTTTGTGCAACACTCGCTTTTTCAGCGAAAAACCTCTTAAATTGTTTCCACTTACCTCCTCATAGGTACCACCGAGCCTGGAGGCACGTCAACTTTAGAGGAGGAAAGCTTAGAATGAAGTTGGGCTTGAGATGGACCACATACACTCAGACATCGGGCATGATGAAAATCCGATACCACGGTGGATGGCATCAAGTGCAGAGGATAGGAAAACAGTTGACGATGCGTTATAAAGGAAGAGTGAGCAAAATCCAGGCCAGGTCTGGTAACGTTATGACTAAGATTGGGAAACGATGGAGCAGGATCAAGAGGATAAGGCGGGTAGTGAGGAGGAGGACGGTACGGAGACGGTTTAGAAGAACGCAACGCCTCGGCGCGCGAGTCCTGGTAAAGGGGAGATGGAGAACAGTTTGTAAACGTGGCAGTCAGTTTCGTATAAGGTAAGGTCTCCTTATAAGGTTATGTCTCCGTACTCAAGTATAAGAAAGCTCGATGTTTTCGATGTTAAATTTGATCTCGAGTAAGACCGAGTTGAATAATAATGGCGATGAACGCTGACCAACGGAAGTGACGTAGCCGGATCGATGAACAATAGACGAGGTTCTCAAAGGTTTCGCGCACGTGCGTGAATGCGTGAAAGATGTTCAATACTGCCTTAAAACTTAATAACCGCACTAGTTCAAATACGAGTACAACGTGAAGCATCTATATCAAAGCCGATCGAAACCCGCCATGAAAGAAAGTTGAAAGTTGAATTTGCAAGTCTTGGCCCGTCAAGCGCGACGCCTAACCTTTTATATGATAAAGTTTTGAGCGCTTTGTTGTAGAAAATCAGGTTAAACCAGTTTCACGGCGTTAGGCTTATTACCCACCTCAACTTTAGGATAACATATTACACGTTTAATCCACACCAACGCAGACTAAAAAGCATGTTCTCACAGACCATTGTATTCTTTACGATGCCCTGCGCTCTTAACTCCCCGCGTTGACCATTTTCTCTTGACTTAGAATCTTGAGTGGGGCTCAAATTGGGCGTTTGAAATTGTTCTCGTAGATATCACAGGTCTTGGAGGCAAGTTCGTTTCCTGAGTGGAAAGTTGAGCGTGCGATTTGGAGTCAGATGGACAACCTACAGACGCAGCGCTGGCTTGATGAAGATACGTTACCACGGTGGTTGGTACGGAGTCCGACGAGTTGGTGGAAGACTCGTGATGGGTTACAAAGGACGCATGCGCAGGCTTCAGGCGAGAGGAGGAGGGTTGATGGTGCGGGTCAGAAAAAGATGGACAACGATTAGAAGGACAACAAGAAGGCGGTTTAGACGAAGAAGGGACACTAGAAGACGATTTAGACGAAGAAGGATAGGACGACCGAGGGGAAGGGCGAGGACAATGAAAATTGCTATGAGAGTCCGAGTTAAGGGTCGCTGGACATCCGTGTTTCAAAGAGGCAGCCGGTTCCGTGTGAGGTAAAAATATTTGACAATTAGGTAATGAAATCGCAACTTTTATGAGATGACAGTTTGATGAGGGCGAAATTGTTTTTAGTAGAAATCAATTAATGTTCATTCATTTAAACACAAATTTGTCAGGTCTACTTCCGAAACGCGAAGCGGCGACTATTGGCGACTAAATGGATTTTTTATCAATTAGAACGCTAAAAACTTGGTAAAAATGCATACGGTATTTTAAAGGAATAATAATAAAACGTGAAAACAACAACTAGATCAATTTTATTAGACATAACGACGCCACTTAAAATAGACCAGGTACAAATTTGAGCCTACTCCGTTAATACGGCTATATTGTTTTAGTATATACCACACAAGTGAATAGTGTGCTCTGATTGGTTCCTCAATCTCGGAATATCAAGTACTATTCACCTCCGCTTCGGCGAATAATTGTTAAATGTCCGGATAGTGCCCGTAATAACGGGATTCATTTAATGAATGGGGATACTATATGTTTTCCACATCTAACAAGATCAACAAAAACTCATTTCCTCGAAATTCCACAAAATATCTTGCAGATACAAACGAAGATGGAGAGCCGTAAAATTTTCCCGCGGGAACCTTCGCATAAGGTTTGGAGTGAGGTGGACGACCTTCCATCGCAGTACGGGCTTGATTAAACTCCGCTACCATCGCAGATGGTACAGGGTGAGGAGAATTGGCAAACAACTGATGCTGCGTTATCGGGGACGAACAAGAAAAATCGCAGCGCGTGGAGGAAGAGTTATGCTGCGCTTTAAGCGAAAGTGGAAGAGAATCCGAAGAAGAATAATAAGGAGAACAAGGAGAGTTAGGCGGATAATAAGAAGGAGAAGTATCGGCATGAGGATCCGCATGGGTAGACGATGGATACCGGTGTACAAACGAAGAAACGGGTTCATTGTACGGTGAGTATTTGGTCCGCAATAATGGGACGTTGTATAGTTCTGACCAATTTAGATTGCTTTGCAGCAAGTGTACGTTCTGACCAATCAAACCATATCAAACTAACTGGTGTATCAACTTTGTGTTGATGAGAGTAATGGAACGCCGTGAAAGAGACAATAGCTGACGTTTCGAGCGCTAGCCCTTTGTCAGAGCGAATGACTTACAAGTTTGTTATCCGAAATCACTCTGACCTAGTTACCCGGCACTTCCTACAGATATCGCCGCAGATTGTGTCCAGTTTCTATTTCTCGCGGGGTTCTGCGAGTGCGCTATGGCGTCAGATGGAAAACGTACCGTCGTAGTGCAGGTTTAATCAGAATGCGCTACCACGGCCGTTACTACGGCGTTCAAAGGGTAGGAACGCGTCTCGTGATACGTTACAGAGGACGTATGAGGAAGATGGTGGCACGGGCTGGAGCCGTCATGATGAAGGTCAGGCGGAAATGGAGGGTGGTCTCCAGAAAAGTGAGGAGAAGAATAAGGCGCACGGTCAAGCGCATTGCCATGAGAATACGCGTGAGAGGACGGTGGAGAACGGTGTACAAGAGAGGCGCTGGGTTCCTTGTCAGGTTGGTACGAATGAGAGCACGTTCCCTTGGGAGCTACACCTATTCCTGAATATTTTGAATACCATTCCGTCTATTCTGCTCTATAGGCCACTTTCACAACCATGCGCAGTTCGTGAAGCGCAGATTTTCTGGCGGGCCACCAGACGATAGAACGTGACGAGCAGAGTGTATAACTTATTCTAGAGTTCTCGTACAATTATATACAATTAGACACAAAACAAGCTCAGCAGAGAAAATTACGTTACTTAAACTCGTTCATATGGGCAGTATAAGTGCTATTCCCTACTGCGCATGATTGTGACTTATTCTGGCAAAGTAGACTGAACATTCCAGAATCATGACGTCATTGTTTCTTGAAAACAGAAATGGCGGCTTTTTCGGACTCAAACGAAACTTCATTTGCAGCCAAAACCTGATAAAAGTAACGAAAACGGATCCTAACTTTCCTTACATTTTATTTTAACGAAATTATTTTATTTATTAGCTTCGCCATATTTGATACAAAGAAAATGTAGGAAGTGAAAACTAAATAATGATATTAAAGACTATGGCAGGGTTACCGCAACAGCATAGCCAATTACTGCGGGCCCATATGGGACGGTGGGAAGAAAGCCCAGCTTATAATTTTAATTTATAAATGCGGACCTACCTTAAAACGTGAAACAGTGTTTGTTTCGTAAATGGCGCAAGTAAGATACACGATCTTTCACTTGTATATCCCTTATCTTATTGTTTATTAGGTTACGTAAGGACGTCCTTACCCTGCGCGTATAAATCATACACCATTTTAACTTCAGATATCACCGAAGATGGTCGAGGGTGAAGTTTTCCCGCGCTAACGTCCGAGTAAGAATTGGAATGCGCTGGACAACCTACAGACGCACCGCGGGTGTTATCAAGATGCGCTATCACGGCCGATGGCGGGGAGTACAGCGAGTTGGCAGGAAACTGGTCATGCACTACAGAGGAAGGATGAGGAAAGTGCAAGCGCGTGCGGGACACGTGTCCATGAGAATTAGCAGACACTGGCGGAGAATCCGTCAAAGAGTGGTGAGACGAAGAGTAACAAGGAGGATAAGAAGAATAACCGGGAGAAGAACGCGAGCGCTGGCAATGCGGATCCGTGTCCGAGGGCGCTGGAAGTCTGTTTACAAGAGGGGGAGCGGCTTTCTTATACGGTGAGGCTTTCAACCGAACTCGTAATGCAACTTTTTGCCAAGGAACATGCTCTAAATTGCAAGAACTGATAAATTAGCCAGATTTAGCTCGTTAACCTGAAAAGGTTTTCGACTGGTTTTTATATGACCAAAACTAAAGAAATTACAGTGCCAATTACAAAGGCTGAAAGAAAGTTTTTCAACAAACCAGAAAAGAGTGAACACCTAATACGACACTAATGAACCGGGCGAGGCAACACTACTGCCTTGTTTTTGCTTTCTTGATCAGGTATTTGCTCATATTCCCATGCTCACGGATTAGTAACCCCGCAGGACTCGGGATAATTAAAACTAGAAACTAAAGGATGGTTCACACGAGTAAAGCAAGCGCAAGCGCAAACGCAAACGCAAGCGACCGGTTCACACGATAAAAATTGTAAAGCAAGCGCAAACACAAGCGCAAGAGAATGGAAAAGTTTTCATTCTCTTGCGCTTGCGTTTGCGCTTGCTTTACCGTTTGAACCAGCCTTAAGGGATACACAATAGCATTATCGTGCTATCTGATTAAATCACGCTGTCCACGTAGGTATGGACGGCGGTGGAAACAAGTCGCATTTGCTCGTGGGAAACTCCGCGTAAGGTTTGGAGTAAGATGGACGACCTACCGGCGCAGCGCAGGTATGATCAGAATGCGTTACCACGGACGATGGCACGGCGTCCGACGTGTTGGTGGAAAACTCATGATGCGTTACAGGGGACACATGAGAAAAGTGGCAGCGCGAGCCGGAGCAGTCATGGTACGGGTCAGACGACACTGGAAGACAATCTCCAGGAGGGTGACAAGGAGATTTACAAGGAGAATAACGAGGAGGACGAGGACAAAACGGATTGCGATGAGAATACGTGTGAGGGGACACTGGAGAACAGTGTACAAGCGAGGAACTCGATTTAGTGTAAGGTAAGGTTTACATTAAAATACTTCTAGAGGATTATAAAAATCAATAAGGCCTCCTCCACACTAATGCGTCTCTATTTGAAAAAATGGGAAGTATTGTGCAGTAATTACTTACGCACGACTTTATCTGCAAAATAACTATTTTGCGAAAACGTTTCCACTTCAGATATCGGCGAAGATGGACAAGGGTAGACTTTTCCCACGCTAATGTCCGAGTAAGAATTGGAAGGCGTTGGACAGTCTACAGACGCACCGCGGGCGTTATCAAGATGCGCTATCACGGCCAATGGCGGGGAGTACAGCGAGTTGGCAGGAAACTGGTCATGCACTACAGAGGAAGGATGAGGAAAGTGCAAGCTCGTGCGGGACACGTGTCCATGAGAATTAGCAGACACTGGCGGAGAATCCGTCAAAGAGTGGTGAGACGAAGAGTAACAAGGAGGATAAGAAGAATAACCAGGAGAAGAACGCGAGCGCTGGCAATGCGGATCCGTGTCCGAGGGCGCTGGAAGTCTGTTTACAAGAGGGGCAGGGGTTTCCGTATACGGTACGTAAAACTTTACATATGTGAAGTGCTATATTTTATCCCTTTTACTGCGAAGCTCAAAATGCAGTTCTCCCGACCTTTTAATACGAAAACGTATGAGCGATGTAGGAAGAAATAGTCTTATCAGTTTTCATCTGAGCAAGGTATCAAAAACAAAGTTCTTATTACTATATGATAAATTTCAGGTGAGAAACTGGAAGCAGAAGATGGAAGTTGATTCTACAAAGATGTTACTATTTATAACGCGTTACACTTAAGAGCTTTGATAAAACTCGTTCGAGCTTGATCGTGAATTGTCACTTTTGTAATTCTTCTTTGAAATAATACAGTGAAGTATGACTGATTCTAATACTGGCAAACTTACAGGTATCATCGAAAATGGAAAAGGGTCAGCTTTACCCGTGGAATGCTCCGCATTCGATTTGGAATCCGCTGGACAACATACAGACGCAGCGCGGGCTTGATCCGAATGCGTTACCAAGGGCGCTGGCACGGCGTCCGACGCATGCGCGGAAGACTCATGATGCGTTACAGAGGACACATGAGAAAAGTGGCAGCGCGCGGTGGAGCGATCATGGTGCGAGTCAGACGACACTGGAACAGAATCTCTAAAAGGGTTGCGGGAAGAGTGAGGTTCAGGATGACGAAACGCATTGCAATGAGAATTCGTGTGAAAGGAAGATGGAAGTCTGTCTACAAGAGAGGCAACGGATTCCGCGTCAGGTAGGAATGTTGATTCATAGCCGCTGTAAGAAGTTCAGTAAGTCATATCAGGAGTCCATTACCCCGTCAATATATGAACATGTATGAGCCAAACCTGTCCCGTTTTCAAGTATTTAGTATAAATGCCTTTTTGTTGATAGTGCTAGTTTCATTTTGTTTGAACAACATTATGATATTTGGACACCTAAAACAAAACATAAATTACGTTGTGAGCCAACTGAAAAAAAAAACGCTGCGTCGGTCCCGCGGACGACCACAGATTCTAAAAATATCTCATGACGGGACAGGGTTGGCTCACAGATCCATTATGGGTGATTGGCACTCCGGGTATGGGTTCCTGGTCATTATACAGTAGAACCCCTCTATCTCGAACTCAAACCCATTTCCCTTGAATTTCAGTAATTTACTATCGGCTAACTTGAACTACGACCCTCTAACTCGAACTATTTCCTTGGGAGTCAATCAAGGAATCAATAACTTTATTTATTATATAGACACGAGTGTTTTACTGGAAAATATACCGTGCGTAAAATCCATACGAAACTACATCCGGGACCCGAGTGGCGTATTTTCCATATCCTCACTAGTGAGGATATCGTTGGCATCATTTCCCGCTTTTGCACGGTTGTTTGTGCAATTTCTCGTAAAACACTCGTGTCAAATATAATAAAAAGAAAATTACACGGCGGCTTAAAGATATGGATTTTATTTTCTCGTGGTAAAAACAATATTTTACTCACTCGCGCGAAGCGCTTGTTCGTAAAATATTGTTTTTACCACTCGAAAATAAAATTCATATCTTCGCGCCGCCGTGTAATATCCTCTATTTATGTGTCAAATGCTATTAATAGCTGAGGGAGATCCTCTACTAATAAGGGACATCTACATCAAGAGTTCGACTTAGCGGGGTTCTACTGTAGTATTTTAGACAAAATTGTTCTTTCAAACTAGACTTGTTTTTACTAGTTTTTAATTATTATATTCCGGATTTTGATCCATCGATACAGGTACCACCGACGATGGAGACAGGTGAAGGTCTCACGTGGAAAGCTCCGGGTTCGTTTTGGACTCAGATGGACGACGTACAGACGCAGCGCGGGTTTGATCAGAATGCGTTTCCACGGACGATGGCACGGCGTTCGACGAGTAGGCGGAAGGCTTATGATGCGGTACAAAGGGCGCATGCGCAAAGTGGCAGCGCGGGCCGGAGCAGTCATGCTACGCGTCAGGCGACACTGGAAAGTAATATCAAAGAAAATAAACCGACGAATGAGATACAGAGCGACCAGGCGCCTTGCTATGAGAGTTCGCGTGAAGGGACGATGGAAATCCGTATACAAGAGAGGGACTGGGTTCCTTGTAAAGTAAGTCGAAAGGGATCAAGGGAAACGTAGATTACAATGTACGCCGTATGATTGACTTACTTGGTATATTGACGTCATGTCCAAGTTTCCAAAAATGGGCTTTTTTTGAGTCTGAGTTTTGCGTGTTTTAAATTGCAGTATTAATAATGGTACTTAGGCAAATTGTCAGCCTAAATATTAATCTTCCATTATTAATGAATATTTATTTTATGTCCACTTACAACTATAAACAGTTTCCTAACTATTAAATTATCAGTTGCTTTAACGAAGGGCTAACACTCGAAACGTCAGATTAAACCACCTTTGCTGCGTTAAACATATCCACATCATCCTTAGAAACATAACACAACTTCTCTTAACTGTTCAAAAAAAGCATGTATAATAATAATAATAATAATAATAATAATAATAATAATAATAATAATAATAATTTTATTTATTTGCCCTATTGAAGATATTTTCACAATAGTGTTTCTATTTTACACTTGATAAATAGGAACAGGAGCTGTTTACAGTTGTGATAACATACACCTATTGATTATATATTGTTAGTAATATATTGGGACCAATTCAGTAAAACATTTATAAGCGTATTTTACAAGTTGGGCCAATTTTCCCACACGTTAAAACACACTTTAATCCAATACCATGACCAGATCAGTTCCAGTCATACAGTTGAGACCTGTATCTATAATGTTTTGCAAACTTTTGTCCGATTGGAGTCCGTTTAGCGGCGTTTGAATAATGGTCCAACTTGTAAAATGCACTTGTAAATGTTTATTGAATTGGCCCCTGGATTTCTAAATGTGATCAATCTATTGTATAAATTAACTATTGATTAATTAACTGGAGGGTGTTTCTGATGAAGAAGGAACATTTTGATTTTTGATTTGAAGATATTATATGATTTGGCTTCTTTGAATATTTCGGGAAGATCGTTCCATAGTTGATTTCCTCTGTTTTTTTTTACTGAGTATTTATTGTAGTTGGTGCGTATATAGGATTTGTGAATTTTTGATGATGATCTTGTATGAGTGATGATTTCATCAGCGCAACTATCAAGTGGCAGATTCTCCATACGTATGATATACTTGGTGAGATAGTAAAGGAGAAAATTGAGCTTGATCACTCTTGGTCAACTTTACGCTAAACCCGACACAGACCAAAGCTAGTTCACCCCGCGATTAGACTATAATGCCATTGTATCTAAAGTATTGTTAATCTCGCCTCATAAGGTATCATCGAAGATGGAGACAAGTCAACTTTGCACGTGGGATGCTCCGCGTACGATTTGGAGTCCGCTGGACAACCTACAGACGCAGCGCGGGCTTGGTTAGAATGCGTTACCGTGGAAAATGGCACAGTATTCGACGAGTTCGTGGAAAACTCATGATGCGTTACAGAGGATCCATGCGAAAAATGTCCGCGCGGGCCGGTGCGGTTATGGTGCGAGTCAGACGACACTGGAGAAAAGTCTCCAGAAGAGTATCAAGGAGAATCACTTTCAGGAGGACGAGGCAAATTGCGATGCGGATCCGTGTGAGAGGTGTCTGGAGAACTGTGTACAAGAGGCGCAACAGATTCCTTGTCAGGTTAGTAAAAAAAAAATAGGTCCGATGTTTGATTCTGTGTGAGAAGCGATGGGAGTACTGTAGTAAATATTTACTAAGTTTGCTTTTATGTCAAAAAGGTATGAAATGCTCTATTGGAGATGAAGAATAAGGAATTTACGCCTTCGATCAGATTTATCAACAAAACTGGAGCTCTCACCACTGTGTTCTTATGCCAAGTTTGCAAACTTTACTGTAAACTTACATCTGAAGAACTACTAATTGATATTGCGTGACTGACCTAAGGTAACCAAATGTAACCACATCTAACCAAATCTAACCAAATCTTTTAACTATTTTCAATAATTGGTGAGGTTTGAACTATAGACTCGCACAACATTGAAAACTAACACTGTTCTCTTGGAAGGTACCATCGACACTGGAAGCAAGTTAGCTTTACACGTGGAGTTCTCCGCGTTCGATTCGGAGTCAGATGGACAAGATACAGAAGCAGCGCAGGTTTGATCAGAATGCGTTACCACAGACGATGGCACGGCGTACAGCGCGTTCGCGGAAGACTCATGATGCGTTACAGAGGACAGATGAAAAAGGTGGCAGCACGCGGTGGAGCGGTCATGGTGCGGATCAGACGACACTGGAAGACAGTCTCTAAACGAGTGACAAGGAGAGTTACAATCAGGAGAACAAAGCGAATCTCGATGAGAATACGTGTCAGAGGAGTTTGGAGATCAGTATACAAAAGACGCAATAGATTCCTAATCAGGTGGGTGAAACGAACGGTTTTTCAGTGAATCAGTCGACTTTGGCCTGGAGGAAGTGTCGCGCGTTTTTCGAATGCCCTACCGGAAAGAACTAGGGTAGCTGATATCTGTAATCCTGGTCAAACGTGTTTGGGACGCCGTGATAATATTACTGTATAAAGTGAATAATCAGCTTCCGTGACTGACCAGATGCTTAAGAATCAGGAAATCCTTCCCCGAACAAGGTTGGATCAAGGGCACAAAAAAACCGCAATTCCAACATTGAAGATGGAGGGAGGAGGATGGTGGTGGTGGGAGACGATGGTGGGGAAGGGAGGGAGGATTTATGAATGTCTAATTGAGAAGATATTTTGAAAAGAAAAAAGGTAGTTGTCGCTTAACATTTGACCAAGATTTCAAGTTTACTTAAAGTTGTGTGTTTTTTTAGGGGTAAGAAATTCTCATGGTTGTGTCGATGTGTCTGCAGGTATCACCGAAGATGGAAGCAAGTTAGCTTTACACGTGGAGTTCTCCGCGTTCGATTCGGAGTCAGATGGACAAGATACAGAAGCAGCGCGGGTTTGATCAGAATGCGTTACCACAGACGATGGCACGGCGTACAGCGTGTTCGCGGAAGACTCATGATGCGTTACAGAGGAAAGATGAAAAAAGTGGCAGCACGCGGTGGAGCGGTCATGGTGCGGATCAGACGACACTGGAAGACAGTCTCTAAACGAGTGACAAGGAGAGTTACAATCAGGAGAACAAAGCGAATCTCGATGAGAATACGTGTCAGA